>JANEHK010000042.1:6819109-6861559 GCA_025960845.1 Tachycineta bicolor | reverse complement strand
TTTTTTTTTTTTTTTTTTTTTTTTTTTTTTTTTTTTTTTTTTTTCCCTTTTCCTTTCCTTTTTTCTTCCCTGCAAGCTCCATTTATATCATATGCACTGTGGCTCAGGAGGGGAAGGAAAAAAACCAAAACCAAAACCAAAACCAAAACCAAAACCAAAACCAAAACCAAACAAAAAAACAAGCAAAAAAACTTCAGAGAAGATTTGTTTGTTTGCAAATGTTTCCTTAGTGAGACTTTCCAAGGCTCCTGGACATTGATTTAGATAGTAATTTTTTATCCATATACTTACAAAAAAATTGTTTCTTAGGATCTTAGGTACTTAAACATATGATTAAACTCTCCCTGAATGGGTATTATTAGTGTTAATAAAATTTCTCTCCATCTGAAATGCTTTTCAGAACTATTTCACTTGCTTTATTTAGGTTTGGTTTGGGGATTTTTTTTTTTTTTGTTGTTGTTGTTTGTTTTTTGAGTGGTGGTGGGGTTTTAATTTTTTTTTTTTTTTTTTTTTTTTAAGTCATTCATGACAATGTTGTTAAAATGTAAATTGTAAAAGAGTGATCCAGGTTAATGTTTTCCCTGGACTGCAGTCTTCATAATCTCACAGAATCTGCCTTCTTATATTGTAGAAGTTAAAAAATTTCCTTACACTTGTGAGAGACTTAAGTCATGAAGAATGTGAAAATCTATCATCCAGGAATTTCCAAATACCTGAAGTAGATTTAAAAAGCACATAGTATTTTTTCTTCCATAAAATTATAATGGTCCTCTTGGTTATTTTGGATAGACTTTGTCCACTTTAATTCTTCCTCCTGTAGAAGAACACTTATCAAGTTCTGAAATAAAAGTTGTCTGTTTGTTATTCTGAAGTGACTGTGGTGTCTTTTGGTAAAATGAAAGGAAAATTCATTAACTCAGTATTATGGGATTTTTTTTAAAGCTATTATTGTTTGCCAGAGATAGTAGAAAGAGATGTAGTTGCAATATCTAAGTATATGCTTAGCTGTATCTTCTGGGAATTTTTTCTGTCCTTAACTCGCACCACAACAAAGATTGAAGAAAATATGCCATTCTTTACTGATTATGCATGCGAGGATAGGAGGAAACATATGTGGGATTGTGACGCACCTCTTGAAGAGCCAATTTTTCAAGTTCCAGATAAGAGCTCTACCAACATTAAACTACAGACCATAAACAAACAAACAAACAAATTTACAAAGCAATGTAACTAAGATTTTATTTTCTGGTTTCCAAATGGCACAGTAATTGCAGGCTTTGGATTAGGAGGAGGATGTTCAAGAAGTATTGAGGACTATAGACAAAATACTTATCCAAAATTATTCCATTCATAGTCTGCTGTCATTGGACAGCAAGAAGTTTAGAAGTATTTGCTATTGATTTAGAAAATAAAATACTTCTCATGATCTGTTATTTTCTGATCCTTTTTTTAGAAGGAGAGTCTCTAAATACTGAGTAGATTTGTAGACAATGTTATACATAAAATATGAAGACATATGACACATGATTTTGGGAATTCTTTGAGGAATGCTGGGTACAAGAAGGTATGACAAGGCTATTAGCCTATCACTTTCTGGTTTTTTAATCAAAATATTAGTCCTAAAATAATGTCCTCCATCACTAATTCCTTCATCATAACTAGAGAATCCATTTTAAAACATGAGCATTTCCTCCTCAAGAAATCTAAGCTTTATTTTTTTCCCCAGATGGTCCAAAGTATTTAGGTAAACATCTTCTTTCAACTCATTTCTTGTGTTCATAATGTCACGGTATCTTTTTAAATAAAGATCCTTTCAATCAACTTTGACTTTTATTATCAAACAGCAGATACATCTATTGAAAACTAGAGCAGAACAAATGCAAACAATATGTTTTCCAGAGTAGAGTTTCTATATACTTTTAGGGGCAGTATTTTCACACACTATCCGGAAGAAAACCTCTTATTGGATTATAAAGAAACATGCAGCATTGAGTTTTTCTCATTGTAATTAAAGTATTGAGGCCAACGGTAGCAGGGCTTGGTCAACATTGAACACTTTCAAAAATTCATTTGAAATACACAACCAAAGTAGGTAGTGTTATTCTAGACTATTTTATTAGATTATTCTGTCTTTTTTTCCTATATAATTCAATACATAATTCAGTGGCTTGCACATTTTATTTTGAGAGTAAATAATAGCCGTAGATATGTGAACAATTACTTTGCTGACATCATCTTACAGCAAAAGGCAGCCTGCACTTAATAACAGCTCTTCAGAAAGGTGGCACTGTGTTAATTAACACCATGGAGAAGAACATGAGGATAAAGTGCGGCTACACAAGGTTGTCAAGTGGTCAAGAAGCAGCTCAGAATCACTGGAGAAGATAATAATGCTTGCTTTATCACCGTTATGGACTCTACTCAAGAATGTAATTAATAAGATTAGTTGGCAAAAAAAGGTTTAATAATAGAGTTATCTGTGCTCCTATGAAAGGATTCCCTAATTAAAAATGTAGCAGATAAGAACCATGCAGAGCATAGAGTTTTAGGGTTTTTTTAAAAGATAATCAGGATTTATTACACCATAATTGTAACATAATTGATAATTTCATTTTTTCCAAGGACATTTTTTGGATCATTTTGCCCCATTGAGTCATGCAAATGAATAGACAATATGTTGAATATTCACCTCAGAAAATCCATACATATATTTCTAAGGCAAAAAAAAACCCTAATTAAGCTGACGAATTTTTAATTATGGAGATAAAAAAGATCAAATCAAGTGACTTTCAAAGCATTAAAAAAAAAAAAAGGTAAAATTTCACAATAAAAATATTTTTTTTTTCTACAGAGCTACTCCAGCATTTCTGTCTTATAAATAAATGATTACCAAAGTTTAGCAAGTTTTTCAAAAACTTGGAAACAGAAATAAGAGCATTTGTTATGCAATCATAGACAATGGCTGATATTCTGTGGGAAAAATTTCTTTCTAAAAATGTTACATAATAATTCATCAATAAATAAATAAATTATCAATTTTTAATAATGAATTAATTTTTCATAAGTAAATTTTTCAAAATTCTGATGCTGAACCATTTTATGCAGGATAGGATTTTTTCAGATGCAGCATTTTTTCAGACAGGGAAAAATACTTGCAACAGGACTCTGCTTCTTCCAAACACAAAATGAGTATAAATCAAACATGAGCGACACTACATGACAGCTCAGACTCACAAGCAGCAGGTGGCAGTAGGTAATTTATTAATTTTACACTGTGTTGCAGTGGATCCACATTCCTATCATTAACAGACATCGAAAAGAATATGTACATTAATTAATTAATGAGTGTGGCAGTGCAAGAATTGTTTTATCAAGTTCTTAAGTAATTTTGTAAGTTTCATAAGAAGTTTTATGTTATGGTTCATTCCACTGTGCCCACAGTTTCTGTAACGGTTCCTCCCCTATGAGTTTGCTGTATAGCAAGTTGTTTTATGTCAATCATCCCACCCCCCACCTATCCTTGTCAATCCCCTCTGCCCCCCGCTCTGGGCCATCCTGTCTGTCACTTCGGGACCCCTCCCGGGACTCGGGAATTTCCCAGGAGAGGCGTCGAGTGATAGGCTGGTGCCTGGGAAATCTCCTTTCCCGCCCTTGTGAGTGGTCCGATGTTTACAAGTGGACACCCCCTGTGATCCCCCCGAATTCCCTGATTTGCTGGCCTGTTGTTGCCAGCCCTGAATCCACCCCCGTTTATAAGTTCGGGGAGGGAAATTCAAAGGGGCTCTCTCTGGGCAGTTTGGAGAGCGGCGGAGCTCCCGCCACTCTGACTTTAATAAACCATCATTAAACCTGCCTAGCAGAGAGCTGACCTTTTGTCCGCCACTGCCGTCACAACGCAATTTGGGCCAGCTGCCGGTGAGGAGCTGAGTCCCACAGGAAAAAGTTGCCAGCTTGCAACCCCGACCAAAACGCTTTGGCGGCTGTGCAGATCTGAGCCAGCCAGGGGCCAGCGCCTGCCCGCCGTGGAAGGACACAGCCACAAATGAGCATTTTAAGTCCTTTTTCATATTCATCCTACCTCCCACGAACATATTCATCCTACCTCCAACTCCTGACACAGGGTTTTATCAGTTTATTAATCTGAAAATACAAGGGAATGTGATCTCTCTAACAGGGTTGCTACTTGGTTGTGTGGTTTTTTGGTTTGTTTTTTTTTTGTGTTTTTTTTTTTTTTTCTTCTGTCTCTTTGTTGCTACTTTTTAAAGACCAATATCTCCACCTGGAGAAAAGTCCACAATGGACTTCTGGATTTTAGAGAGATACTATAGGAGATGTACTTGCTTTAAGGCCTTAGCATGGTGGGTCAAGCATTAATGGATCAGAGCCATTGTTCGCAGCAGTTACAGTAGAACCACAGAATCCCAGGATGGTTTGTGTTGGAAAGGATCTCAAAGCCATCCAGTACCACCCCTGCCATGGGCAGGAACACCTTCCACTGTTCCAGGCTGCTCCAAGCCCCAGTGTCCAGCCTGGTCTTGGACGCTGCCAGGGATCCAGGGGCAGCCACAGCTCCTCTGGGCACCCTGTGCCAGGGCCTGCCCACCATCACGGGGAACAATTCCTTGCCCATATCCCATCCATCCCTGCCCTCTGGCACTGGGAAGCCATTCCCTGTGTCCTGTCCCTCCAGCCCTTGGCAATTGTCTCTCTCCATCTTTCCTGCAGCCCCTTCAGGCAGTGCAAGGCCACACTGAGGTCACCCCAAAGCTGCTCCTGTGCAGGCTGAACAATGCTAGCTCTCGCAGCCTTTTCTCCTGCACCAGCCCTGGCCTGGTTAAACCCCCTGAGATCCCCATGGGCCACCTGTGGAGCTGTTCGAGTCCCTCTGGATGCCATCCTGTCCCTCAAGGGTGTTGCTGTAGCCTCAGCTTGGTGTCACCTGCAGATGTGCTGAGGGTGCCTCTGTCTGCATCATTGGTTCAGATATTAAACAACACTGGTCCCAGTACAGACCCCTGAGGGACACCACTGATCACTGATGTTCATCAGTGCTCTGACTTGTCGACCCCCATCCTGTTTAAGTGACCATCCAGGCATTTTCTTATCCATCTAACAGCCCACTCATAAAATTTATCCCTCTCCAATTTAGAAAAGGATAACAATAGAAAGGATGTAGTTGGCAGAAAGAAGTGACTGGAACTAATATGTTCAAAAGGACAGCAAAGACTGTACCAATAATATGAGTATATTTGTGGGAATTATATCAATTCACACCAAACAGCCCTGCCCAAAATTCCCAGTAATTTTGGGGAAATTACAGGGCAGCTTGAGACTTGTGTCACAATGCTTTATGAGAGTATGCAATTGAACTATAGAATGGGGAAATAATGGTAGTCCAGAGTAGCAGCTGCCTATACAATAAATATCCTTTTAAAGTCGTGACTGCAGCAGGGAAAGCATTAGAGAAGCATTGATTTTTGCAGTGTGACATTCTAATTAGATGGAGAAATGAAAAAACTTTTTGGGAGAAGCATTTGAGTGTTGTCTCATTTCCTGTGAGCACCTATTCTCTGTAATTTTGGTGATGATGTTATTTTTCATTGTGGATAAAACAATTTAATTTCTTTCTGTTCTCTTTAATTGCATGTGGCAGCCTCTTTTGGTCATGGCTATGTGAGGAGAGAGCAATCTTAAAGAATTTGCACAAGAGTGTCCAAGTAATCTCTATCTGCTGACACAGTCTCTGTCAGACTGAGTATGCACCTAAATTCTTGTAACAGAGGAAATTATGATCACTGTCAAAGGGATTTCAGTTAAGAAACATTCTCTCTCTAAACTTTGCAGCACTTATGTGGACGCTGAATAAAATGGTACACTAAGACTTCATGCAAAAAAAAGTTCTTTTTGGTACCAACCCTTCCTCAAATCTGTATTTATGTGAGGACTTTTAAAGCAACAGGAGAGTGTAGGAAATGCAATGTTTCCTTCTGAACACTGGAAAAAAAATTGACTGAGTACAAATATATCTAGTATACTGGTACTATGAGAGTTGAAATGAAATCAGATGATGAGTTTAACACAAGTAAGTCTTTCTTCAGACACCTATCCCACATAATGTTCACCAAAGCATCTGTAAAGAATATTAGAAATGGTTAATATATGAGGTAACATTCTAGTTACTCCAGATAATCTGTTTTTCATCTACATGTGCAGCTACCAGCATAAAGGCATTATATCATACAAAGTCTGATTTTAGTAAAATATCCTGGCTGTACAGTAACTACTTTACAGATTCCAATTTTATTTAGTGATACAGTTTAAATGCTTGATGAGATAGATTTGAATAGACCTTGCTGCATGACAATCTCTTTCATTTCGAACAGATAAGTAAAATGCAGGGGATTTATATTACTCAAGTTCATTGTCTGTAAAAAGAACTTAAAGTACCTGATTCAGCCTAACAACCCGCATTCAGACCGATTTGCCTCACTGAGTTCAGCAGTCCAAGAAAAGATGTCACACTGCCAGCAGTGCATCAGATCAGCTAGATTTGTTTTGTCCATTCTTGAAAAAAATTCAAGTACTGGCCATATAAATAAACTGAAAAATAAGCATTTCATTCATCTGTATGCATTTATCTGTACTTTTTTTTTCTTTTCCTGAAAATGACATCACATGATGTTAATTTATGAAGCTGACTAGTCACACAGTGTAAATGTGAGGAGGAAAGAGCATATATTTAATTTTTAACTCATCTGGGCATAGCAAAATAACAAAACACCACAGACCATTTTGACTGCACCCTGTCTACCTTTGAAATGGTTACTTGTTTACCCTATGCACTCAGAATTAATACCAGAGAGAAGAAATGTCTTAATTTTCAAAGTATTATGAGGTTTTAATTGGGTTCCTAGGAATCCAAATCATGGATTTTGATAACCAGAAAGTCACAATGAACATGAATACTATCAGTAAATCCTACCTTATTCATAGAATGTCTGTAAGTTGAAGTAAATGGATTTGGTTAATCCATCTATAGCTATATCAATATCGATTTATTTATTTATTTATTTATTTTTAAATTTTGCATGTTAAAACCAGCACTCCCTGCTTACACTGAATCTGGTTTCTCAGAAAAGCATTTACCTGTTGCTCTCATTGATCAGTTCAGGGTACTTGGTTTTGCAATACTTTGCTATGGTGATTTCTTATTTCTCCAAGATGTGCAAACACACCCACCTCACCCGATCCCACTCCCTTTACATGCTGAGTAAATGATCTTTAACTACTCACAGATTCATATGCAAAAGGAAATTTCCAAAGATTGTAAAACTATTTATTGAAAATTAATTCTGATTGAGTTTACACATATTTAGGCATGATTTTCCATATTCAGTATAGCTTTTACTGAGCACAAATATTCAGAAAAGGATTTCCTTAAAAGAATAAATGTTCAAACTCTTGGTAAGACAAGTTACAAGTCTGCAGTATTTTGCGAAAACTTTCATATCAAAATAATCAAGTCTCAAAAAAAGAGTCAGTGTTAAATCACTGTGTAACCAACACCACACTGAAAACTGTGGGTAGGCCAGCCACATGTTTGACTTAATTTTTTTATAAATTAATATGGGAGATTCTGTTTAAATTGTGTATGAGATCATAGTATTTGTTTACTTTTATTCTGGCATTGTTACAGTGTGTTAATTTGGTTTATATAGTGTTTCATTTTTATATCTGATGCGTAATGTTTTCTACTCTGTTCCCTCTGGAAACTGTATCACGAGGTTTGTCCCTGCTTGGCTGTGCCCATCCCCCACACTGGAATGTAACCCAACTCTGTTCCAGTCCCGCCTTTTTCCTGATGGAGAAGTGGCTTGTCCCTGCCTCTGGGCCCTTCTCCCTAGGGAAAAAGCCCTGAGACGGGTGGGGCTGGACACTATCTGTCACTGGCGGGGATGGGAAAGGAGCTAAGATAGTTCTGGACCAAATAAAGCTATAATTCCCCACCGCAGGACAAAGAGCAGGCTCTTCCCTTTTGTCATCGGCGGTTGTCTGGGTCTCTCTAACGAACCTCCACAACTGGTGCCTAAACATGGGTCTCAAAGCCACAAGGGGCTCCCAGAAAGCTGGAAGAACCACATGGGGAGCATGTGGCTGAGGAATCTCAGGCGGGCACATGAGTCACCAAACGTAGCCCACCCACGCAGAGACACAGACCCGTAAGGCTTGGTGTTCACTGTGGAGACTCCAAAACACAGGATTCCACAGGCCAGGGCTGTAGCTTTTTCCTTTAGACTTAAAAAACCCATTGGAGTGCTGCGAGGAAGCACCACAAACGGCAGGCTGCTCCCAGGGAAGGTGACCACATGTTCATGGAAAGCCAACCCTGGGAACCGAGACTGGAAGTTCTTTTTGAACCAACAGGGTCAGTCTCAGGCAAAAGGAGTCATTGGGAAAGAAAGGAAAGATTTGTCTGAATGCTGGATTTTTGGTGAGTACCACTTTGGGATATCTAAGGAAAAATCTAATTCAGAGGTGGTGTTCCTCAGGGAAAAGGGTTTTTTTTCCATTCATGGAAGGTTTTTGCTTTCAGAGTAAACCTTCAGGGTGCTTTAATAGCACATTTGGTTTCAGTTGGGGGGGGGGCAGTTAGAAAAGGTAACTGTTTCCCCTTTGGCTTTTTTTTTTTTTTTTTTTTTCTTTCCAGGGGGGGTTTTTCAACTTTTGGTTTCCCAGTCACAGTTAAAGGGGACACAGAAACTAAAAATCTGAGCCAAAAAAGGGTGCTAGGCTTGTCTGTGTCTCAAAAAAGAGCCTATTGTCAAATTTTAAGTGCCTTGGATAATGGTGGGACCCATTGTCCAAAGAAACAATGGAAACAACTTATTCGGTATTTGTTTTCTCAGTTTCCACATGTATCATTAGAGCAACTAAGTTCCCCAGAATTTTGGGAAGCTGTTGCAAAAAAATTGTCTCAATCAAGCTCTCCTAATGATAAGGAAAAAGCAAATTTTGCTCTTTGGAGCTTGCAGATTTTATTTGCAGTGTAAAAAACAAAATGAAAAGGAAAAAAAGCCAGTTCTTTGTGGATTTTCACCAGTTTCCTCAGTTTCTCCCTATCCTGACCCCAAAATCCCTTCCCCAAACTTGGATATTCCTTGAGAACCCCCTAAACTTTTCCCAAACCTCCCCTTTTCCCCAGTTTGTAAACCCCAAGTTCGGTTTGCTTTTGCAGACAGTTCGAGTGCACAAAAACCCCATCTTAGTGAATCCCAAACTAGTCTTAGTTTGGAATGGGGATCATAAGATGGAGGGAACTCCTGTATTTCCCAAAATGGCCGAAGCCATGTGCTCTCAAGTCACAAGGAGCCTCTCTCTTTGTCTGTCCCTCCTTCCGACAATCCCTTTCACAATCCCTTCCTCTCCCCAGACACCTCCTTCCCTTCGGTGCCGCCCCTGGCACTGCCCTCTCCTCTGACTCTGCCCCCTACTCTCAAACCTCTGCCCTCCAACTCCTCCCCGTGTGACTCAAGCCTCCAGCCCCTCCCTGCCCCTGGTTCCCACGATTTCCCTGCCCTGCCCACAGTCCCGGTTCCCACGCCGTGGAGGGGAGGAGTATCCGGGAACCCAGAAGCAGGAAGTGATCCCGGCTTTTCTGCCACCCCTGTCACATACCGACGGTCAAAAAGGAGGGGTGCTGTCCACAGTAATCGGGACCCCTTCCCCCAAAAGCGAGTCAGGATTTATGCAAAGCTCAGGCCAAATTCGGATGCGAAAGTGAATACTTTCTCAGCCTTTTAAAGGCAAATTTAGCAGCGAATCCTATTGTTCCCTTTGACCTCTGGCAGCTTTTTTCTGTCCTCCTTTCATCCACACAGTTTAGGCTTTGGGACTCCACATAGAAAAAAAGATTAAGAGATTTACTTCTGGAGCTTTGGCAAAATCCTGAAACGGCTGTTGATAATAATAATTTGCCAATTCAATTAGAACATTTATGTAGTGATGGTGAATGGGTCTCAGCCCTCAAACTGGCTCAGGAAATTCCTTTAGCTGTTTTGGAGCATACTAAAGAGGCTGCTTTCAAAGCATTCTTTTCAATCCAGCCCAAAGGGTCCTTCCAACCTTGCAGTAAAAAAAAAGCAGCTTCCATCAGAAACTTTTGTAGCATTTGTGGAGCGATTAACCTGAGCTATCGAGTTACAGATTAAGAATGAAGGAGCCAAAGAACAGGTCCTAGAGGAGATGGCACTGACCAATGTAAACGAAGAGTGCAAGGCAGCCATCTTCAGCCTCCCCATGGTACTGGCTCCAACCTTAGATGACATGCTCCAGGTGTGTGCCAGGAAGGTTCCCTTCATGACAGCTCACCTAAATCACAGTTCCAGAGATGCATTCAAGAAAAGGGCTGCCACAGCAGACACCATGCCACCTGTGCCTGTGCCACAGCCACCACCCAAGAGAACAATGTGTCTCCTGTGCGATCAGGCTGGACACTGGGCATCTCAATGCCCTTTAAAGAAGCAATTTCTGGACTTTCGGGACAATGGGGGCAAGGGGTCTCAAGGGTCCAAAGGGAATTTTTCAAAAAACTAAAATGTGAGCGCAAGCTTGCCCAGCGTGCTGACAAAAATGGGGCAAGTCCGAGGAGGGGGGATGAAAAACAAGAAAATGCAAAAGTTAAATTAACTTATCCTGCTATAACCAGTTCTGTCTTTCAGCAGAAATCACCAGCTATGACCCTTTCAGATCATGACATGAGCAGACCCTGTCTAACCACAGAATGTCTCCAAGAGCCTTTTAGGTTGCAGCTGACAGAATCCTTGCACCTAAGTGACACAGACTGGCATTTAGGTTCATTGGATCTACAGGTGCCAGGCTCCTGGCAACATGTTGGCAGTAAGTATGTCATCCTTGGGGACACCAAGTACACACCAAGAGAGATCGAGATCCTTCCTGGTCTCGTTTCATCAAACCCTAAACAACTAGTTCTCTGGCTGCACTGTGTCTGTCGACCTTTGTTTCTGCCTAAGGGGCAGATAATAGCTCAGGCAATTCCAGCACCCGACCCGTTCCCTGGAAAAAACAGCACAAGGAACAAACACCTTGAGGTTTGCCCCACACAAGTTTTTTGGAGGGACAAACTCATAATAGGGTGTGAGGTCCGTCACAGTGGGGAAGTAATAAACCCCAAAGGAGTTTTGGACACAGGCACCAATGTAACGATTGTACCAGAAAGGATGTGGCCCTCACATTGGGCACTACAAAATGTGGCTGGGCATGTAGAAGGTGTAGGGGGGGATGAAACGGGCAAAACAATCATAAAGGGTTGTGCAAATTGAGGGGCCAAATGGACAATTAGCTACACTGAATCCATTTGTTTTAGACTATTCAGAGCCCTTGTGGGGGAGAGACCTGATGGCCCAGTGGGGGGTCATGATTGGCATTCCAGATGCCTCCTCCCTGCCCTGTTTCTTGGGCAGCGGTCACTAAAGAGTGCCCTACCCAGAAACTCAATTGGAAAACTCCACCAGTCTGGGTGGAGCAGTGGCCGCTCAGTAAAGAAAAATTGAAGGCGCTTCAGGAGCTAGTGGATGAACAGCTAGCTAAAGGCCACGTTGTAGAAACCACATCGCCATGGAATTCCCCAGTCTTTGTTATAAAAAAGGCAACAAAGGCAAGTGGCGGCTCCTCCACAACCTCTGTCAAATTAATAATGTCATTCAGGACATAGTTTCTCTCCAGCCAGGGATGCCCTTCCCAGTGATACTCCCCCAAAATTGGAATTTGGCAATTATTGATATCAAAGATTGTTTTTTCCAGATCCCTCTTCACCCTGATGATGCCCCACATTTTGCCTTCTCGGTCCCTACCCTCAACCAAGAAGCCCCGAGGAAAAGATACCACTGGAAATTTCTTCCCCAAAGGATGAAAAACTCACATCTATTTGTCAGTGGTACCTCTCTTCCTTGCTGTCCCCAGTGCGCGCAGCTGTGGTAGAAGCCATCATCCTGCACTACATGGATGATGTGCTCTTGTGTGCCCCCAATGATGATTTACTGTCCCACGCGCTTGACCTGACAATTGATTCTTTGGTTGCTGCGGGTTTTGAGCTTCAGGAGGAAAAGACTCAAAGGATGCCACCTTGGAAGTACCTGGGTCTGGAGATTGGTGAGAGGACCATTGTGCCGCAAAAATTGGCTATCAAAAATAACATCAGGACTTTAGCAGATGTCCAGCAGTTGTGTGGGTCCTTAAATTGGGTAAGACCTTGGCTAGGTCTGACCACTGAGGATCTAGACCCCCTTTTTAATCTTTTAAAAGGGGGAGAGGAGCTAAGTTCTCCTAGGACCCTCACCCAAGAGGCACAAGCAGCCCTAGAAAAGGTACAGGACTGTATGGCCACCAGACAGGCCAACAGGTGCAAATCAGACTAGCCATTTAGATTCATCATTTTAGGCAAATTGCCACACTTACACAGGATGATTTTTCAGTGGGAAAGAGTGGAAAAATCAAAAAAGGACAAAGACTGTAGGGATCCCCTCTTAATCATAGAGTAGGTTTTCCTCAGTCACCACTGGTCCAAAAGAATGACCAGACCACAGATACTGGTAGCAGAATTGATCTGGAAAGCCAGGACCTGGATCAGGGAGTTGGCAGGATGTGATTTTGAGTGTATTCACATCCCAATTGAGATAAACTCAGGCCAAATCACAAAAGCAATGTTGGAGTACCTGATTCATGAAAATTAAGTTTTGCAGTTTGCTCTGGATAGCTACACAGGTCAAATTTCAATTCATCGGCCTGCTCACAAATTATTTAGAGAACAAATTCAGTTCAAATTATCATTAAAGAGTGTTCAGAGCAGGAGGCCCTTAAAAGCTCTAACCTTTTTTACAGATGCATCTGAAGCATCTCATAAGTCAGTAATAACATGGAAAGTTCCTCAAAATCAGCAGCAGGAAAAAGATATTGTCAAGGTGGAAGGGTCACCTCAAGTAGCTGAGTTGGCCACAGTTGTTAGAGCTTTTGAAAGGTTTCCTGAACCATTCAATTTGGTCACAGATTCAGCCTATGTAGCAGGTGTAGTATCCAGAACTGAGCAGGCTGTACTGAGTGAGCTCTCCAACTCTGCACTTTTCAACTTGATCTCAAAACTAGTAAATCTGATCTCCCACTGAGAGCAACAATTTTACGTGATGCACATCAGATCACACACTAATTTACCAGGATTCATAGCCGAGGGCAACAGAAAGTCTGATGCTCTTGCTGCACCTATGGAGATAGCCCCACTCCCAAACATCTTTGGACAAGCCAAAATCAGCCATCAGCTTTTTCACCAGAATGCACCAGGCCTGGTTCGTCAGTTCCACCTAACTCAGGAACAGGTCAGGCGATTGTGTCAATGTGTCCCTCATGTCAGCAACATGCACTTCCAGCCCTGAGGCAGGAGCGAACCCCAGGGGATTGAACAGCTGCGAGGTATGGCAGACAGACGTGACCCACATCATGTCCTTTGGTAGGCAAAGGTATGTCCACATATCTGTGGACACTTTTTCTGGAGCTGTCTATGCCTCTGCCCACTCATGGGAGAAGTCTAGTGAGGCCATGAAACACCTAATACAGGCTTTCTCCTTCCTGGGCATCCCCAAATCAATAAAGACTGATAACAGACCCACGTACAAATCCAAGGACTTCAGAAGCTTCCTGCAGCAATGGAGAGTAGAGCACAAAACTCGCATCCCCTACTCCCCGACAGGTCAGGCCATCATGGAAAGGACCCACCAGAATATCAAAAGGGTCCTCAGCCAACGACATCAGCCTTTAAAATTAGAAACACCCCTGTTGCTGCCCTGTTTTGGCAGTTGTTGGGGGGCTGCTTGCTGGAGTTTAAATTCCCCACATTCAGGTGGTTTTAGAGTCTTTTCTGCCCTCTGCAAAGCTCTGAGCCAAACGCAGGAAAAGACGGAGTCTTCAAGGTTGCATGCTTCGTGTTTATTAGTTCTTATCTTACAATTTTCTCAGTGTCCTGCAAGATGTTTGCCGCGGCTCGGACATCTGGTGACTCCCCCCGTCCCAGGGTTGTCCTTCTCTTTTATACTAATTGCTACGTATTCGATATTTACTATTTATTACCAATGTCTATCACTATTACTAAAAAGGTCATCTTTACTTTGATCCAATCCTCACAAACTACTTTGTGCCAACGTCACTGCAGAAATGGAGTGAGGGAAGAAGAAAGAAGAAGAAGGAGGCAACGCCCCAAATTCTCCATCTTGTCCCCATTCACATCAATACCAGAAATCCAAACCCACTGTTTTTCTCACCCTGTGATATACTAAACTTCAATCTTTCACACTCTTGTGGCCTGCAATGCTTCCTGCAGTGCAAGAAGCCTCTCCCATGGACTGAGATCAAAGCCAGTGTCTCTCTGAGCTCTGGGCTGTGGTCTCAGACCCTCCTGCCCAGGTCTCTGACTCTCCAGGGCAACTAAAGGAATGCCCTGGACTCCAACACACCCCAAATCCAGTTGTCCAAAGCCTTGTTCACTCTGAACTTTTTAAATTGCCCCTTTGAAAATTTTAACCTACCAATTGTGTGCTGTGTCTGGTTCCGTCCCTGCACCGGGCGGGAGCTGACTTCTGGCTAGCTCTGGTCAACACAGCCACAGAAGTTCCCAGTTCAGCTGGGCACACAGGCTATTACCTGCTGGATCGGCTTCTCAGCTTAGCAGGTGGACCAAATAGTGTCGTGACAGCAATGGCAGCAAAAGAGAAAAGGCTGGCTCTCAGCTTTGTAGGTTAAAAGATGTTTATTCAGGCCCAGCTGTGGGAAGTCCAAACCTCAGGCCAGTGAGACCAGCAAGCGAGAGAGCTGAAGAGCTGAGAGGATTTGAATCTCCCTCCTCCACCTTATATGCAGGGGAGGGGTTCCAGGGAGGTTACAACAAGACAACAAATCAGGAGATCCAGGGGGTAACAAGGTGTGCCCACCCCCAAGCCTCAGACCACTAAAATCCAGAGCTAAAGGAATTCCCCCCAGGGGACCTATCACCTGAAGCTCTCTCCCTGAGATTTCACAATCCGGGAGAGACCCCTGGAGTGATAGACAGGCTGCCCCAGAGCAAGGAGGTGGGAGGACTGACACAAACCACCTTGTTATACAGAAAACACAAAAAGGGTTACAACATTGGGGATACAGTGAAATGAACCATAACATAAACTTCTTATAAAAACCTAATAAAACAGTTCTGCACCATTACAGTGTGCCATTTCAGAGAGAACTGCCAGCTGCAGCTGAAAGCAAAGCCACCGGTAATGGTAAAGGATCCAGCAACCAAGGAAACAGAGGGTCCTCATGATCTGATCCCCTGGGGTCGTGGGTGTGTCCACTCCCTCAGGTCTGAAGTGGGTGCCAGCCAAGTGAGTGAAACCTTTCATCCCTAAAACTGCAAAACCCCTTGCAGAGGCCACACAAGTGGCCAGCGCTGCCTGGAGGAGGAGAAAGCACCGAACCCTCTTATTCTAATTATCATCTTCCCTTAACAGTATTTTTCTGAACAGTTTATCTGCACTAGATTTTTTTTTTTTTTTTCTCCCTCTTCTTCAACTTTAAAGGTACTCAAGATCCAAACTCTGAATCTCCCAGGAGCCTTCCTCCTTCTCAATTTAATAAGAAAGTGCGAAATGTTACAGTGTGTTAATTTGGTTTATATTGTATTTCATTTTTATATTGGATGTGAAATGTTTTCTTCTCTGTTCCCCTTGGAAACTGTATCATGTGGTCTGTCCCTGCTCGGCTGGGCCCATTCCCCATGCTGGAATGCAACCCAACTCTGTTCCAGTCCCACCTTGTCCCTGACTGGCAAGTGGCCTGTCCCTGCCTCTGGGCCCGTCCCCCAGGGAAAAAGCCCGAGGACAGGGGGGGCCGGACTCCCTCTGGCACCAGCAGGGACAGGAAAGGAGCTAAAATAGCTCTGGACCAAAGAAAACTGCAATTCTCCCCCAGACAAAGAGCAGGCTCTTTCCTTTTGCTATCAGCGGTCGTCTAGGTCTCTCTAAAGAACCACCACATGGCATGAAGTTAAATCTTTATTCAGAAAATAAAAACTAGTATAACCTATTATTATAACAAAGAAAATAAGCAAATTATGAATTTTCCATAGGGATATATTTAGTAATTTTTGCTACCTAAAGAAAAACTAAAGTAATAACAAGCTGAACAGCTTGTTTATGAATGTTTTGTGACATGAGGCACAGAAGCAAAGTCTATCTCTGGGGATGCTGAATTCTGATTTGTGTTCAGGCGCCCACATCTCTCTGGCTCAGCAGATTCTTACACTGGAATTAGCTATCTACGTCTCCTGAGGAGGCTGTTGTCATCCATTTGAAGACAGGGTTGTCATCCACTCAAATAATCCCCATAAATAGATCATTCAGGTTTTGCCAGCCTGTTTCTCCTTCATTTTAGTGAGCAGAGTTTTTCTCCAAGTATTGGAGATCCCTAAAGGTGGCATCTAATTGTTAATCAGACAGGGTTTTATGAATGAAGAAAATTGGTCACAGCCAGGGAGTAGTTACAAGGTCTTGATGATAAAAGTGCCACTGGCACTCAGGAGAGGAAAGAAATTAGTATTTTTGCACCTACCAGTCCTGTTGTGCTACTGCCATTATCAGCCTCCCTCCTAGGACTGACCCACGGCCACACTCTTTATCTCTTAAAATTCTTCCACTAAAACTTCTCCCAGTCCCACTGATTGACTATTGTGGGTCTGTTGCTCACATTCATGTGGTATCCGGAATTATTTTCCTTATACTCTGTCGCACTGTCCTCGCACGCTTGGTAGGCGTTGACCACAGGCTTGCTCAGCTTCTGCACTGCAGCTGACACGTGTGAGGTTGGGGTTGAGAGCAGGGCAGGCAGCCTCCTCCCTGTGGGGCCTTGGCGGTAGGACCAGATGGGATCACGGCACTGGCAGCAGACAAAGAGCCGACTCTCTTGAGCAGGGTACAACAGGATTTATTAGGAGGGAGACTGACCTGGAGCTCCACCTCTGACCACTGCTGCCCAGAGAGAGCCCCGATCAAGGGTCGTGTGCGAACTTTTAACTGGGGGAGGACCAAGGGGTGGCAACAATGGGTCAGCCAATCAGGATGTCGAAGGGCGTAACTGGGTGTGACAACTTCTTAACAGGGAACGAATCACAAGAGGTGGGTGGGGGATTTCCCAGGCACCGGCCTATCACTTGACACCCTTCCTGGAACTTTCCAGAAACCAGGGAAGGGCCCCAGAGTGACAGATAGGGCACCCAAGGGGAGAGAGAGGGGATTGACAGGGACAGGTGAAGGAAGGAATGATTGACATTAAGCCGAACCTTAATAACAAACAGGTGGGGGAGAAACCATTGGGAAAAACCAGGGGGTGCATTGGAACCAACCATTACAATATTCAATAGAAAACACATTAAACTGAACAAAACAAAACATGCACTGCCACAATAATCGTTATTGTGTCATTATCCTTTCTTGTTAAATGCTTGAGAGCTTAAAATTTGTCCATTAACCTGAAATAGAAATGCTTTCTGTTTTCATTCACAGTACTGTTGAAAAACAAAGTATATTCAAGAACTGTTTGTAGTTTTTTACTATTAAATATTGGATTTCAATGCTGAAGTGTAGTCCTTTCATCTTAACCATCTAAACAGAGTTTAAGTTATAATTTAACATAATGTGCTGAGAGAGTGTCACGATCCGCTCGTACAAGCAGGGGTCGTGATGGTTCGTTTACTGATCTCAGAGTGCAAAACACAACAGAGAGGGGATTTCAGCATTAAAACAAATGCACCTTTTATTGATTGACCATAGCAAATGCAATAGAGGGATTAAGAGTGAGAGAGAGAGAGAGAAAGAGAGAGAGAGAGAGAGAGAGAGAGAGAGAGAGAGACGGAGGCAAGGGGGGATATAGCTAACAAACATGGAGATGGAGTCCTCGTGGTCCGGTCGACGGGTCCGCCTGTCACGTCGGGGAGAATCTCTCTCCGAATTTCTGGTTAACTCAGGGGTTTTTATTATAGTCCTTAGTCACGGGGGGAACAGGTAAATGTATTGAAACCCCCGATGGGGGGGAACAGGTAGTCCATGTTCTTAGCAGTAAGCGAGAGCCATTGTCTTCTTGGTCCAATGATCACGCCTCCAGGCAAACATCTCGCTTTGGTTGAGTCAGCCCCAGCCCCCTATACTGGGGTCGTCAGGGTCTGATGTCTCAGTCCTTGAGAGGGGCTTCATATAGGGGTCTCAATCTCAGTCCTTGGAAGGGGGTTTTGATCTCTGTCTGTCACGGTGGTTGCGACGCAGATGAAGGATTTTCCGTGGGGGACCACCAAAGTTTCCCCAGAAAGTTCTCTTGGCCAAGAGGTGGGGAAATTCATAGGCTATTGTCATGAAGCAGGGACCGTGAAGCAGATGTAATCTTCAGGTACAGAACCACCATTACACTGCTCACAGCCCATGTACCGTGGCGTGGTGACACAGGAAAATGCGCCTGCAGACGATTGGCAAGCATCCACCTCGAGCAGGCCAGAACTGCAGTGGGGTCCTCGGGGTCCTTATGACGATTTTGAGGCAAATGAGGAGAACTTCAGACAGACTCTTACAGAGAGTGAATGACTTGTAGTGATGCTTAGACTTTTCTGAAAAGAAAATGAAACAAAAACCATACAAACCCAAAACATAACACAAACCACATTATTTAGTGCAAGTGATCTCCCTTTATTTATTAACAGCAATTATATGTGGCATATTAACATTTTTATTTACTTGCAATATGTAAAGATGTGTCAAAGTAAACATGTTAAGGCTCAGAGCATGTGAATACCCAGCAGTAAGTGTGAAAAAAAGGAACAAATGTTTTTTAAAAAGTGATTAAAAGTAACATAAAAATTGTTTGTAAAGTAGAATAGATGCTGGTAGGGAGCAGGTGACAAAAGAGATATGAAATAAAATTATTGGAACAGTGTTGTGGCAAATATCCCATGAACACAGGGGCAGTGGTCTACTGGGAGATGGAGAGGTCTACAAAGCTGGGGACATCCCCAAGGTCGAGGAGAAAAAATCCCTTAACAGCTGAAAGGAGAAAGTCATTAGCTTGTTGCAGGAGAGCAATCTCCTTGTGAAGGCCATGGAGAAATCCCAGTTAAAATCAGCAAAGGGTATTGTGTGCAAAATGATTTCTGTGGTGGTAAAAGTCTACTTTCCTCAAGCCCTTTTTTTCCCTTGGGAACACAAAAATTAGAAAGCAATGATTGCTGGTTTGTTGGCTTTTTTTTTTTTTTTTTTTTTTTTTTTTTTCCCCTTTTTAAATTCAAGGTGAAGTGATATTTTTAAAGGAGGTGTAGTTCTATAATATTTCTTTCACTACTTTTTTTCCTTGGATTTATCATACCAATGGCATTAAAATTGGCAAAAAATAAAATGTACATACGTCATGGAACATGTTGAGAAGATAGTGGAAGAAAGAATAGCCATTAACAACAGTAATAGTAAGGAAAAAGTTAAAAATCAGCACACTGTAAAAAACTTTGCAGCTTTGTAAAGCTGACATTGTCAAGTCAAGCAAACCATAGAAAAAGTGTAAGTGAGACAGGACTGATTGCAAAGATCGCAGTGTATGGAAATTTTGGAAATAGGTAGCATCTTATTTCTTTGATAATTGTTAAAATTTGGGGTATATTTCAAGAACAGAGAGAAGCTCCTACTGGGCTGGAGTGTCCTGTGTGTTCAAAACAGGAGAGGAACTGGAAAGGAAATGTTGGAAAGGAACATGATGTGAAGAGAGACAATGTGTGAGTGAGGAATATTTTCATCCAGTTATTTCTCAAACGTTGTATTTAGTCATATATTGTAGTGTTGTTATGTGGGAAGTGATTAAAGAATAAAGTCTGCAGAGCTGCGCAGTTGTTATCTAGGGAAGGTGAGAGATTAGAAGGTGTTACCAGGGGATTATAAATATTTAATAATACCAGAGTTTTCTGGAATTAGCACAGTGGGTCTATAAAAAAACCCCCAACAAAGCAAAAACAAACAAAAGAAAAAACCCAAACCAACCAACCAAAAACAAAACAAAAAACTGAAAAAGACAGGTAACAGAATAAATAAATATCTGACTTTTGTGCAGAATGAGCTTTCAAAATTAAATCTAAAGGCAGAAGGTTCTGCTTATTTTATCTTAATTATATTTCTGGCAAATTTGTTTAGCTCTCTGCTGTTTCCTTAGCTGATATTGTGTAGATCCATGTTCGTCCCAATTTAACAGTGATTTTACTGGGATTTTGAACATATACTATGACAGCTAAAATACTTCATATAACTGACAAAGTACCATATTCAATGCCCTCTTGCAAAAACCACTCAGATTCTTAGCTCTGTTGAATATCATGGGATAAGTAGAACTAGAATTTCTGACTGAACTTTTTTTCCTCTGTCAAATTGATTTTACAATTGCGGTATTTTTCCCCCATATTTTGTTTCTGTGGTTGCCTAGTACCAGGTGCACTCTGAAGCAGTTCTATTTGCCCTTGTACATACATTTCTTCAAATGGTGGTGTTCCCTGCAAAGTGATAAAAAAGTCTTGCACTGCTGGGTGCCTTTAATAATGTCAGCTGTCTTTCTCAACATCCTGATCATCAGAAATACCTGATAGTCTCTCTGATACACTAGTGATCTCTGTGAGAGAGCTCTTGCTATTTGTAGCATGTAAATAGTCTGGTTGCCAGGAGAGGGATGTGCAGGGTCAAAACAATTTTTGGAAAAAAAAAAAATCCTAAATGTGAAGAATCTAACTGAAATATTACACATGGGAAATGTGTTTTGATACATGCAGGCACAGATATTTAAGTATTCTACAAATTTCTTCATCTAAGATATCAATATTTAATGTTCTATACTTGTGTGGACATTCAAATCTATTGAATAGATGCATTTTCCAATTACATTTAAAAATTGACTAATAGAATAGTTGAATATATAAACTTTCATCTTTGTGTTAAAACTACAAACAGGGTAGTAGAGAAATAAACAGGAGAGAACTGTCAGCAAAAATAGTTAATGTGTTCTATCTAGTTCTATTGAAATATTAGAATTAATTGTGTGAGGAGACACTAAACATGAGGATTTCCATTGAATGGTTCCAAAACAAAGGATAGGAATGACAAAAAAATAAGACAAGGTTGTTACTATTGACTGTTAATGACACTCAGGTTAAGAATTTTCACTCCTGTGTTTTTGCAGGGTGTCCTTCAAAATGCCTTTTTTTTTTTTTTTTTTTTTTTTTTTTTCCCCAACTGTTCCATGTAGTTGTCTACCCTGAAGATATTAAACTTCAGGAATAGCTCAAGCTACAATTCTTTTAGAGATTAATACATTGTTTAAAATAAAGGGGAAAAGGAAACAAGAATAACATCACCAAAATTATTTTCTGTTAAACATTTTACTACATGTGGATAAGTATTCTAGAAAATAGAATATGTAGATGTTAAGAGAATTCTTTTAGAGCTCCCTAGCCTCTTCTATGACAGAAGACTTTCTATTTCCCAATACATTTTTTCCCCATTAATAGTAAGTGTGGGGGTTTTTGCTGAAGATCAAAAAATATTCTGTATTCTTGATTTTTCTACCTTCCTGATACTTCTCCATAGCACTGGTACATCATTATTGTACATGGTGTCACAGTACAGCTAGTCTTTAGCTGGACAGATAAATCTGGCTATAATAAGAAACCCAATTTGGCTCTCCTAGTTCAATAAACAAGTCCCTAGGTGAACAATCATAGGATATCTTCAAACTGAAAGAGAGACCTCAACCAATCCCTTTCAACCCTAAATGCAAATGTATCATTGGCCAGAGAGCTGGGTCATGTAAAGACCCAGACCAATCAGTTGTCTAAACCCAGGAGTTTCGAATTCCCTATATAAGAAGGTACTGAACAATAAAACACACTGTGTGTTGAAGATACTCTGTGAGTTTGTGTCTCCAACCAATGACCCCTCATGTGATACATGGTGGTCTTTAGTCTTTCTAGCATCCTCTAGAACAGTGAGCTGAAAGATTTTATAAGGAAAATTTTCCTATTAATAGAAATAGTGTGTCAGAGGTGTGAACAGCCTCAGGATTACTATTGAAGCCAATAAATCACCTCCCCTCTTATTATTCTTGTTTGCTGTGAATTTTTGTGTTGCTTTGCTCTGCAGAAAAGCAGAAATGAATGTACACAGCAGTTAATCTGGAAAAATGTATAATTCATTATCAGTAGATATGATAATAAAAAGTAAAAAGCATTTACTTCTAAAATAAGATATTGGGCTGGGTGTCTTTTAAATGACACTCTCCGTGTGAGTTATGACAGCTAGCTGTTTTTACATTCCCCAATACTCTGTTTGCAATATGGAGACCAATTTTTAATTTCAGATTTGCACTCAAAATAATCAGATCATTGAAACTTGCCACTTCCACAGAGGAAGTTTGCTTCCCACTGGAGTAAATGCTTTGTAAAGAAGACAGTAAAGGTGCAATATATATTTTATAGCAAAAAGTAGCAGTGAACTATTATATTAACATTATGAGCCCTTAAGTCCTCAGCCATATTTTTCATAAAATAAGAACAATCTAAGTATGTTTATCACCCACTTAGATCAAAAGAATTATGTAGTGTTATTTTTGTAGGAGAAGTAACAGTATAATTAATAGCTATCTAGAAATAAATGGAAATTATGGTAAACATGCAGTTTACAAGGACAGTAGAAAGTAAAAGAAAATAAATTTTTTGTTAAAATAAAAAAATCAAAAATCTAGGAGGGTGCAACCAAATGAACATCAAGTGGCACAACTCAATCATAGTCTCAAAATGACACGGTCTATCTGATCAAACGTAATTTATTTTCTTCCTCACAGCTGGTGAAGGCTTTCTGCTCAGTAGTGCAAAATTCTGCTGAGAGGAAGTGTGGTGGTGCAAGAATTGTTTTATTAAGTTTTTATAAGAAGTTTTATGTTATGGTTCAGTTCACTGTACCCCCAGTTCTGTAACAGTCCATCCCCTTTTCAGTTTTCTGTATAACGAAGTCTTGTATGTCAATCATCCCATCCCCCACCTATCATTGTCAATCCCCTCTCCCCCCTCCTCTGGGGCATCCTGTCTATCACTTCGGATCCCCTCCCCAGATTGGGAAATTCCAGAGGGAGGGCGTCGAGTGATAGGTCGCCCCGGGGGGAATTCCTTTTCTCTTGGTATCAGTGGTCAGAGGCTTGGAGGTGGGCACCCCTTGTGGCCCCCTGAATCCCCTGATTTGCTATCCTGTTGTCACCTCCCCTGAACCCTCCCCCACTTATAAGATGAGAGAGGGAGATTCAAACTCTCTCTGGCCTGCGGTTTGGACCAGCTGCAGTGCTCCTGCAGCTCAGCCTGAATAAACATCTTCTAACCTGCCTGGCCTAGAGCCATCCTTTTCTTACTGCCGCTGCTGTCACCACACTATTTGGTCCAGCTGCTGCTGACAAGCCGTGTCCAGCAGGTAAAGTTAACCTGCTTGCATACCCGGACTGAAAACATCCTGGCCGCTGTGCAGATCTGAGCCAGCCAGGGGCCAGCGTCTGCCCGGTGCGAAAAAGCACAGCCACAAAGGAGCAAAAGAATTCGTACACCTCATACTTGTGTCCATGCTTGCAGTGTGCACACATGAAGAAAACTCTCTGATAAAGGAAATTTAAAGGAATTATTGCTTCTTACTGGTTTGTGGTTCATTGAAGCAATTTATCTAGCATGTTAGTGATTCTACTGATTATTTTTGGGCACACAAACAAATAAATTAAATGTTTGGAGGGATGCTGAGATCCCTAAACTCAACTCTGTTAGCAGAACACAGCTAACAATTATCAAATTCCTTTGGGGCTCACCCAGACGAGATTTGAGTATTTTCAAAGATGACTGTTTCACTGCCTCTGTGGAAAACTGCTGCAATATTTAACTACTCTCAGAGTAAGAAAGTTTCTCCTTTCATCTAATTGCAATTTAGAACCTTGCAGCTTGTACCAGTTTTCTCTGCTACCAGGCTCTGTCAATCACCACATTTTGAAATAGTGTCATATAATTTTGAAATAACATGATGAAATTTGTGTTAAATTCACTGTGAATAAGCCAAATTCTACTAGTCAAGGATTTGTACAGAATACTGATTTTCTGAATCTCAAAGTTTTCTTTGAAAATAGAGGAAATGTGAGTGAGAACCTCCTGCCCTTCCTTTTCTGGTGCTGGCATCCACACACTCAGGTAATTCATATTGTATTAAATGATTTTAAAGAGTTAAGATTTTAGCTAAGGGTTAGAAGCAATTTATATTGATCAAGATGTAAGTTAGATTAGTAAATGGTAGGTTAATGATTATTAGATGCCTAAGCTAGAGCTAACTGTTATATTTTGAGTATGTTTATAGAAAAAACATTGGTTAGAGGGTCTGTGTCTGTGACTATATCAGTTTTCAATGACTCAGTATGTGCTGAGAAAGGTAAAAGAGATGTAGAAGTGTCTCACACAAGAGGAGCAGCAAAACAACAACAAAGTGACCCCAGCTGATAGGCAACCCAGAGGAAAAAAATATTGGCAAAATATTCAACCAATGTGTCTGAATAAACACAGTTTTCGCTACCCAATTAAAATTTTGCAGCAGAAACATGTACTAATTATCTTGATAGTGAATCCTTTGCATTTACTCTCTCAAAATGCTAAAGATCTTAAGGCATTGTGCTTTTGATTGATGGTTCTCTGATTACCAGGTAACCAGCAGACATCTTGCAGCTTTCATCCCAGCATCTCTGGTTGCCATTTTGAGGAGCCTAGGTTGCTGCTATAAGATCATTATGCCATTTCACAGCTACACTTGCACTATCGTTGTCACTTGTAAAAACTAATTTAGAAAACATTTTGGATTTTTGGTGCTTTTTTTTTTTTTTTTTTTTTTTTTTGTTTTGTTTTGTTTTGTTTTGTTTTTGTTTTTGTTTTTGTGGTGGTTTATCATTAGGTTTATGTATTTGTTTATGGTTGCCCTATTGTCTGCTGTTGCTCTATCAGTAAGATCATTGGCACCTGAAATGTCACAAGTCAAATTTTTGGTCTTAGGTCTATTTTACAAAACTTGTTGTCTTTGGAATAAATAACTACTGCTTTATTGTGTCTAGCTACAAAACTTTGAATAATTTAATAGCATGCAACTATATAGGCTGAGTTTTTGCTCTCATTAAAATATTTCCTACCATCTGCCTGTTGATTTTTCACTTGAACATTTCAGTAGCTAAGGAATATCTCAAAAGTTCCTTGGAAAAGCTGTGCCAATGGCTTTACTCAACATATCAGGAACAGCAGTAAAATAACCACCAGTTCTCTAAATTGTGCTGGAAACTACAGCGAATGGCAGAGGAGATTGACTTTATGGGCAAAATTTTTTAAAAGCATTATGCACGAGCATTAGGATGATTTCCTGTCATTGCTTCCTGTGCACCATGACTTGGTATCACAATGGTCTATAACACAATGAGTAATCCTGTCAGAAAGTTCTGATGAGGAAATAATAGCTTCCATCATTCTGCACAGATGGGAAACTGCTGAGAGTCTGGGCTCAAGTTTTATTTAAAGATAAGGAAGCTGAGAATGTTTGTTTCAGAGGACAGATGTCAGTTGCTTCTCTCTTTATCTTGTCTTAAATCAAACCATGGTCTCAGACCTAGTTGGTTCCTTCTGTACTAAAAATGCTTACAACTCTTTTTACTTAGATACCTCTTTTACTTACCTCCACATATTTTTATGTTATTTTTTATTTTATTACAGAGTAAGACTGGAGATTTCATAATAATGATTTTTGCTTTAAATGGTAAAAATACACACAACCTAAGTGTAACCTGGGTGCCCTAAGCACAATCTATATGTCACTAATATTTACTACTCATTCCTTGGACTAAATGCTGAAGAAAGAAGACTTAATTAATATCTTAATGCTACACTCTTCATGGATAAAAAGTTTTATCTGTCTAGAAGTTCAATAAAGCCATCTGGGTTTCAGCCACGTGTGGGAGACAGCTCATACAGGGTTTATTGAATCTTGATACTTGCCTTCATAGTGCATGTTTTACTGTGTAATTACTGCCCTTACTGTTCATGTTTTAATTGCTATTGCTTACCTAATCTTAGTATTTCAATTACTGTTCATATTTCTGCTGCTATTACTATTGCTATGGGATATTTACAGTTTATTACATAATTAATATGTGCTTGCTACATAATTGTATTGTGCAATCTTTTGTGGAAAAACAAAGAAACAAAAAACTGTGAATCTTCTCTAGAATTAGCCCCAGTTTCTGTTACTCTGGATTTTTTTAAAATTGATTTTATTTTTTTCTTTTTAATTTCATACAAAACTCTGTAGATTCCTGTTAAAAATACAGAGCTTTGACTTCCTAATTTTCACTTAGAGTACAGTTGGGGATTAACACACCAAAAGCAGGTGTTTCTCAGAGCAGGTTGCTCCTGCTGAGGAGCACAGGTTTTCTACAAGAAACTTATGCTGTAAATGTGACAATCTATCAGCATCAGTGTGCATGGCTGCTGCACTCAAACTAGAGGTGATTCAAACCTTCTCAGAGATAATTCCCCCAAAAACCTGGCTGAGCAGTTTTTCCAGATCTCTGTGATGTTTTTCCTTCATATACCATCAAACAAGTCAGCTAAAGTAGTTAAAGCAGTTAAGGCAGTTAAAATAAAAACCCATCCTTAAAAAGTTATATGCTGAGTCTCTGTTGGGGAAGAATTAATTATGAGAACTCCTGCTGGCCTATGGTGCACTGGAGACCCAATTTTCTGAACCCCTGGCTTCCCCTAGGATTATTTATCATGTGATATTGTGATTTATCATTTCTTTAGATTCTTGCTTGATGGTGGTAACTATCAGAATTGCTAAAAAAAAAAAAAAAAAAAAAAAAAAAATTCAACAGAAACTGCCAGATGAAATGAAATATATTCTGGGTATGAAGTTCATGCTGTGGTGGTAGTTAATGGGACTGCTCTGAGCAGTGTTGTCCTTTATCAGGTAAGAATTTTTAATTTCTGAATTTAGCAAAGATATTTTTATCTTAATACCACACCTATCCATAAAGCCACGTAGCAAAGTGTTATTGCATGTTTTATAGGCAAAAAATTTAAACTTTACAGCTGGCATATAAATGTGCAATTTGCATATGTAAATTATATACAAAATGTCACTAATCCCATCCAAAAAGTCATATAAGTATATCATATTTTATTATATATAATACCACCATTTCATAGACTACATTTTACATGTTGGACTGAAGATTTATGTTGTGATTATCAGGTGTAACTTAATTACCACCATCTAGGATTTTGTTACTGGGTATATCCACAATATTGCTCCACAATACTGCTCCAAGCACCACTTTTATCTGAGGGATCTAAAAAGTTTCCTGTATTTTGAGTTACAGTTGTGTAAGAAAAATGGGCCCAACTGTGTATGCTGGCTTAGGTTCATGTGAAGAAAAAAATGGCTGTGCTGGGAAGGGTCACTGGTGGATCATCCCAACCATGATTTCCTCAGTAAATCATCCCAGGCAGGAAAACACACACTTATATATTACAACATAAATTTCTCAGCTTTACTTGCTTGTAGGTTGTTTTTATCTTTTTTTAATAATTTGTGCTATACCTTATTTTGTTTGAGGTCTCTTAGGAATTTTGAAGTATCAGAGATGTCATGAAAACTTGACCTCCGTCTATTTTTTTTCAAAAAAAGGTGTGAGCAACAGTGAAAGTCTAGTAAATACAATTACAGATTAAAACCTCAACTTACACTAGGCTTGTAAGATAATAAAAAAACAAACCAAACTTAAAAAACCCAAATAAACGTCTGCCAAATTCCCTCAAACATTATTTTCTTAGGTTTGTTAATGGCTCTGTTTGACAGCATTTAGACCCCATTAATCGACTGAGTTCATAAGAATTCTTGTCAGCTTATAATTCTTTAAATTTGGTAATGTGTGAGAACAGAGGCTTGAGGCATGAATTTGTGATTGTTCCATGTTATTCAAGGAGTACAGCTCTTTCCTGAAGCTTTTCCACAAAATCCATGAGCAGGACATGTCCATATTGCCTTAACTGGGGAAGTGGAATTTCTCTTTTTCACTTTATTCAACCTCCCACACATATTTCATAGCTGCAGGTAAATAATTTCATTTTTTCTTCAGTACTAGGGGATCCCAGAATTGCATTTCTTCAAAGACTGTAAGATTCTGTGAATAGTAATATAATTCCTGCTTCCCTCTACCACAGAAATGCTCACCAGTCTTGGGAAAATCTATGCAAGGAAATGGAAAAATCATGGATAAAGCAAGATAAAGCAAATTAAGTTCAAAGAAGTCTGCCAATATGGATGAGCTTAAACTATATTTGAAGCTTTGAATTAAACACCTGGAAGGACAAGAAATGTATTCTCTACTGACTGAAAATATCATGAAAGTAGTATTAAATGCCTACTAAAAAATAATTACAATTATATAGACATACAATATACTTACACACCCATACAACCCAACTATATAATTACTGTACTTCAAAGGAAAGTGAGCTCTTGGTACACCAGTAACTTTTTACAAGGTTTATGAAAGTGGTGTCTTTAAATACATTTATCTTTGCAACCTGATAACTAACAGCATTTGTTAATCAATCTTCACCTTTGGTTTCCGACTAAAGAACAATAGTCATCTAATAGTCTAATAAACTAAATAGTTTAATAGCCTAATAGTCTAATAAAATAAAATTTAGTGGAATTATCACTAACTAAAAGCCAAGTAAAAATCAGGCAATGAGTATAGAAATATTTATTATTGGCTTGTGTATAGTATTCAAGCCTGAAGTTGTTACAGATTAATGTTCAGAAAAGCAGACCTGAGGTATTCTTTTCCCATTCATTTTAGAAAATTGAAATATTATACTTTTTGCTGAAAACTGTGCAAATAAAGTAGATTTTTTTTTTTTTTACAAAAGCAGTTTTCTCAAAAAGCTAGTCTTATGCTCTCATGATGTACTAGTCAGTAACACCATTAGAGCTTAAGTTTTCAAAAATTATCTTTTTATTCCCTCCTATTCTTCCCCTAACTCAAAAAAAGCAGGTGAAGATAAGGAGTTTTTCAGAGTTTATGAAGAAATATTGATCAAGGTTAAGCATTTATATATATTAAATTCCAGTCTGTAATAAAATGTGTGAGAAAAAGTCTGCGAGGAGGATGTTTTGGTTTTTTGCACAGGAATGTGCCATCAAAGGTAAAAGTCATTCCAAATGACAATGGCAATCCTAAAATAAATATTTCCCTTTTCGTATTTTACTTTTCAAATCTAAAGGAATGGTAAGAACGTGAGAGGTTGTATTCCATGTGATTGACCTCAAATTACTGTTGTAATGAGGATGTGGCTGAGGGTCAGGATCTGCCACTTCTCCTCTGAATTTAAGCCTTTCTTTCTTGCAGTGAGAGAACATGGCAAGTTCCTGCTTCTGGCCTGTGGGATGAAAGATTAGTGGCTATTTTTCTCTAATCTCCAGTCAATTGCCAAAATAAAGAAGAAAAATATTTCTTTGTGGCTTCTCTGGTTCCTGCGTTTCTGAAATACGCAAATTCCCACAAAATACTCATGAGTTTTACCACTGTTTACTGCAAATCACTTACATACAATTCTTTATATAATCTCTTTTTTCCTCACTGATTTTTTCATTACTGAAATGTAAGTCTGGAAACAAGTGTCTTCATGGTTACAGGAAAAGGGGAATCTGAGCCAAATAAAATTACTGAAGCTTGATTAAAATGAAGATAACCTTTACTTCTCCATTTGCAAGCACAAATGTAGCAAAAAATCCTGCACAACTTAGGTAAGGAAAGGTTATCTGATAGACATTATCTCTCTGTACATCCTATAATCAAGGTTTTATTATTACAGCTCATTTGAGCTTTTCCTGATACAATATTTTATTGTGGCTTAAACATGTGCTAAAAACCCTGAGTGCAGTTTTGTAAAAAAGAAAGAGAAAAAAGATTAGTGTTGTCTTGATATTTTATGGTTTTGTGTAGTACTTATTTAACTGCAGTGTTATGCTCATTATGTAATTCAACTATACTTTATAGGTATTCTGCAATCACTGTTTGCTATGCAGCTAATTTTTAAACATTCTCAAATACTGGAATTTAAATGAATTCAGAAATTTTCCGTTGTTTCCACTTTCTGGTTTTAAGTATGCCTTGAAAATGTGTGTTAGATACATTAGGTTAAAATTCTTGGGCTATTGCTGATCGCAGTAAAATCCTTAATTTTAGAAGAAGGGCTTATTTCAGGAGTCTCTTCTGCTGTAGGTACTCTCCCATAATTCTGTACCCCCTTAGAGATAAGCAATGCTTTCCCTGCTCTTAAAAACATCCATTTATAATGCATTTAAGGAACAAATTGATGGTAATTTTCCTCCCTTCTTTTTTTTTTTTTTTTTTTTTTTTTTTTTTTTTCGTTCTGCCACCTTTTTTAGCTCCAGGTCCATCAGGATTGGCCACCACACTCCAAATAGTTCTTGCAGGTGGGCTTCCCATTCAAGGATAGGAGATACAGTTCTTCAGCAATTTTAGAAAGCAGGGCACACAGAGACAAATTAAAAAAGGCTGCTTCAGAATGAAGTGCACATGCGAAATCTAGGACAGAATAACATATTTTTTGACATCATTAATTTTTTTTTCCCTTTTGTATTTCCCTACATGCTTGTTTAAGAGAGAATATGCATGTATTTAATTTCTACATTTTCTTCCCAAACACTGGAAACTTAGAGTAGAATATGGCAAGAGTAGAAAAACAAACTCATTGCTAAGCTCCCCAAAAAGCTGGAAGAGGTCAAATAACATCTCGCAGAGAGCAGGATAGAAATCTTGTGGTTTTTTTCTGAGATCCTGTCCAGAGAAAGTGTTGCCACCAGCATGCTGTTAGACAGGTCTTGATGTAGGTTTCTTCCCCAGGCACATTTGGACTGGGTGGCCAGAGATTTAAAGAAAGACCAGCCAGGATGTCCAGAAAAATCTGATTTTTACATTAAAGGACCATGGTGATTGGAGACAGAACAGAGAATATGAGTGAATGTCCTAGGTTACAATGTGAGATGTGCCCAAAGTATGTATTCTATCACCATCTACATGAGCTGTTGAAACTAAGCTGTGCAGTGTTTCCCTTGCCCCCTCCCTCCAGACTATCTTCTGTCAATGGCCCATCAATGCCCTGCTGCATGGCTCATAGGTAGCTCCCTCCAGGAGCTATCTCTGGTTAATGGGCAATCAATGACCCATTACAAGACTGATAAAATGATATCAGCCCATTGTGAGATGCTCCACCCAGGGGGAGGAGCCAAGCATTCCCACCTGGATATAATCTGGGATTTGGGACAGCACAGGCAGCCTTACCCACTGGATTCCCAGAGGACAAGAGCTACCACACCTTTCTGTGGGAACACTGCTTCAACAAGACCACTTCATCTGGACTGCTACCACCACGGTTTCAGGTTGTATTCTGACTCTGTCAGTGATCTTTTGTACTATTGCATGTGTGTATATATATATATATATATATATATATATATATATAATTTTTTTTTCTTTTTTTTCCCCCCCTCTCCTTAAATTGTTTTTGCTGACTTGGAGCCTCTCGCTGGTTTTTCATTTAAGCCAGCACAGTGAAGCATGTACTGAGGAGAGATCCTGGCAAGAGGACATGGTGAGGAGAATTGCCTCAGCATGGTCTTGCAGGTTCTTTTTATCTGTCAGGTTATTAATGTCTAGTTTAGTGGTTTTGTTGTTGTTGTTTGTTTGTTTATTTTTTATTTCTGGTTCATTAACTTGATTGTTTACTGCGTTTATGCTATAACTTACTGGAACAATGTTTTCATTTATTGAAAGTAAAAGACTGACAGAAACTCTTATGTTAGTTTATTTGGAATTAAGAATGACAGTGTTCACATGTGCTGCATTATTGTGGTAGTAAATCCCCCACACTGCCCTGTCCTCAAGATGCTGTAGGAACCCAGGAATTCCTGTTATCTCCCAGAGTTTGGGTAATGGGTTGAGCACTGAAACATCCCTTGTCTGTACTAGAAATCCTGCATGACTTGGGTGGGGAATGTCTGTACAGAAACTTCTGTTTGACTAAGGAAGGGAATGAGAGATAATCTGTTATCCCCTGACAGCCTTGGAGAATTCCTTAGCTAGATCACAGCCCAACTGGAACAGTGACATTGCTACTGGAGTTTTTAAAAAAAATTCCATCAATCACCAACTTTGAATATGGGCATTAGTGAAAATTTCATAAGACGACTTTATTTATTTACCGAGTGTGGGTGTCCACTTGCAGGTGAACTGTCCCCCTCCACTAAGGCTCACCGTTCACTTTTGATACTGAGGATATGCATTAGTCTGAGGTGATGGTCTGGGATGGCTGAGACCCCATTTAAATTATCTCTGTGTGTTTTTTTCATTGAAACTGTTGCATTCCAAAACAAAATGTAATGCTTAGTGGTTGTTTTTTTTTTTTCTCTTTTAAAGTTTTCCTGGAACCTGAAAGCAGTCCATATCCAGCTTACCAGTGGAAAATGTACTGGGCCTGAAACCTCATTGGCAAAATCTCTGAGGCTCTCTGTAATGCACTTGCTCCCAACCACAAAAAACAGAGCATGTTCTAAGTGGCACGGTTGAGTTCTGTTTCTGAGGGTTTCAGTAGCAGAGTTTCTCACTCCAACCATGTTCTTTAGCAAGACTCCACCTGGCAGTGAATATTTTCTTAATGGAGCAGTATATGAGTAGGTCAGGTCAAATCCTGGTTCATGCATTTTGGGTGGTTTCCACACAGAATGGTTTCTCTTGGCTTTGGTGCTGAAGGTGTGCCTTACCTGGAGGGATTGCAGGATTTGGTGTGTCCTTTTCCATTGCAGCAGGAAAGGCAAGTGCACTGCAGGTCAGGTGGTCCAGGCCTGCACCCCATATTATGTTATTGCATTCGAGTGTACAATAGGATTGGGACATTTGAATTCATTGCCAAAATGTTCATGAATATAAAGTGGAACACAGTTCATTGACCATGAGTCTGAATTTAAAAATTATTATTAAAACTAATGCAAATATTGCTCTGTAAGGTAAATGCAGGGTATTTTGTATATTTGTATTTTCTAAGGCCAGCATTTACTGTTCTAAGTATGTTCAACCCATATTCTTCAACTCAGTGAAGGTTTTCTTTGGGATTGGAATGACAATTATAAATAGGTAATTACATTCTTGCACCACGTATGCTTGAATCCCAGACTAACTTACAATTTCTCTTATTCATAATTTATTTTTCATTTCCAGGGGACATTAGAAGGATCTTGATTTAATATGGAGTGACCAAGGCTGCTTGTGAAAAAAATCATTGTGATTTTTGGGTTACTATTCTTCTTAAATCATATATATATATATATATATATATATATCAGAATTGTCTTTCCAGTCCAAGAAGTCTTGATAGTCTAAGACAATTTTATTTTATGATATTTTTACTTGGTATTTAATTTATCAGGTTATTAACATATCAGTCTGTGAGCTGTAAGATATTATTTGTTTGTGTTGTTGCTCTCCATTCCCACAGCAGATGTATGAGACAACTCATTCTGTGACTTGTCACACTTGTTCTCATTTTATGTGACAAGCCTAAAATCTTATCTCTTTGCTAGTAACTGTGAGTTCTATTATTGTATTCTTTTTTCACATGCCAGAGTAACCTTGTAAGTTAATTGGGATCTAGACAGCTCCTCCAAACCTTGCAAAAATCTTGCATGAAATCAAGTCTCTATTTGACGGTTTGAGACTTTGAGAAATGTGTAAATGAATTTTCCTTAGACCTCTGACAGGGGGCTTGTCTTCATGATGTTGAGGAAGACGTTAATGTGCTTTCGAAGACATTGAAAGATTCTATAGTTATTAAAGCTTGTTCAGTTGTTAGAACTGGTGAGGAAAGGTGAGCCCAGATTTAAAAGGTTCTCCCAGAACACATTGATCCCTGTGTTCAGCTTGCAGAGAACAGCTGCAGATTTTGTTTTCATATTTCTCAGTTCTATTGAAGCGTTTTCTGTTCTTCTCAAAATTTGTCTCCAAAAAAGAATCACGATTAGTCTTTACCTTTTGTACACTGAAATTTGGAGCTGGTTTTCCACTTTTTCAGGAATGGTGAATGGTAAATCAGATTTCACTGACAATGGAAACCTGTTTTAAAAAAAATTACCATAACTTTTGCAGTAAGTTTGATTAGAACCTAGTTTTCAATTTCAGATGACAAAACAGTCTAGTTTTAGATTATTTCCTCCATGCTCCTCCACAAACAATCCTGCTGGCACTGTGTCAATTTGCACAATTGACACTTAAATATCCTTTAAACTGACCTTAACAATAGTAAACTCTTAAACCTTATAAAAAGTAGCAGCAATTACTTTGAGATTACCTTGGGAATGTTAATGGCCTGACAAAATAAATCCTGAGAGTGATGACAACAGAGAAAAGGTTCAGAAAATCTTCTTTTATTACTAGCAAAATATTTTTATATGGTCAAAAGATGCCTAGATGAACAAAATACTACTACTAAAGAAAGTATTACTCATCATAATAGACACTTTTGTTTGTATATTATATTTAACCATAGCTTTGCAACTCTAAGATCTAAGAACAAGGTTTGCTGAGGATCTAACAGAGAACTGATCATTGTAGTGGTGTGAGGGTGGTTTTATTAAGTTATTTTTGTAAGATTTTAAAGTTATTTTTGCAATGGTTTAGTCCCCTGTACCCCCTGTGTTCTTTAATGGTTTTCCCCCTTATGAGTTAGTTATATAAGTAGACGTTTTCTGTCAATCATTTCTCCCCTGCACCTGTCCCTATCAATTCCCCCCTCTCCTCCGTGGTCACCCTGTCTGTCACTTGGAGACCCTTCCCTGGATTCTGGAAAGATCCAGGAGAGGTATCGAGTGATAGGCTGGTGCCCAGGGAATCCCCTCCTACCCTTCTGTGATTTGTCAATGGTTCAAAGGTTGACTCCCCTGTTACCACCCCACGTTCCCTGGTTGGCTGACCCGTATATAAGTGGCTGTCAAGCTTTGATCTCTGCTCCCTCTGGGCTGCAGTGGTTTGAGACAGAGCTCCTAGCTGGATTCCCCTTAATAAACTACCTTCTACCCTGCCAAAGAGAGACAACTCTTTTTCCGTCGCCGCAGTCGCAAACTCCATCAGGTCCACTCGCTGGTGTGGGGAACCAAGAACTCACTGGGAGGAGGTTACTCGCCCTGCCTGTGACCCCGACCGATCCTCGCTGTGGCAGTGCAGAACTGAGCTAGCCTGCACGCCTGCCAGGCGTGAGGGAACACTGCTACAGATCATCACTTATTTAAAATTAATACTTTAACAGTAAATTCATGCTTTTTTCTTTCATTACAAAATGAAGTTAATTTCAGTGCAGCATTTCCTCTAGGTCCCTAACAGTAGATGTACAAAGTTGTGTTTAGTAAGAATTCATCTTAAGCTTAAAATTTGCATCAAAAACTATCTTTATTCCCCTTTTATCAGGTAACTTTTTCCCATTCTAACTGAGTTTGTCTGCCAATAGAAGGAGCTCCTGCATTAGGCAACAAGCTGGAGCTCCCAGGAGAACCTTTTCTCTGATCCAGACAGATGGATTCTGGCCTTCATAATGTGCGTGATGTGTACAAAAATTTTGATTACAAATTTGGTACAAAATATCGTCATACTGCAATCAAGCCCTGTGAGATTATTGCCAAATAAGAGCACAGCACTGTTTGGAGGGAAAGCTTTTTTATTTTTAAGGGGGAAAAAATGGTTTCTCTGCTTATATCTTGAAGTGGCTGGAAGCACTCTGTTGTAGAAGGGTGGTCAGCCTTGTCCTGCTTTTTGTGAGGAAGGATGTTTCCTGACTGTGGACATATACTGTTGGGGGGATATTGGAGAAACACTGAAGAGCAGAAAAACATAAAATACTGGTTCCTGAGAATTTTAAAGGTACTGCTAGTATGAGCAGGGAAAGCAAATGTGCATCCTGTTCCACTGTGTGGAACGAGGGTGTTGGCCCTGGAAGAGACACTGATTCAGAGGTAAATGTTTCAATTTTTGAGAGAAGATTTTCATATTTAAGTGATGTTCACAGAACCACAGAATATGCTGAGTTGGAGGAATCCACAAAGACCATTGAGTCCAACTCCTAGCCATGCAGCACAGCACCATCCTCAAGAGTCACACCCTGTGCTGAAGAACATCGTCCAAACACTCCTTGATCTCAGACTAGTGCTGTGACCACTCCTTGGGGAACCCCTTAAGTGCCAAACCACCCTCTGGGGGAGGAACCTTTTCCTAATATCCAATCTAAACCTCTCTGATACAATTTCAGGCCATTTCCTGGGCCCTGTCCCTGGTGACCACAGAGCAGGGATCAGTGCCTGCCCCTCCCCTTCTCCTCTCCAGGAAGCTGCAGAGCTGCAGCGAGGTCTCCCCTCAGTCTCCTCTCCTCCAGCTGAACACACCAAGTGCCCTCAGCTGCTCTCACACGGCCCCTCCAGACTCTTCACCACCCTTGTGGCTCTCCTTTGCACACCCTCTGACAGTTCAATGCCTTTTTTACACTGTGATGCCCAGAACCGCACACAATATTGCAGGTGAGGCCGCCCCAGCCCAGAGCAGAGCAGGACAATCCCTCCCTGGCCCGGCCGGCCGTGCTGGGTGTGATGTCCCCAGGACAGGGATGTCCCTCCTGGCTCCAGGGCACTGCCATTGACCAGGACCCTCAGTCCCTTTCCCTGGCACTGCTTTCCAGCCTCTCATCCCCCAGTCTGTCCAGACACCCAGGGCTGCACTTCCCAGGGGAACAATCCGGCACCTTCTGTAGTTGAACCTCACGTGGTTGGAGCTGGCCCAGGCCTCTCCTTTGTCACAGTCTCTCTGCAGGGCCTCCCTTCTCTCGAGGGAGTCAACAGCTCCCCCCGGTATTGTCTGTGAATAGTATCTGCTTCTCTTATTCCTGTGGGAAAGTTACTGTCACTTTGCTTTTTACTTTTTCATTCATTGTTCCTTATCTGAAGGGGTTTTTCTCACCTTTATCAGTACAATGGTGCAAGAAGTAAAATAAAAGCCATAAAACATGCTTTCCTTGCCAGAGTGTAATGAAACAGAGGGCATTATAAAAGAAATATCCCTCCTGACTTGCTTCATATGGCATTTTGCCTACGCAACAGTGAATGATCTCTGTTAAAGAAACATGTGGAGAAAAATTGAATTGTCGAGAAAAAGTCTGTAATACTTCTTTTTCCAGACATGTACAGACTGGAGCCTTTATTTGCACTTGGGCTGCAAAGAAGAGATGCTAATATACACTTAAATCTTCTGTAGACAGATAAAAAAGCATTGAAAAGACAAAATAAAGGATATCACACCAGACCTGAGAGACACGGTGCGGTTTAGGGATTCTACTTCTTCCCTTTTTTTCTCTAAATATTTTCTATTGGCTTTGTGAACTCAGTAGAGGTATGAAAATTCCAATCATGCGATAGAACCCCTAAATACTCCAGGGCTAGATTCTCAGGTGGATTTATTTCTTCTATTGTCCCATCATCTGTCCAGTACAAAAAGACCAATAAATTGGCAGCCTGTGCCTGGTAGAGCACTCCTCTGGTATGTGGAGAAGTTGTTGTGCATTGCTGATCTGGTCTGGATATTTCTCTCTGCTTGCCCTCTTCCCAAGAGAGGAGGAAACGGGTGATATGGCCAAGCTGTGTTCCATCACATCTCACACTATATTTCTGGTTTTTTTTTTCTCATTAAGTTATCTATCCTTTAATACATCCCCGCAAGACAGAGTTGCATTCCTGTTCTCTACATTTGTAAATGGACAGCTGAGATGTAGAGATTTCAGCTCAGCCCCAGCTGTATCAGTACCCAACATATTGAAAGTATCACTTGGATGACTTTGTGGTGATATGATGGAGTTTTATGTGACCCTAAGTTTGGCTACCGTTATTGCATATCTGCCAACAGCTTTAAATGTGTTTTATATACACAAAAGTTTTAGGAAAGCTCAAGAAAATCCTATTTCAGCTAATTATTGCTCTAGTTTCTGTCAAATCCAAAAGAAGAACTTTGGCAGAGGGGAGAGAAAAAGCCCCTGCTGCCTAGTCAGTCCAGGTCAACTGGTTATTGCGACCCTAGACTGATTCATTGCCTCTAAACTTGGAGAATTTTTTAGGATATTTTGTCAATATTTTGCAACCATAATCGATAGATCAGATTTCAAGCTGTTGTCTCACTAATAAACATGCTTCCCTCACAAATGATCTGGGGCTGTTGGGGAAAATCTATTTCCCAGATTTAGTTTTTCCTGTAAAAGTGCATGGGTTCAGCTGTTGCTGTTACAGCACTGTAGTCACACTGAGTTTTGTCTGAAGGAAGGCAAACAGAAAATTTGCAACATCCAAAGCAGGCAACATAGTCACAGATGCTTTGAAATGACACAAGTAATGAAATAAACAAACCCACGCACCTGTCAAATCAGAAAGGTCTCCTCTTTATCCAGCTGAATCACTTTTCCCCTGACAAGGCTGCAGTCAGGCTTTCAGTGCAGACCACTCAGACAAAGATCCCACATGGAGAGTCTGTAAGAAAACACATTTATATTGGGGGTTTCTCTTCCTTCAGCAAGGAATACTTTTGTGAACATCTTACATAGAATCACAAAAATGTCTGGGCTGGAAGGGATCTTAAAGCCCATCCAGTCCCACTTCTGTCATGGCAGGGACACCTTCCACTGTCCCAGGCTGCTCCAAGCCCCAGTGTCCAGCCTGGCCTTGGACACTGCCAGGGATCCAGGGGCAGCCACAGCTTCTCTGGGCACCCTGTGCCAGGGCCTGCCCACCCTGCCAGGGATGCCAATTCCTTGCCCATATCCCATCCATCCCTGCCCTCTGGCACTGGGAAGCCATTCCCTGTGTCCTGTCCCTCCAGCCCTTGGCAATTGTCTCTCTCCATCTTTCCTGCAGCCCCTTCAGGCAGCGCAAGGCCACACTGAGGTCACCCCAAAGCTTCTCCTGTCCAGGCTGAACAATCTGAACTCTCAACTCTATGATTCTGAATGTGCTCATGTTTCTGGAGCTTTCATTCCAAAGGCTCATCAGAGATTCATGTTGGTGGATCTGGAAGAGGAATCATAGACACCATCTTACATCCAGTAGTTTCCAAGTGGTGTATTTGATCACCAGTCATTCTGCACCATCAAAGGGAAAAGTTTTTTTCAAAGACATGCAAAAATGCCTCTACTAACAGAGGTGTAATTTTCTATGCTATACTGACCAGTAGAAAATATTATCTTGCACCATTTAATAACATTTCCCTTTCTAGTAACTCATTTTCCTATTTAAGAGTCAAAACTGTCTTCCACTGAATTCTATCATCTACATCAGCAGCCAAGACATACTGCAGCAATGTCTAAATGCAACAACTCTACTTATTACCCTAATTGGTATCAAATATGACTTTATTAAATCATTCGGGTTGAATATATGTTCAGAGCTACTAAACCACAGACTCTAAAACGTTTGGAGACTATTTTCTTCAGACAGCAATCCAAATATCACTGTAGTGGAGATCTTCAGTCTTTGAAGTACTTTATAAGAAAATGAATTTGTAGTTATGCCAATGAAACTGCTTCCTTCAGTGGTAATATTGTGGTAAAATTCATACATATATTGAAGAAGTTCGTATTCTGAAAATATATAATTTCTTGCTTTTAGCAATAGTAAATTTTGCATACAGACATGCTGACAGTCTCCTTCTCTTCGATGCTCATCAGTTATCAGTAGCACATTTCAGCCAAAAAGTGTCTTTTTTTTTTTTTTTTTTTTTTTTTTTTTGGTGTGTGTGTGTTAAAAATTGGAGATCTTCATGCTGTACAACTTTATGTACTTTTCAGTTGCTGTTTGGGCGGGTTTTTTTTTTTTGTTTGTTTGTTTTTTTTTTAATTCTCATTTCTGGCATTTTCCATTTTCTTAATTGTACAAGCCATTTTCTTTTACAGCAAAAAAACTTGGTCCCTTTGAAATGATATAATCTATTAATATGGACTCACAAGATAATTCATGCAGAATGGGATTATCTGTTCTTATATTAAAATATTTTCTGCTTTAACAAAAAATAAATTATTTCCTTGTTTTATACATAAATCTATTTGGTCAAATATTCAGTGTGTCTCCATGACCAAAACTTATGCTCCAAAGCATCTGATGCACACAGGGCACAGATACTGGGCCATTCAGCTCTAGGTCAGTAGTCTGAGGCTATCCAGATCTGACCAAAAATTCTTTGAGAGATGATGTTGAAGGGAAATAGATTTAATCAGGGCACATTCAAGTGATTAAGGAGGAATGCTTTTCTTCTCATGATTTTTTCCCCTCAGCTTCATCATTTTGCCTATTTGATTATTTACACTTGATTACTATTAATCTTTTTAAATGTCACATCTGAACTTCTCATTTTATGTATGAATAAGCACCAAATCACTCCATTTACTACATAAAGTTTCAAAAGTTCTTTTCTTTGTCAGTCAACTCTATGCTACCTTAAAGTGATAACCTTTCACCCTAAAATAAAAATTATCTAGAAGGGACCCCTGTACAACTATTATCATGTTTAAAAAAAAAAAAAAAAAAAAAAAAAAAAGTTACATCCAAAAATGTTCTTTTTAATTTACAGGGGCATTATCAATTTCCTTGTGCTAAGTTATTTTGTTTCTTTTTGAGAGACACTTAAATTTTGCCATGTTTTCCAATTTAAGGAAAAAAAAAATCTGCATGCATAGTATCTAAATAAAAATATCATTCCTTATAGTCTTTGGTTTCAAAATAGTCAGAAAGTCTCCCTGCACTCTTGCTTTCTTCTGGAATGAAAGAGAGCAACAGAACATTTACAGCTTTGGAGTGAATGTTTCTGACACTTGTTTTGGGCCAAAGCCACAGGAGGGAACGGAGTGTGACCTTTGGAAACTGTTATAAACTGGAACAGAACTTTTCTGCATGCCCCAGCAGTCAGTGCTTTTGAAGTGTCCATTTCTCCTAGGATATATTTCCCATTCCTCACAACAATAACTTCTGTTAGCATTTCCCTACCACTGTTGAAGCCTGATAAAGAGATCCCTTTCACAGATGGCACTTATCATCATGTTCGCATACAGCATTGGAAAAAAAAAAAAAAATCTTTACCCAGACTAATGTTTTCATGCTTCAGAGCGGTGGTAGAGAAGAAAATATTTCCCAAACACTTTTTTTTAGTAACTGAACGTGTTTAAGAAATTAAATGCTTTACTGAAATATTTTTCATGGCTTTTTAATAAAAATAATTAATTTTATTAAAGTTTATGACTTCAATTTTAAGTGTGATGTTCCTTAATGAAGAAACTTAGTTCCATTGAAGGAACTTAGAAATAAAAAGAGGATGTATCATCTTTGGCAGGAGGTCCCACAAGAAGAATTTAATGGCGCTGCAAGAGCACAGAGGAAAAAAAATTAGGGAGGCCAAAGCTCAGTTCGAACTTGGGTTGGTAACTTTTGTACAAGATAATAAAAAAATGCTTTTTACAAACATTGATTGTGGTGGTGCAGAACCGTTTTATTAGGTTTTTGTAAGAAGTTTATGTTATGGTTCATTTCACTGTATCCCCAATGTTGTAACCCTTTTTGTGTTTTCTGTATAACAAGGTGTTTTGTGTCAGTCCTCCCACCTCCTCACTCTGGGGCAGCCTGTCTATCACTCCAGGGGTCTCTCCAGGATTGTGAAATCTCAGGGAGAGGGCTTCAGGTGATAGGTCCCCTGGGGGGAATTCCTTTAGCTCTGGATTTTAGTGGTCCAGTGTCGCGGTGCTGTCCCTTCACTCTTTTGTGAGAGCGGCCACGGGCTAGCTCGACCCCGAGCACCGCTTCAGCGTAGGCAGATAGGAGTAGCCGACCGAGCCGACTATCTCCTTCCTGTGGGGCCTTTTTCCCCCACGGCAGCGAGAGGCAACTGATGAGAGGTGCGACGGTAACGGCTGAAGAAAGGAGACTCCACCGAGCAGGGTATAAGAGGTTTTATTCAGGGAGAGGGAGCGAGGGCTCTGCACTCTCTGACCGGCTGCTCGGGGAAGCCCCGAATACTGGCGTGCATGAGCTTAAAAGGAAGGGAGGTGGCAGGCGGGGTTTCAACTGGGGAACGAATCAAACAATAGGGGGAGGTAACCTTGGGTGTCAACCAGGGAACCAGGGACCAACCACAAACTGGCAATAGGGGATT
>JANEHK010000042.1:6781796-6802129 GCA_025960845.1 Tachycineta bicolor | reverse complement strand
TACATAAAACGTGTAAATTCAAATAAAACAAATTGCACACCACCACAAGTCACTATCCCTGGATGATGTGGCAAATAGATTTGATGTGGCACTCAGTGCCATGGTCTAGTTGAGGTGTTAGGGCTGGGTTTGACTGGATGATCTTGGAGGTCTCTTCCAACCTAGTCATTCTATGATTCTGTGATAAATTGGAAACTATCAGTAGTAAAATAAGATAAATATGGTAATGATTATGATGTCCTATATATCTATTTTACTTTCTCCATCATCTCATGATGTCCTAGGGTGACTTTATGATGCTTTTATCCCCAGTCGTCTGGTTTTTTTGTGCTGTATATTGAGTTCTGTGCCTTTAAGTCTGGTTCTGGGAGCAAAGGGGGAACAAGAAGTAGTGTGGAGTTTGTTTTGAGAGAATTGCCTGGCTCCTTCACAATATTCTGCAGACTGGGTGTTCAGCTGATACTTGGAGAGACTGCAGGACAGAGATCTTTTTGCTTTTAGTTAGTTTCAGCTAGCTAGGGCAAAGAAGTTCCCTGGACCGTTGGTTTTTTTTTTTTTTTTTTTTTTTTTTTTTTTTTTTTTTTTTTTTTTTCCCTTGGGTCTATTTAAACCTTCTCTGGACTGAAAAAAACCCAGGGGCGCACCGGGGGGTGGGTTTGCACCTGTGTCCCACCGGGGCCTGGAGCTCGGCATTTTCCAGCAGCACCTGAGGGACTGGGACTGAGGAGAGACTGAGAGAGAGCCGAGCTACATCCATGGCAAGAACTTTCTCAATTTGCCATCTCACTCCAGAGGGAGGTTTTATTGTTCCATATTATTCATTCTTTATACTTGTATGCACTTTGTTTGTTAAGTAAAATAGCTTTTTCCACTTTTCTCTGAGGAAGTTCCTTCTCAGACATGTTGGGAGGAGGGGCCATTTGGGTTTGCTCCCCAGAGGGATCCTATTCAGGGTTTTCTCCCAAATTTGCCGTAAATCAGGACACATGATCACAAATTATATGGATTATTAATTTCTCTGTTGAAGGTTTGTAATTTTTTTTAACCAAAATTTTTGTCCCATCTTTGCATTTTGAGAAGGAAAGAAAAATATACAGTCTAAAGCAACAGCATGCAGACCTAGAATGAAAGCTGGTCTGTAACTCTCATACATAATAGTGAAATTATACATATATAACAGAGATTCATTCCCATCTCATCTCCCCTGGTCTTGTGGTGCTGTGAAATCTAAATTGAATGGCTAAGGGAACAGCTGGAGATGTGGTGAAGCAGGACAGGACAGACAGGTAGTCTGCTATGTAAGTCATGCTCTCAGAAGCTGCTTGTTTAAATTTGGATGCACTCAAAATCTGCTCCAACCTTCTGAGGCAGGAGGTGTTTTATCACCAACACGCAATAATACGCCCAAATGACATGATACGGAGCTTTGGGAAAGATAGCAGGGCATTTAGACACTTTATTTTCTGTTTTATGCTTACTGTAAAAGGTTACCCGATACTTTTTTCATAACAATTGAGTTGGTTTGACAGGCAACACATTAATTTTTCATCTTGAAGAAGAGCTCTTCTTGGGCTAATGACAGAAGGTTTTGACTAACAGCAGTTTTCATGGTCCTTCACTTAGATTAGGTTATTGTTGTTTAAAGCTCTCGTGCTAAAACTTTGCATGTGGTGCTTAGGGATGTGAGTTAATGGTGGACCTGGCAGTGCTGGGTTAGCAGTTGGACTCAGGGATCTTAGAGGTCCTTTTCACCCCTCAGAATTCTGTGATTCCATAAGCTGAAAGCGTGTGAACCTCTGTGGTCTCTGAGCAGGTGGCACTGCTGGTTAAAAATGCAGATTAATAACACTTGAAGAAGTAAAAATATTGCAGAGGTGATTGAAGGTAATACCTTCCAGAGACAGTGAAAGCTGAAGAAACAGGTATCACCAATATTATTTTTTTGAGGCAGTTTTGGTACTATATACATGCCATCAGCATCAGGTCACTGCAGACAAACACATTTCAAAGCCAGAGAATAAACCATACCAAAGGCTATTTGGGAAGCCAGGGTTTCTTCTGCACCATATCAGCCTTGATCCAGGACTGTAGGAATGTGGAGAGACAGTAATGCAATTCTGCAACTGGGTGCTTTCTAAAATGTTTCTCACATTCGTTTTTAAGCTCAGATGGGGACAAAACACCACACAGCCACTTGCTCAACTCACCTTTTATTCTCTGCCCATCCTGGTGGAAAGGGGAGGAGAATCAGAGTAGGACTGGTATGATGAAATAACAGTTTAATAACTGAAAATAAAAATAAACACAGTAAGAATGATAATGATAAAGATGATTAAAAAAGGAAAAATAACTGATGAACAATACAATTGCTCATCACTTGCTGGCTGATGCCACACCCCTCTTCCCTAGCCTGGATTAGCTGTGATTCTGGGAACTCTCTGAGTTTATACAGTGGGCATGATATTCTGTGGTGTGGAGTATTCCTTCGGCCACTTTGGGTCATCTGTCCTGCTGTGTTTCATCCCAGTTTCCATTATGAATTTCCTCACTGGCAGAGAGGAAGGCAAGGAAAATAAAATCCTGGACTTAGATAAACACAAATGGGTGAAAACCCAAACCATCAGTGTGCTATTCTCATTCCAAAGCCCAAACACAGCCCTGGAACAGCTACTGAGAAGAAACGAACTCTATTCCAGCTAAACCAGAACAATTCTTATTTTCCATTTTGTTTCCACAGCAAGGTGATCCTTTTTTTCTTCTCCCTCTCAGAGTCAAAACACAAATTATGTGAATGCTACATGATGTGAGAATTTTCCATTTCAGGTTTCAATTAATTTTTTAAAAATTTCCTATATATATTAAGGCATTAATATTACAACATGAAGAAAACTCCATAATCCAGCATATTTTGGTAATAAAGGATAATATTTTTTGATATACACTATATTAATGTGCTCTAAAATTTCAGGACTAACATGATCAGAAAGGGGCTACAGAGAGTAACTGATTAAAAAATTTAAAAGTTCTCACAATCATGTTATTGATAAATCAAGTTTTTAAGAACATGACTTCTAGCATTGCAAATGAAATGTTCATGATCTTTTCCCTCCAAGCCTAATTGCCAAGAATTACAATAAATAATTTTCCTTGGAAAAAGATACAGGAAGAGACATTGGTAATTTAGATTTCTAATTAGGATACAAATCCCCTTTTGTGTCACTGAAATGAAATTATGCTAATAATAACAGCTTTGTTAGGGTTGTTTTTTTTTTTTTTTTTCCTCCCCAAGCACTGTCTATGTCTGTGTTGTTTCTGCCCTAAATCCATCATGGTGATTGTCTTAATGAACCCAAACTGGTGAGTCCCCTTAGTGTCTCCTATCTCTTGGCCTTTGCCACATTTAGGAGTAAGATCAGTAGTCATAATTACTAAGCAAATGAACCAGACTTGCTGTAGTAATCCATTCCCCATGTATTGCTCCTCTTTCCTTTCCCAGAGCCATATGGAGTTGCAGCAGGTTTTTAATAACACCCTTGTGCTGCTCCATGTCCTGAGAGCTGCAGAGTCATCCTGAGTAAAGGACATCTGAGGGCTCCTATGCGTGTTTAATGTTGTTATTCTCATTCCCTTCACACTGCAACTGGGTCACCCCAGAGGAACTTGTGTAAAACATTGACCTACTTCTGGAAAAGAAGGGAAAAAACCCAACACACCCCCCCCCCCCCCCCCCCGGGGGGGGTAAAAAAAAAAAAAAAAAAAAAAAAAAAAGAGCAAGCAAGGGGCTTTGTTTTCAAGAACTAGAATTCTTTAAGCTCCAAAAGGGAGTTTGGGGGTTGGGAGAGAAAGAAGGTCAGACAGATAAACTTAAAGGGTCTGTAATTTAGGGGTCACATGGAAAACTCATCAGATATTTGAAGAAATTCAGAGACATGGTGGTGAAGTTCTCCAAATAATGTCCTCAAGTAATTCACATCTATGTTGTCATTAGACCAGGACAAAGAGGGCTAGTAGGCTACTCTCCTGCACTTTAGGCACTTCTTGACATCAAAAGCATATAATCTGTGTGTTTATAATTCTAAAGGTTTGTTGTTAGCTGTTAACTCTCTAAGACTTTTCTACTTTTTTTTTTTTTTTTTTTTTTTTTATTAGGACCCAAGAGAAAAATGCAAAGGTCAGTGAAAGAAGACCACCATGGCTTTAGCAATAATTTCTCAGCATTTGCTCTTCATGATGATATTTCACCAGTCTTCTGAAGAGCTATGTGCAATTTGCTTACAGAAAAAACACTATGTGTCTGTTCTGTGACTGACTGCCAAATTATCTTGAGCTCTCCTTTAAAAGATGCACTATCACAGTGGCTCTGGCTTTGTATGGCAACCTATAATCAGCAAACTTCCCCCTTCACACCCCACCATGGGGGAAAGCTTTCTATCATTTTCTCAAGTCTTACACAGAACAAAGATAACATGAACTTTACTATTGCTGAAATGCCATGGCCTGCACCAATTCACTCTATTTATTGTGTGGGGTATTGGGAAATACAAGGAATGGAGAAAGAGCAGAACAGACTACCCGACCTAGGTATTAGGGTAAGTCCACTGATACTACTTGTTTATACTAATTTATTCATTCAAAGTGAGAGATAAAGAAAATTCTGACCTTTGATTTTTTGGACATATCTGGTACCTGAGGATGTGAACATCCCCATGCTTTCAAATCTCTGTCTGCACTTGAACCCCCCTAAGACACCGAAGTTCCTAGTAATCAGTCAGCAGTTTCACAGCTGCACTCAGGCCAAAGAGAAATAAATATTGAATTTATGTATCATGACTTTTGGCCTGGAAAAATTAATTAAAAATGGGAGCACCAAGTGGGTGTGGGAGCAAGTCTGATGAGGTCACAATGAGCAACTTGGGTATTTCATTACAAGATCAGCTTATGGAAGAAGAGAACCAGTAAAAAAAATGTTTTGAGAATCAAGAGTAAGAGACCTAAAATATGAGGGCACAAGGATAAGAACCCATCCATATAACTTGGTCTGATTCTGAACATTGTATTTGTTCTTGGGGAAAATTTCCAGTTAGATTCAGGCATCTCATTCATATACGTAAATAATCACATATTCCTAAAATGTAATTTAATACTCTAGTTGTGCAAGTGAGTAAAAAAATAACATAAAACCTCTCAAATACTTGATAAAAATGAAAAATAGTGGCTTTAGGATATGGTAAATGCATAAATCTGGTACTTAGGGCTTTTCATGAAAGTAACCTATGAAATGTCCATAAAATCATTGTACCATTGTTTCTGCGTAAATTTTCATTTGAACTTCTTTTTTTTTTTTTCCCAGATTCATACAAATTACTCTTTTAAGAAACTGTAATAAAACCTTTCTGATAATAAATTAAGAAAGAGTAACCATTGCTAGAACCTGGATCTGGAAGTGTAGTTATGTGTTTTCAAGACATTTTTAGATATTTGAATTATTACTTGCTGCATGTGGGCTACATTCATTCTTAACAAGACATCAAGGGAAAGACAATAAAAATAACAAGATCTGCAGCAAGTTTCCATTAAGTACTTGAATTCAAATAATTGCTGTCCAAGTACACATAACACACGTGATAGTTATCTGTATTGTCCTGTCAATAACAGTGCAGAATAAATATTGATTTAGATTATTTGGGGTTTTTATTTAATTCAGTTCTTCAACTTATTTTATTTGTTCTTAAATATGAGCACAAATGTCTATCTAGAAATCTGCATTCAGTTTTCTGAAACATTTTCAAGGATTTTTAACTTTGACAGCACATAAAATTTTGTGATCAACAGATGACTTTTCAAACATTTTCAGAAGGAGCACTTAGAGAATATAAAAAGACCCAGGTGATGAAGTGTTATCAAGGCTTTTGTAACAATGGAATGAGCAATAAAGTGTGTAGCTGACTGTCTCTAAAAGTCCTTCATAAAATCCAGTGCATGATTTTTTGAGAAGTGAACTCTGGAATGGATACTTTTCTGATGGTAATCTCTGAAGTAGCTTGGTGCACTCCTGGTGCTGTTGCACAAGCTGCTGTGCTGTGCATGCCCTTTCCCTCAAGGAAGTAAAAAGAATGATGTTTAGATTTACAGTTCCTGTTTCTAGGTTAATCAGTTGAAGTGAATGTTTTGGGTTCCTGGCAAAATTTGCAATTGGATGGAGGGTGTTCCTACTGGATTCTGTTTATTCCTTACAGTGTTGTGTATTTGTTGAGTTTTAGCTCTGTCTACCTGCAAAAGGCCACCACTTAACTTCTGAAGTCTTTTAAAGTTTATGCCATATGTTCCCTCACTAAAAAAAGAGTTCCAGCTGTACTTTAGTAATTCCCTTCTTATTATCTATGCTCATTCTGGATGATATTTCTAAGATGATCTAACTAGAAAAAAATCTAATTCTCTAAATTGTCTGTTGAAGAAGGTCTAATTCAGATTTTTTTTTTTTTTTAATATAACAATTTCCAACATGGAATCTTATTCTGTGTGTACCCTGCATAGGATATAGAGGAAAATTAAAACTTGATAAGTTGGATTACCATAATAAATTTACATTATAATTAATGACAAGGCAATCTGTTACTGAAGAAAAAAGTGGTAGCAGAGGGTTAAGGCAAAAATATACCTATTGTTAATCAGATCTTTCATAAAAACTTTAAAAGTTAATGAAAAAGGGGCAAATTTAAAAACCCACAAGGCTTAGGTTTTATAGCACATATTTTTCTTTCTGTTAAGCATGATAATCAAATCCTTGTATACCTTCATATTTGAGTTGCTAAGGTGTAATATTTGCTTGAATTTTTGATAGAAGTATGTCTTAGCTCAACTCAATTATAAAACATCAAGAAAGGAATTCAAAATGGTTTTAATTCATCAGTATAATGACTTTGTAATACTAAACTGGGCTATGATGCTTTTGGGACAGAAGAATTTGCAGCATCAGCCAGTCAAAGGTCCTAACTCTGCAATTTCAATGCTGCATTTATCACTTTTGGCACTGATGTCAACCATACGTCAATGCCTGCTCATGCGATGGGGACTATCTGAATGTCAGCTATTAATTCAAGACCATAAAGAAAGTATATTTAGCTCTAACCCTAAGTTATTTAAAGTTATAGGCAGTGTTGTAGATGGATAACAAGGTTGTTTAGCTGGAAATGTACTATCTATTTACAAGGGTTGCTGATGACTTTGTAACCTGCAAAAGGTAAAGACATCATTTTTTCATCATTACAAATGGCCATTGGGCAGAAACAGGCCAGTCAGGAAATAATAAGGGTCATCTGTACAAGAATCTACCACCCTCTTCCTAAATTAAGCCAATACTATCCAAGCTTTTAATGGTCCACCACATAATGTATCTTCCCATCACATCTTACGAGCAGAGAAACCTTCACAAAGGGCATACAGTGTTCTGAAGAAAGTTCTTTGCTATGAAACCACAGAACAGAATTAGAGAATTACAGAATTCTTGGTGGAAGGAACCTCAGAGTTCTCCTGTTTGACCCCTTCCCTGAAACAGGGCCAGCTTGGAGGTCAAGGCTTTTTCCATTCCCACATTGAAAAACTCCATGGATGGAGGAAAGGTTTTATTCTGCTTCCTGGCATCCATAATGAAACAGAAAGTTCCATCACCTTTCCAAGATCATTGATGGTGTTCCTCAGGTATTCTACTTATAAATATCCAGGCAGAGAGCAACACCTTAAACACTACTCTCAGAATCTGATCACTGAAGTGGCCTTTAATTTTGTTTGTACTACAACACAAACAAAAATACAACACAAAATCAAGGTAAATTTAAAGCTGTTGGCTCACTCATAGTTCAACATGTCAGAATGCCCTCTTCAGACTGTTGTTTTATTTCTCTTTGCTGTACTCAATTACACTTGGATGAAATTAAAGTGGTGGGCTGTGGAATAAAAAGTGTTTCTCTAAATACTGTGCATTATTCACTCAGTTTTCATTATTTCCCTTGATTCACTGCCAGAGGTTGCAATTGTTTTAGAAGCTGCTGCTGTAATACTAATTGACTAAATCCCTTCCACAAACATTCATAAATGCATGAGAAGTGTTTTCAATGTCTCATCTATATTATACCATCAAAGTGCACTTAGAGTTCCCTAAATTTCTGACTCCTTCCACAACCCTCTTGTGCTCATCTGTATTAACTTTGCTGGCAGCTAAAACTCCAGGTTGATACAGATCTGAGAGAGTTTGTGACAGATTTGTGTTTGTCATTGTTCTTCCAGGAGACCCAAATCCCTGCATTATTTATTCACTTCCAGATAAAAGGGAAACTGGAGCAGATGGAGGCTGCACAGGGTTTTGCATGTTCCTATATGCCAGTTTTGAGGATGTGGCTTTGTTGCAGCTCCTGGGCTGTTGCCACCAACTGACCCTGGAAAGTGGAGATGTGGTAGAGACACATCCAGTGGTGATGTGGTTTAGTAAAGAAACACAACATTTTGATAGCAAGTTTTTTTACAAAAAGACAAAAAATGGAAAGAGAGCAATTTTATATATAATTTCATACTGAGAACAGCCTAATATATTGTTTCTCTTGGGACGTGATAGGAAAAATGCAATAATTCCATGTTTTTTTTTCCAATATTGTTATGATGCTTAAAAGATATAGATTAATATATACACAATATTATTTATAAATAACAAATGTAAATATTACTGCAAAGAGTGTCTCATTGGAGAAGATGGTTGACCCTTCTCTCCCTTGTGAGAGAAACCACAGGTTTAGGCTCTATTATGATTTCAGTATTAATCAATCAATTTTCAAAGATTTTGTTTAATTATACAAGAAATAGTTTCAAAGTTAACGTTTTTGTCCCCTGGAGAAACTCTGTATTTTCTTTTCTTTTTAGTTAAACTTAAAAATATTTTATATCCCACAGTTTTATAGTATTCTAGAGAAACCAAAATTCTTGGTTTCCAATCTCAGAAGTACAATTTAAAACAACAGTTTGTCTTTCTAAGAACAACCATTGGCTTCAAAGACTAAAAACTTTCAGACAGATGGAAAGTGTAATTTTTTTCCTTTATGGGATAGGTAAATTTTCCTTTCTAGAACATGAATGCAGTTATTAGAAGTATCAACAGCTATTTTATCACTGTCATCAGAAGGCAAAGGATTAATTGTTGTCACTGTTCATACTGTGGTACCTCGTGAGGTACAAATTACATTTCTGTAACCTCAGCACCTTAATCAAAACCAGCATGATCACAGCTCATATTAATCTGCTGCAGCCAGTACCAGTCCTTCTATTCCAAATGAATGGAAGATCAGCAGTATGGACTTTGGAAAAGAGGGAGCAACCTTATCAGGGAAATGCACATGGTGAGGTGCAGAAGCAGTGTCAATGTGAAAAATCAAGTTAACACCCAGCAAGAAGGCATGCACACTGCACTGCTGCTGCCTTTCTGTCAACTTGTTTCATGCTGAATCTAAACAGGGGTCTGTGTGTCTCAAGTGCCCACAAGTGCTGAGTGATTTCCCTGCAAAATGTCTGAACCTCTATTAAACAGGCAAACACCACAATATATTAAAAAAAAAAAAGAAAAAAAAAAAAAAAGTTGGGGGGAAAGGAGAAAGGAAAAACAAGGCATGTAAATGATGGATGCTCAAAAGAGTCTTTTCCTCAAGAAATTAAGCTGAACTGTAGAAGCAGTATGTTTGACTAACAGCTTTATGTACATTTTAGGCTTCTGTTTTCTGCGCCTGCTCATGCTCCAGTTGAGCAGTCACACCTTCCAGTGCATGAGAGGAAAGCAAAGTGTTCACTCACAGTGAGTCATGCAGCTGTACTTGGGCTGATCTCCAGCCTAGCCAAAGGGTTAATTTATGAGGATTTATCTATGAGATTGCTAAAGGAAATGATCTTACAACACTCAAAACTATGTGTCTTTTAAACACAAAACTGCTGCAAAAGTTCTTTAAGAAGCACATTTTGATCCTGAAAAGAAGAGCAATGTCCTTCCAACCACATGAAGTTTAAAACCACTGGAAAATATTAGGAAAATAGTGAGCTGATTTACAATCAGGGTAACAATACAAGGCAGAAGAGTTTAATGGCTAGAGAGGTTAATTAATCATAAACTCAGTGGAAATGTGATGAAGGATAAACTGTAAAGCTGTGCAAGGTTAAACTACTTAATACCAGACTCCAATACCCTTTTGCTGAAGAAATCTTTGGCCAGATTTTTAAGCATACATACCAAAAGCTAAACATCTGGGCTTATGTTTTTGTGCTCATATATATGTCCTTCATATCTAAAAATAAACATTAGAGACTTAGATATCTTACTCATGTATCATCCTACTCTATAAAATTAAGTCAAGCCATTTAAGACACTGAAACCTAGTGGCCTGCGTTGAAAACTTTTACACTGAAGTACCTATTTACAACCAAATATTTGCATAATGATAATTCAGCCGTAAAAAGCAGTTTTCTGATGGAATATACTGGTGGACTGATCTGTGTCTTCCTTCTAGGAGTCTCTGTGTCTGTCATCTGTGGACTGCCTGGCTCTATGTAGCTGAGGTGCTCATAAGTTCATGAGATCGCAAAAAATATTTAGTTTCAATCTGCTTAAGAGTGTTCGTTAATTAAAGCTTTAAACATATTGCTCTCAGTCAGAATTTACAGGCATGTCAAAATTGGCCACTGTCACTGAGTATTTGTACTGTAGTTCAGGCAAATGTCTCTTTCACAGCTTTCTTCAGTGGAAAAGTACTTTAAATAACCTGATAAAAATATTATAAAAATTAGTGAACAAACAAACAAGACAATTTTGAAATGGAAGATTACATTTTGTCTACTTATAAGGAACCCAGAAGACCACCACTTTCGATAAGCATTGAGGCTCCACAGAGATAGATATTAACAAAGAAGTCAATTCTAACTAAATAATGCCAATAAGAAAATTTTATAGAATAAAAAAAATCTCAGGCTAGTTGAAATTTAATATAACTGTGCAAGTACCAACAAATTTACTTATGTTTTTCATTGTTTGGATAGGGGTTATTTGCATCAGGTTACAGAAATTAATTACAGGAGATCTTGTTCCTGTAGAAAAATAACATCAGATCTGGTTTCAGAACTCAGAAATCCCTGAGAAGTTCAAAATGGATCACACTCCTGTGAGGATGTTAACAAGGACAGTTGAGGCAAGTTTGGCAGGATGAAATTCCCCCAGAGTCCAGGCAGGAATGTTCCAGACTGTACAGGAATTGACCCCACCTCAAGATGACTTATCCCCTCCCTTCTCAAACATACAAGGAAATAAGAAATGCTATTAAATCTTGGTGGTATACTTCCACTGGCTAATGTTCCTGGAGCAACAATACATCAAATTTGCTCTTCAGCAATGCTAAACTTCTTTTAATTTACTTTCTTTACCTGAGTTCAATCCAGATGCATGGTCTAGTGCCCATGTCAAACTAAGAAGCTTCAGGGAAAGACTCATTCTCAGAGTGCTGAGGAAGCAATTTTTATTTCAGCACAAGCTGGACAAAAAGGCCCTGACTTCTTTTTCTTTCTCCCCTGTGTTCAGCGAAGTCTTGTGACATATTCATGCAAAGCTGTACAAGCCTCAGAGAAGCCAAGGCCACCTGTTTAATGAATGCTGACTAGGCAAGTATTGGCTCCATAACTTTTCTGATCTACTTTTATCAAGCAGATGATGTTAAAACATTAATTTAAAGCAATGTGTGCTGCTACTCTTGCTGTTTTCCTGTTTAAAAATTAACAGGATCTCATAAATTTATAACTATTAAGAGACAGGCTGCTAGTGAAGTGTAACTGGTTTAAATTTGTAATGAGGGGCATCCCTCTTGCAGGTACAGAAAAGAGGAAGATCTTGCTCCAAAAAGTGACCCCTCTGCTGTGTTGGGGACTTCTTCTGTTGCCACTGAGTGGGTCAGAAATGTCATGTGAAAATAACCTGCTGATTTTCCAGAGGAAGAATTTTTTTTTTTTTTTTTTTTAAATATCCTTTCCTCTCTGTATAAAGACCCCATCTTGGACTAGTGTAGATCCTTCAGTTTTGCTAGATCATGTGCTTTTGTATGCTCTGTTTTATATTGTAATGCTACATTTATGAAACAAGGAGATAATGTACTTTGTTTAATCGGAGTGGGAGTTTTAACCTTGAACTGTGAATCTCATAAAGTAGTGAAGAAATGCTTTAAAAATGTTATTAAAATATAACAGTTCCATACAAATATTCTCCTCTGAATAACAAACACTCTTTGTTCCTGCTCACAGATTTCCTTGAAGAAAAGGGCAGCCATATTAGAGCATGCAGAATTACCCAGAGTATACTTTAATTCTTCATACTTTTTTTTGCAAGGTAAACAAAAAGAAACCTGAATGAAATAGACTGTATGTCAAATCTTCACCTCTCCATCATGTGGTTTTGTGTTTATGTGAGAAAAACAAAATGTGCTGCATGAAATATTGTAGTGTGACTTCAGCTCTCACCTGTATTATTGTATTAATGTTTGTAAGATGCTGAGCTTTAAAATCCATGTTATTTCAATACCCATTCTATTTTTGTGAGGTCTCAGGAGCTGAAATTACATTCTTTAGGAGGAATCTGACAATAATTATGCTGGCTGCTATGCGTGCATTCTGCTGTGAGGTGTAGTCCTAATTCAGCAGAAGCATCTGCATGGCTGTAAGAGACCAGTCTGTGGTGTGGAAGAGTGAGTTCAGCTAACACATCAAAAAAGCATAAAAGTTACCTGTCTTATTTACAATTACTTTCTAGAAATTATTCTTTTCAGACTTTAATATGCTAACCAGAATTTTTTACGTGACACTGCTACACCATGCTCTAAGATAAAGCTGGTTGTATTTCATGCACGCTTTCTGAACCCCCCCCGCCCGGGAAGAAAAAAAAAGAAAAAAGAAAAAAAGAAAGAACCGCTGAGTATGCCAAAATGGAAAAGGACATAATATTTTGTTGTGCAAGACATGAAAAAATAAACTGCATTTAAAATGTACTGAGCATTTTTTATTTGCTCTTTTGGTTCTTTTTGTTATTTTTATAGTATTTGAAATTGGAGTTTGAAACAAGGAAAACAAGAACTTAATGCCTTTGATCAAATCATGCTTTGGCAGTGGACCCTGGATTAATGGGTTTAGGACTGTCCTGCTAAATTACAAACATCTGTAATGATCCTCCAAGGACAAACAGGGCACTGTGGTTCAATGAATGGGTAATGAAATTGCTGTGTAGCCGTCCTTATCGGCGAGTGAAAGTTTGCTGGTGCTGCAGGACAGGCTGCCCCAATGTGCTGGAAAACCACTGCTGGCTTATCATTGTAATTTCCCCTATGTGTTCATAAAATCCTCCTTTGTAATATTTATATCCACTTTTAAAAAGTAGACTAATTAAAGGCTGTCGCTTTGCCTTTTGGTAATGAATTCTCATACACAGCTTGACATTATTGAGAATATAAATGGTTTTAACAAGCTTGTTTTTCAAAGCCTGGCTGTAACGGATATCTTGGTGGAATATCTTCTCCTTCAAGATTTATTTGATAAAATTAGGTCTGGGTTAGAATGCAATTTATCTATCTCTGTGCACTTACTGTCCTCTTGATCAATGCAATCATTTTTATGCTTTCAAATATGAACAATTTCAAATCAAATCAAGACAGTACCTCAGTACAAAATTCTTTCTAAAGATAAGTATTCTCAAAGGCTGGATAAGGTCTCTTAAAATGTTTAAATATTTAAAACAAAATTTCATTATCTAATCTGATTAAAACTAGGAACATGGGACTATAGTTTGAGCATACAGCTTTTGTTTTTTCATGAACAGTTAAATTCAAAGACTAGATCTTTGTGAGAGAACATTATAATTCACCATTCTGAAAGAGTAGTTTGGAAAAAAAATAGACATTTTGAGTTAGTTGTAGCTAATCTAGATCTTTTAATCTTTTGAGAACCCCTCATATCTGTCCCTTAAGAGGAAAAATTTGTAAATCCCAGACTTCACCCATGTAGAGTTGAAATGAACTTTAAAGGACAGATTTTTAATGTGGGACTAGAATCTGAAAATTAGGGGTCGTTTTATTGCAGACCAAATTAACTCTCATCTCAACACTTTGCAGTTTCTTTTGGAAGGCTACAGGAGTAGACTCTTCCTTTTCTTGGTCCCCCACAAATGTTTGGGTCTGTCCTCAGAGTTGAGTCACAGTGATGTTAAATGGTGATGTGGATCTGAGGGGTGACCCATAAACAATATGGAATGCTAATGCTCTAGACAACAAGAAAATGCAAGACTTGTTCACTGATGAAAACACTTCCACTCCAAACTTACGATTTTAGTGTGGCAGAAAACAAGATGAATATTTATAACCAACTTACTGCCTTTTTTTTTCTCTGATTGAAATTTCTAGAAAATGGAGTTTCCATTTCCTTGCTTTCCTTTTTAGGGCAGCTTTAGGCTCCATTAAAGTGGGAAAATTTGGAAAATAAATCAGAATATACATGTATAACCTGGGTAAATTAGATAATACTATTGATCAAGACACAAGGATATGTATAAGCAAAATATATAGCAAGTTATTAGTTTGTCATGTCATCGGAGTTTCTTCAATTTAGACCAAGTAGGAATATCCCTCCTCTGTATAGATCACACTTTTTTCTAGATAAACTTATTTCACTTCATACTAACATTAAAAAGCAAGCAGGCATATGTATCTGAAAAAGGGGGAAAACTACCTGCTGAAAATTGGGATCATGTCTTTTGGCTACAGAATAAATAATATATTATTCAAGCATTCTGCATATCTTTCAAGACAGTAGACTTCTCATTACACTTAACCTCCTACCAGATAAACTTGTGAAAATGATTTTGTAAAGAAATAAGGATATCATTGATTCATTTTGTTCTCCCACCTGTATCTGCCTAGCTACATACATACCAATTTAATGAAGCAACATACATGCCAACTTAATGAGTTATGGGGGAAAAAATTGAAGGATCACATCCCTGATTTAAGTAGTAATTGTAGAACTACTGTAGATATAAACCAGTTAAAAGAAAAATCAAAACAAACCAAAACACTACACCTAACTTCACATATAATTTAAAAATTTATAGCAACATCTGAGTAGACTGAATTTGACTGGTGATAATGGAATCTATCATACCACTTATGTTAGCAGTATAAATAGGTTTTTTTAAAACTTTTTTTTTTTAATGGATGTTTTTAGACATTGAAATTCATTATTGTTTTGCTGAAGGTCTGGATATGACCTAATATGCACATCACAGGGCATGGGCTGTCTTTATGATTAGTTAATCTGACATAAAAAGGAAGATTCAGTAGACGTGCCAATCGCAAATCAGGAAAACCTCCTCCAAGGATGAGATACAACCAGAAGAGGACATAAAAAAATGACAAGGTGTTCTTCTCAAGCTACTTGAGTAGCATGAGGAAGATGAGGGCTGATAATAAATAAATAAATAAACAAACAAACAAATAAATAAGCTGAAGTTTTGACATCCTTTCACTACTGGCTTGTAACTGCTTTAACAGTAAATATATATATGCTTTATTTCCATATAAATTTACATATGCATTTACATTGTATATACAGAAATATATAAAACAGTGTCATGTGTTGACAGAATTTTGTTTTTAGTTAGGGAGGAAAGTGCAGTGTTTTATCCTGTCAGGACCTTGGAATTGTTTTAGAAAGGACAGGGACCTATCAGAGGGCTAGTTTGGGATATTGGCATGTTTTGACCGCTGAGAATGTTAAATGTGACTTTGGGAACTACCCATATAAACTCTGATCTTGTGCAAGTCAGGCCCTTTTTCCTCCTGGCTGGCTGAAGAGGGATCAGGGAGTTGGGGCCCACCTTTGCTGGGGGGAAGCTGGCCCCGAGGCCTGGCCGGGCTGCATTGGCTCCTGGCGGGCGAGGAGAGGTTGCAGCTTATCAACTACTTTTTTCAACTTCCCTGGAGCCCCCGGAGAAGGGAGGGATCTTTGCCGGGCCCCTGATGACAGCTGTGCACCTCTTTTGGGCCGAGGCCGCCACAATTGTCACTGGGGGTGGGCAGAGCCCCACCCTCCCCTGCCCTCCTCTCCCCAGGTGATTCCAGAGGACAAGGAAAAGAGTGGAGGGAGGAAACCCAGACCAGTCGGGAGAGAGAGGTAGACTGCTGCCACAGAGGTCACAAGGCCACTGCAGGCCTGGGCAGGTTTAACCCTTTCCTGGCAACATGAAGCTTCCAAGGCCTAACCCTTCCCTGAGAGAGAGAAGAAAGGGACAGAGTGAACATAGAGAAGACACAGCATGAATCAGTGGAACAAGAGTGAAAGGACTATTGGGACAAGGGATTGAGGAGTTTACCATTCCATTTTAGGCTGGACTTCTAAATGAGCCATGGAAATGAACTCTATATGTAGATTATCCCTTTAAATCATGAGAAATATATACATTTGGGGAGATGATTGTTTAGATTTGTGTGTGAGTTCAAGCAAAGGTGTTTGTGATGGACTAAGTGATATTAATCCAATAAGATGCTTGAACACCCAGGTATGCAAGAGTCTAAGACCCATGACCCATAAGCAGCTTGAGAAACTGCTAATGAAAGGGATCACAAAAGCAGATTTCCCTGGGTGGCTGTTTTTGTGACAGATAAAACCCACAAGAGAACTGTTCTAATTTGTCAGTGGGATCTATGACTCTAAAAGAGACTCCTCTCCTGAAAAACTGATGAAAGACTATTTTCAAAAGGTAAAATTGACTGAAAATCACAGGTTTTGTCTCTATGTTGTTTTTGGGAAAATTAACAGCTTGTAGGGGAGGGAAGAGTGTTTGGAAGTTTCATTCTGTTGTGGTGTGTGGGTTTGTTTTTTTTTTTTCTTAAACTTTTCTATTCTTTTAGTGTGTTTTAATAAAACTGTTTATTTTAAAGCTTAAGCCTGCTTTGCTTTCTCTTGATCTTCTTCCACAAAAAAAGAGAATAAACTCTAAAATCACGACACTAAATTTGGCAACCAGAATTTAGAGAACGTGGAACCACTACATTAATTGGTGTTTCTGCCTGGTTATTGAATTAAAACCATTACAGATAGGTATTCAATTCATATAAGCTCCTGTATAGGCCTGGGAAATTATCACAGTGATGGAAATATTGAGAAGATTGACAAATCAGCTTTGTTTCAAACCTCAAAGCAGCATTCTGCAGGGTTGACCTTCATTAGTAATGCACAGTGGTTTATTCCAAATGATTGTCAGGCATTCACATTACTTAGGCAAAAAAAAAACCTTTAAGAAGCTTAAATAAACATATTTTTTATGTGTACAGGGAGTGCTGGTGGTTAAAGTCCCACCAGCTAAAAACATCACAAAACTGATTGTTTTAGTGGCCAAGCTCTGGGTGATGAAGCCTGAAGTAGAGTGCATAACCTTCTGCCGTTGTCTCTCCTTCCCTCTCAGATGGAGTCTGAGAATAAAAGTGGACAATCTGCTCTCAAAACTGTTAATCGTAAACTGAAGTCCAGGATTTTTTCTTGTTTTGGCATACAACTCCCCTGTGTGCTCAGCATAATTTATTCTTGAAGAGTTTAGCACTTTCTTTGAATGACTACACCACCTCTCCTTTTGCTCATTCACATTTAACTATTATGCCTTTATGCGGGGAAGATGGAGAGAGACAATTGCCAAGGGCTGGAGGGACAGGACACAGGGAATGGCTTCCCAGTGCCAGAGGGCAGGGATGGATGGGATATGGGCAAGGAATTATTCCCTGGCAGGGTGGGGAGGCCCTGGCACAGGGTGCCCAGAGAAGCTGTGGCTGCCCCTGGATCCCTGGCAGTGTCCAAGGCCAGGTTGGACACTGGGGCTTGAACAACCTGAGATACTGGGATACATGTCCTGGTCCATGGCAGGGTGTCTGGAACTGGATGGGTTTTAAAGTCCCTTCCAAACCATTCTGTGATAATTCTGTGAGACATCTATCCCACCATAATTATGCAATTGACGTCTGTTTTTCAAACCAAGCATGTCAATTATCTAAATTTTGGTCTAAAACTAATCCATGAGTAGATCTATCCTCTGATGTGGATACAGTTTTTGCCAATGAGATCAACTAATAAGGCAGCTCAGACAATTAGCACAAGTAATGAGGTAATAGGTGATCAGTCTGCAGGGTAAAATGTCTGACAAGGTGCTGCTTAGAAGAGCTCTTTTTCTTTTCTTAATGGAAGGGTGTGGTGACAAGATATTGGAAACCAGACCATTTAAGACCTATGCAGCAAGAGAGGGAAATAATCAATATATATTTTGATGATAGCAAGGCTTTTGACTCAGCTGTAAACCTATATTCATGTTTGAAAATATAGTCACATAATTATGTGAATTTATGTTTCCATGACTGTAGATATATACAGTTTTAGAAATGGGATTAAAACCCCATAATTTTAATAACCGTGGATGATTTTATTCTACAGGAAAGTATACATCATGTGATTGTGTAAAAATCAGCAATATTTTCATTAATTAGAAGAAACAATTTTCACTTTAAAATTAATATTTGGATCCATCTGAGATAGATTAAATTGTCCCTGGAAAATGGATTTGAGTTCAAAGCAGATAAAAATGGACAAAATTCAATAGATATCCTACTGAAAAAAATCTGATATTTTAGTCAATTACCACCTGAGGATGATCTAACAAAGGCATAAAGTTGCAAAAAAGCAATTGTCATATGGGGTACAGTGTAGCCTAAAAGATTAGTGAAGCAATTATTCCATTCAGCTTTGGCAGTCTCTTTGGTGTTGTGTGTCCTTTTAGATGGCAGACTTCAAGGGTTTAGCTGTATAAGCCTGGATATTTTCCGTGGAAGAGAACATCACTACTCTGATCAGCAAAAATTTTAAGCCCTCCCCCAGTCACAGGATTTTCCCCTGTGCTCTGAAAGGCATTCAGCTGAGCAGATTAATTTGTAATGTCCAGTCATCTTCACAGACATTTATTGGTAGTTCTGGTTTGGCAACACTAAACCAGCACAGTTCAGGTGACATTGGAAAATACATTAACAGTAATAACTCCTACTAATGATGAGTAACAGATGCTCTGTTTTGCCTCATAAGCAACAGGTTGTTTGTGAATATAAATTAAAAAAAAAAAAAAATACTTTTGAGATTGACAGCAGCAGGTTTTAAACTCTAAATTTTATGAGTTGAGCTTTTCTTGGTTTCTATCTCTTTTTCCATGTCATGGTGTGCATCTCCATAAATTTGAAGCCTAGATGAATAATTGCATTAATTATTGCATGGCTGAGTGCTTACTACAGACACTTTTATAGCACTTGCAAAGCCTTCCAATGCTTTCCTTCAACTGGACAACTCATTAATTCAGTCCAATTTCATTAAAGCTTCTACAACTTCACTTGAGAATTATCATGATAGAACAATTCTGTCTGGCCATAAAGCTTCTTTCAGCTACAATGTACAGGGAATTGAATTAGGTAAGAAGTCTGAAGTCTTATGTAAAGTAGAATACAGTCAAATAATCTCACCTGTAAGTGAATGGTGGAATAATGATTGGATGGGAAGGGAAGAAGAAGAAACAAGTAATGGGACACTGGTGATGGAGAACAAATTGTCCTTGTCTAGCACATATTCATGTAACTGACATGTTTAGAGGTTTGGGTAAAGGACAAGGTATTCTGGCCTCAACAGCCATACAGCTTTTTGCAAATTGCTGATTTTTGTAATATTAGAAGCGTGTAACACATACTCAGAAATGCTAACATCATCATTTTGTTCTCTGTAGTGTTACTCACAATTGATTTTATATAAAATTATCCTCTAACAAAAGTGGGAAGTATGATTTTCTCTTAGAAGGAGAATTCATGGGGAAATCCATACTTAAAACCCATACGTTAAAGTACTTTCCCAAGCTTGGACACTTCCAGCATGGATGGGGCAGCCACAGTTTCTCTGGACAACTTGTGCCTGGACCACCCCACCCTCCCAAGGAAGAATTTATTCCCATTATCCCATCTAACCCTGCCATCTGGCAGTGAGAAGCCATTCTCCCTTGTCCTGCATCACCTGATGTTCCCTGTGCTGCTGTGGGAATGTGTGTAGGTGTGAGCATCATACTTTGGAGCCCTATAAAGTTTTTATTTTGTGTTTCCATGTCCGTTGTGAAGCCAGAATTATCACAATTTTTGCAAACTTTTTTTTTTGGTGGTTTTTTTGTTGTTGTTGTGGTTTTTTTTTTTTTTTTTTTTTTTTTTTTTTTTTTT
>JANEHK010000042.1:6752118-6767135 GCA_025960845.1 Tachycineta bicolor | reverse complement strand
TTTTTTTTTTTTTTTTCCTTTTTTTTTTTTTTCTTTTTTTTTTTTCTGTGAAATGCAGAAGACAGAAAAGGTAGTTTCCAGGTACAGCCCCTCTTATAAAGTAGGAAAGAAGAAATAATATTTGAAATACGTTCTTTCTTTAATACAGTAAATAGCTTCCTTCCAGTTAAAATATAATTATTTTCATAGAATCAGAGAATGGTCTGGATTGGAAAACAATCTTGTTCCACCCCTGCCTTGGCAGGGACACCTTCCACCATCCCAGCCTGCTCTAAGCCTCAATGTCCAACCTGGCCTTGGACACTTCCAGGGATCCAGGAGCAGCCACAGCTTCCCTGTGCACCCTGTGCCCAGGCCTCCCCACCCTCATATGGGACACCCTGGGACAGGGGGCCCAAGGAAGAAAGGGGAGAATTTCTTTCTTATATCTGATCTTAACCTTCTCTCTTTCAGTTTGAAACCATTCTGCCTTATCCTGTCAACCCATGTCCTTGTAAATTATCTCTCCATTTTACTTGCATTTTTACCACTATATGACGTTTGTTGAAATCTTTAAAACACTGTTGAAATATAGCCAAAAAAGGTGCTCTTTCTGAATGTTTTCACCTGCATATGAAGAGAAAATTATGTTTAAGCGAGATAATTTTCCTACAGTCTTCTGTTGAATCAATAATGTGTCTCCAACATTGCTCTATAAACCAAAGGTTATTGCATTTACTAATTTTAGAGAAGCAATAGTTTGTTGTGGGTAGGTTCCCCCGCACCACCCCCCCCCCCTTTTTTTTTTTTTTTTGTTTTGTTTTGTTTTGTTTTGTTTGCATTACCATATAGATAGGAACTTTATGGAACTTTTGCTCCATTGGCAGCATTGTGATGGCATCAACACTAAACCATATGCTTTGGATTATGTAACCTAAAAATGTGTATTCTATTTCAGCTGTTGAAAGCTGTTTTTAGGGATTTGCTTTATCCTTCTCTCACCCTTCAAGGAAGAAGGCGGGCGGATGCCTTCTGATAATGGCCCAGCCATTAAAACGAGGAGGAGTAGTGTTTCTTATCTCTTTCACCACCCCTCCGTCCTTCAGGGGGACATTTTCTAATAATGAGCCATTAGGGCCCACCAATGACATCACACATTCCATCATTGCATTGTGAGATGCTCCACACAGTGGAGGAGGAGCCAACCGTTCCCGGCTAGATAAAAACTGGGACTGAAGGACACAAGGGATGTGGTTTTTCCACTGGATTCCTGGAGGAAGACAAGATCCATCTCATCACCACTGGACTTTATCTACAGAACCATCTCTGGTTCCACAAAACCTCTGTTACTCCAAGAGAACTTCTTTGGACTGCTTCCAATACCCTAACTGACAGGGTGCCAGGTTGTATCCCTGACTCTGTCAGGGCTTTTTCCATGATTTTTGTTTGTTTCCTTTTTTTTTTTTTTTTTTTTTTTAATATATATATTCCTAGTAAAGAACTGTTACTCCTATTCCCATATCTTTACCTGAAAGCCCATAATTGAAAAATTATAATAATTTGGAGGGAATGGGGTTCAACTGTCTTTCAAAACCAAGACACCACATTGCAGGATATAGTGCGTTAGGAGGCATCTGATTCCCATGTTACCAGCAAGGAGACATCTGGTTCATGACTTTTAGCATAGCATGCTTCTTGGTACAGTGACAGCATCCTAAATCAGGCATGACTAAAGCTCACACTTGGAGACCAAAAAACCCATTTGCAGTAACACTTATTTCCTAATTGTGCGTTAAAACCCAAATGGATTGCATTCGCAAAATGATAAATGTGTCTAAATCAACACCCGTCTGAAAAGAAATGTCCAACTAGAAGAAATTAAGATATTATTCACTAGGGAGTTCCTACCCTAGCTATTGAGGTAATGTCTGTCATGGCCTGTATATCAGGAGACCAAACTCTATTTCAGGAACTTATGTTGTGTGAAATGAAGATTAAAACAAGGTATTGTTCTCCCTCACAGCATTTGATACATGCATCCTATGCCACAGATCCAAGACAGCTCTGTGGGTATTGGTGGTCTAAAAAATCTCTCTCCAACAGTCTGATCTTGTTCCTGTGAATATATTCTTGAAGCATTCCCACAGAAGCTCTGAGATAAAGTGACTCTGGAAAGATAAAATTCCTAATGTGTCACCCAGTGGGTCCAACTTTAATTTCCTGTATAGATATCTCTCATACGAAGTCTAAAACTGCAGAGGGCTGCTGCTGGAATATCTTTTTTCTATTGCTTTATGACTGATGACTATTACCCCACTTTTTAAATCAGCTGAGACACAAGGAAAGGGAGGAAAAACCCCACATCTAGATCTTTCAGATGCACCACAAATATAAGCAAGCCTCTCTCCAGTGTAAAATGCAGCACGATGAAAACTCAGCATGATGCCTAGAGAGGCTACCTAGAACAGAGGCTAGAAAGAGTTAAAGGAATAAAGTGTACATTTATTTAAAAAGCCTTCAAAGGATACACCTTGGACAGTACAAGAGCCTGGCCGAGGCTACACCTAAGATGAATGATGGGTCATGAGGTTTCACACTTTTATAAGTTTTGGTCTATTTACATATTTGGGTTAATTGTTAAATTACAATTTCAGGTTATGAAGACACATCATTCCTGATTGTTCTCCTCAATTTGTTGTTGTTTATACTTTTTGGACCTGAACCTGCAAGGGTGTCCTTGGTTCTGGGGCTGGAAAAGGATTGCTTTGTGTAATTATGCTGTGAGGAGAAGTCCAGAGTTATATACTAATGCAGTACAGAATCTGGATAATATGAAAGCTAAAACTCAAGACATCAACCATGACCCTCAACACGATACACCTCATAAACATAAATGACAAAGTCTATCAAGTTAACTGATTACTATAAATTATTGTTGTGGGTCTATTTATTGCATACAATTAAAATTCTCTTTATGCTGTAAAGGACTCTTACAGGTTTGCCATGAAAGCTAATTAATTTAAGGCCCACTTTGTAAATTTATGTTGTGTTGCTTACCCGTGCACAGAGCAAACAAGACTTGCAGAAGCAGGAATTACGACACATCTTGTATTTCATTGCCCCAGGGTCTAATTTTTGTCCCGTTATAAAGGCTGTTTAAAAGTGGTGACTGTTATATAGGCAGCCAAGGAGAGAGGGGAAAACCTTACCAAACCACCCCACCCCCCAAAAAAAACCAGGAAGAAAAGGCAGTTTGCCTTCAGTCAAGTTTGTTATTTCAGTATCCAGTAAATGTGAATTTTATCTACATTTCACAGCCCCAAATGCTTCTTCTTCTTCATTGTTGACCAATGGTGGTGAAGGCAGTGCAGGGAAGGATGAGATGGGACTTGCAGGATCCCCCTATTTCACATGGTTGGAACTTCTCCAGCACTTCAGGCAAGCCTCAGCAGAACCTGGGGCACAGGGACTGCAAGTGTCAGCTGCAAGTCTCAGCTGTGTCCTCAGGTGGACCTCTCCTGCTGTGTCCTTTCAGGCAGTGAATGGAGATCCTGAATGGTTCCTCCGTCCAAAGAATCTCTGTAGCCAACACAAGATCAAAACTCTGCTCAAAGGCCAAGCATTGGAGGAAGTCCAGATGCTGGCGGCCAGGAGTCAGGAAGAAGAGGAGAAGGAGGAGAATTAGTAGAGAAAAGCTTTACCGAAACCCTTGTGACAAAGACAAGCCCATCCTGGGCATTCTAACCTCCTGCTATATTATCAGCATTCATGCCTTAGGTCAGACTGCCTGTCAGAGCAGAGCAAGCTACTGAATCCATGAAGAAGGAGAAGGGAGAGAAAGAGGAGGAGATTTGATAAAGAAGACGCTTGCTGGATTCCTAGAGATAATGATGTGGAAGCCAAGCCCATCCATTTTCAGGAAACCTTGACCCTCCAACTCTTTGCAATATTATCAGTATCACACTCTGAGGCCACCCTGCTCAAGGACATGACCTCCAAGGTGCTGTGAAGGCTGAGATCAAGACCATCAAGATCAAGACTGATGGAGTTGCGACTGTGGCGACAGAAAAAGGGTCGACTCTCTTGAGCAGGGTAAAAAGTAGTTTATTAACGGGAGTCCGGCAAGGAGCTCCACCTCAGACCACTGCTGCCCAGAGAGAGCCGAGATCAAAGCTTGACAGCCACTTAAAAATGGGGGAGGATCCAGGGGTGGCGACAACAGGCCAGCCAACCAGGGAACACAGGGGTGTAACAGGGGGTGTCAACTTCTGAATAATGAACAAATCACAAGAGGGGAGGAGGGGATTCCCTGGGCACCAGCCTATCACTCGACACCTCTCCTGGATCTTTCCAGAAACCAGGGAAGGGTCTCGAAGTGACAGACAGGGCAACCACGAAGAGAGGGGGGGATTAACAGGGACAGGTGCAGGGAAGAAATGATTGACATAAAATGACTGGTTATATAACTAACTCATAAGGGGGAAAACTATTACAGAACACAGGGGGGTACCGTGGACTGAATCATTACAAAAATAACTTATAAATCTTACAAAAATAACTTAATAACTTAATAAAACAACTCTTGCACCACTACAGGCTGGGAACTCTTGGCTGGTGCTGGAACCAGCTCTGACTGCATAGACCTCTAAAGGCAACCTGCTTGAGTAGCCTGTTAATTAACATCTCTGATTTGATGAATTAGGGAACGTTCTGAAGACCTTCTGAAGTGCTCTCTCAGCTGGAGAGTTCCTGGCTGGAATGAGATGAATAAAGCCAAGAGGATGGGGCCAGGCTCTGTTCAGTGGTGCCAGTGGCAGGGTGAGGAGCAGTGGCCATCAAATAAACCACAGCGAGTCCCACCCCAGCAGAGGAAGAACTTCTCTGCGTGGAGGGGCAGAGCCCTGGAACGGCTGCCCAGGGAGGGCCTGGAGTGTCCCTGTGTGGGGACATGCCAACCCCAGCTGGACACGTTCCTGTGTCACTGTCACAGGGGACCCTGCCTGGGCACGGCTTGGGCTGGGTGAGCTCCAGAGGTTCTGTGATTCATTCAGTCATGGTTGGAAAAGACCTCTAAGATCATTAAAACCAACAATTACCCCAGCACTGCTAAACACTCACTAAACTATATCCCCAGATACCCCATTCACACAGATTTTAAATTTTCAAAGCCACCACTTCCCTGGTAAGCCTGTTCCAGCAATTATAATAAAGTCTTTAAAGTCCAATGAATATAAATTGTATCTTATCACAGATAAAAACACATTATCTTTTATTGTCCTACTCCAGCATCACCACAGATAACACTTTTTACATGTCCTACCACCATCCAGGGGGACGTGGCTGCATGGAGGTTGTTGATTAAGGCAGAAACATCTAAACAATAAATGGTCTTTGCATTGAAATTTCTACTATTCACGATCAAATCATCTCCTGTGGTGGTGTTTGTTTTTTTTTTTTTTTTTTTTTTTTTTTTCCAATTTGCCAGACTAGGATATCCTGCAGAGAGTGCATTTGGGAATGGGCCTGTCTTTTTTGGGGGGGTTGCCATCATCATCATCATCACTGAGCGTTGTGAAATACCCACAATGGAGAACATAATTTAAAATAAAAGTAAAGATTATCATCAATATAAGGAGAATATTTTATACCATGTGGCTGGAGAGGCCCTGGCACAGGGTGCCCAGAGAAGCAGTGGCTGCCCCTGGAACCCTGGCAGTGTGCAAGGCCAGGTTGGACACTGAGGCCTGGAGCAGTCTGGGATGTCCCTGCCCCTGTCAGGGGGTGGCACTGGATGAGATTCAAGGTCCCTTCCAACCCAATCCTCTCTGTCATTCTCTGATTCTACACTTTGAACAGGCTGCCCATCAGAACAGGAATGTGTATGTCCTTTTTAGGACACATTCAGAGTTTATGAGGGATGAGAAATGAGCCATTTAAAAAATATATAGATCTATGTCATTGCCTTAGTTCTTTTACACAGTAGACAAAGTAAATTGAAATTTCTTTCAGCATTCCTACCAGCAAAATGACTCCTCATATTTTGCTATAGTTACCAGCAGAAGTATTGGCTAACCTATTCTTTATTGAAATGTTCATTTTCCTTGTACTGCAATGCCCCTGGCCTTGGCATATTTCTTGTGATCTGCTGCTAGAAAATTCTCTGTGCTAAGCAGAAGTCAAGAATTTATGAAGTGCCTCTAAGCAGCACTGAAGCACACATCAAAAGCTGTTATCCTTAGTGCACTTTTGCAAGGTTACCTGTTAAAATGTGTGTTTGATCTGAAATCTGTGTTTGTATTTCAATATTATTTTGATTTTTCACAGGGAAGGGAAGGGAAGGGAAGGGAAGGGAAGGGAAGGGAAGGGAAGGGAAGGGAAGGGACAGCAGAAGCAAGTCCTCGGAGCAGCATAGTATTCAGGAGTGGAATGATTGCATAAAGCAGAGATTGAACGCTTCTTTTCTGAGAGGTGTTTTAAAATAAGTTGGAAAACAAGGATGAATTGCCCTTGGCCTTGTTAAACCAGGCTGTGCTGTGTAGCATAAGCCTGGGCCTCCATTATTATGCTGAATTGGGTAAGATCAGGACATATGTCTCCAAAGCTATGACAACCTTGGTTCTGGGAAAAATGTGTACAGCTGAAGTCACTGTCACAGTCACACAGTGCCAGTAAACACCCAAGAGGTGTCTGCTATATAATTCTGCATTGGAGCCCACAAGGGTGACTTCCTTGGGAACAGCGTTATTGCAAGTACATTTTTCAATGACAGAAAGTTTGCATCTTAGAAATAATTCAACTTTTCTTGCTTACTCACCTTATCCTGCTGGCTTAATATGGAAGGTGGTGTTTCAGAGTTTGATTTTAAAGGTGAATTCTCCCATTAGGTCCCTGCCACACACTGGAAAAGATTAGAGACCAAATTCCTTATCTTAGTTTATTACAATTGAAAATACTGTGCTTTTATTATGGGAAAATTCTCCATAATGCCAGCTAAGTGATTTTCTCCCAAAACTTTTGAGATAGTATCAAACTACCATAGATTTAACAAATTATTGCCAGGTAGATGAGCAATCTGGTCTAGGAGAAAGTGTCCCTGGCCATGGCAGGGGTAGAACCGGATGAGTTTTAAGGTCCTTTTTAAGCCAAATGATTCTATGACTCTGAAATGTGTTTACTGTTCCTGGGCCTGATCCATCTGGCATAAATTGTCTTAAAATAAGTTTAACCCACAAGTGGCCAGCAGTCTCTCAGGATAGAATTAACTGAGTCCCAGGCTGTATTTTTAAATAGTCCAAAATTACGTTATTAATGCTGAACACTTTCTTAAGAGGGGCATTTTCAATTAATGCGGGAATAGCGTTATTAAAAAATAAATTTAAAAAATCATAAATTCACCAAAAAGGTTATTTTCAAATATAGTTCATTGAAATAAATCAAAACCCTCCCATTTAATTTAGTGGGGCTTCACACACTCTTTTATTGGGTTTTTTAGGGTTGTGAGGTTGTGGTTTTTTTTTTTTTTTTTTAAACCAGAGAGTCAAGTCCAAAGTTTTTCTGGAGGCTTGAAATGTTAAATAATTTGTTCCAGCCCTTAAAGCAGTTCACTGACTGCCTAAATTACTTTTTAATGCTTCACTATAGCTCTGAAAATAGGCTGGCTGATTTATCAGTAAATGCACCTTTGTTGACAGCTGTTGTCCTTTATGCACTACTATTTTTTGCAATGGTTTTCCTCCTTCTAGACGATTATATGCCACAGTACCTTAGCTTTGGTAGCATACGTCATAATATAAAATAAACTATGTTCTGGGGAAAATGATACAATTTTTAATTCTGACCTGCAAAACTGGCTTCAGTGACCATACATGTCCTGGGGACCAGGACATGGAAATAACTTCAAAAAAACATGGGCAGTATATATATTTTCTTCCAAACAAATTGAAACTTAAAGGCAAAGTTGTTTGGAGAATATACTAACCAAAATGCAGGCTGTCTTTTGAAATTATTGCTGGTCAAATTCTTAGAGGAATCTGCTGCAACAGTGGTGTGATGATTTGTGAGTTTCTATTTTTTTCTTGTTTTTGAAAAATTCTTTTTGAAAATCTTTAATAATCCTTCTCATTTCTTTATTTTCTACTTCGCTTTTGCAACTATTCTTTCAAACAGCTACTAGAATTTGATTTTTTTATGAGATAACTTGCCATGATTAATAGCTTGGTTTTTACTCAAGCCAGAACCTCTCAAACTGACTCCTGTTGGGTATTATTTGATTGCTCAAATAGCTTTATTGAAATACTGAAAAACTGGAATACTGAAGGACTATCAATTTTTCTACTCAATGAAAAAGCCATGACTAGCAGAAACCATCCCTGTTTGAATTCGTTTTGTGAAATGTTATGAAACCAAGGTGTGCAAAGGAAGCTAGAACCCATTTAGAGAATTTCTTGATTTTTGAGTTAATTCCTATGTTTTCCAAGTATTAAAAACCAAGAGATGAGGCACTCACATTAAAAAAATTAGCCCACAGATTTTTTCAGCCTATGGTGAAAGATGTTTTCTTATCTCATCTCAATCTATCAAACAACTCAGTCCTGTATGTGATATTGTCTCTTACCTCTCTTCACAGCAGAACCTTGCGACTTTGACTTTTTTTTCTGTCTGTATTTAACTATCTTCACTGAAGAAATAATGTCACCCCTATCCGTGTTTTAGCTGGAGCAGGTATTATGGTGTTTGTGTTTATTTTAGTGTACTGTTTTGCTTTTTTTTGCAGCCATTTTGCAAACAATGTTGGCAAAGTATGAGGAATAAAAGGTTGATCTGTGAAAATGTTTTCAATTTAAAACACTGTAACTGGCATATGATAAGAAATAAACAATAGACATGATTGGAAAGAGAGTCACTTCTCTTATTCACATTTTAAGCTACTCTGAAAGGAAAAATTCCGCATTTTTTAAAACGTTCTGTGTTCCAATCTCTTAGTGTACTACAATAACTGTGATAAGCTGAGGATAAGATTTTGAAGTATTTTTGTATATAAAATGCATTCCTAATGCTTTTTTTTTCCAGTTGAGGTCTGAAATAAGAGCCCAATATATTGATTCAAAAGCCTCTTTCAGGGGATATAAATGGCAAGCAAACATGTCATGAACACCGGCTGCCAACAGCCTTAAACAAATGATAGTAAACTTCAAATTAAACAGGGTAGTTTAGATAGATATTAGGAAAAAAGTTCTTGATTCAGAGGATGGGGAGGCCCTGGCACAGGGTGCCCAGAGAAGCTGTGGCTGCCCCTGGATCCCTGGCAGTGTCCAAGGCCAGGCTGGACACTGGGGCTTGGAGCAGCCTGGGACAGTGGAAGGTGTTCCTGCCCATGGCAGGGGGTGACTGGATGGGCTTTAAGGTCCTTTCCAACACAATTCTGTGATCATGATTCTATGATTCTGCAATAATTAAAGCTGGTGCTAACCACAGAAAATAAGTAAATAACAGGTGTTTATTTAAAAAAGACTGTCAGTGATTAAAAGGATAAAAGTTACTGATGTTTTATGCTTTAAATCTTAAAAGGCATGGAGGTGCTATTCTCCTGATTTTCCTTTTGTGCACTGAGGGCTGAATGAACAGATGTATCAGGCCAAATCAAAGACCACTCTACTCCAGCATCAATATCTGGTTTCCTCTCATGTTCTCGGTTGGATATTTGGATAATGAACGTCTATTAATTTTCAGTTTGTAACCAAATTCCATATGTAGGGTCTGCTACTTGCAGCATTTAGCCACCTGTGGTACCTGCAGAAGCGGTTTCAGAGGCGCATTGTTAATTAGATCCCAGAAGATTACCAGTGGTTTTTCAATCTTAAAATAATTTAAGCTCCCCTTCAGGTCAGCCTTTGGGGACCATTCACTTGTGACCTGCTGTGTGACAGTTCCTTGAGCTAAAAAATCTTTCACACTTGGCACGGCATTCACTTCCAATGCAGAATTACTTATTTATTTGTATTTGTTTAGAAGACACACATCATCCAATGCAATGTCTCACTTCCAAAGTTATTTCTAATCCTCTCACCTGCACTGCAGGATAGGATGTAGAATTCAATTTATACCCCACTCAGTTTTTCAGTACATTAAAGCTCAGTATCAAAAGATACCTTTTCTTTCTATATAAGAGTGCAGTCCACATAACTTTAATCTTTCTTCTTTTTATTTCTTCATTTTCCCAACTATTCTACAGTTTTCTAATGTAAAGTATGTTAATAAAACTGTCCTTCAAAAAATTCTTATCTTCCAATTCAATAGCTGTTAGAAAAAATATTTGGAATTGTTATCACTGAAAAATATTTAACATAATAATAATTTCAAGAATGTTTAAGGCTCAGTGTATGATTTACCCTCTTATAGTTACACTTTCACAAATTTCAGATGAAATTTGGCCTGAAGAACACCCGAAGTTACAATATAAATATAGAATAGAAGGTAAGGATTTAGCTTCACAGTATTTTTAAAAAAGTGACTTTGAATTATACTGAAGAAGTACTATTATGAATAAACAAAAAAGCAAATTTTTGTTATGGAGAAGCCTTTTTTTCTTTCCATTTAACCAGTATCCCCAAATGGTAGCACTCAGTATCCATTACATGAAATAGAAAATAAGATTCATATCCATGAGTTGAAACTAATTTACAAGACCAGATTTTCATATTAGTGTTTTCAGAAAACAGCTATTCCTTTAAAACTGAGTAGTAATGTAACACATCATTTTGATTTTAATTAAATTTTCACGTGTACTGATTTCCTTGGATTTATTTTTTGCCACAAGGTGATTTTAGGAAGTTCTTGAATTACCTTTTTTTTTTCCCCTGGCATGATTTTGGTATTAAATATATATATATATTTTTTTTCCAGTACTGGAAAAATATTAATTGCAAATGAAAATGATTTTCTACTTTTAGTAACTTCCTTTAGTAAATATTGCAGTCAAATGTATGATCACTTATGGAATCAGTGTTTCATAAATGTTTTTGATATAAGAGAATTTGTCACAGTAAGATCCTTGGCTGTCTAAACACATTATACACAGTGTTTTTTTAATGTCCTCTGGAAGACACAAAACATTCTGCCAGAGGGAGAAAAAGGATCTTTGTATTAAAACCAGATAACTTTGAATGTATACAAGTTAAATACTGAATATACAATGTAGAAATATTCTGGTGAAAGGCTGAAACTGCCTTTTACTTCTGTGTAACACCATAAAATTGTTTTATAGTGCAATTCCTTCCCCCCAAAACAGATCACACAAATATGTGTAACTACACAGTCTACTGGGTAAAAAAAATATTGCTGAGAATCAATGCAGATTTCAGTCTGCACAAGAATCTGGGACAGCAGCAGCTGTTTTAAGGGCCAGGTAATTTTATTTCTTCAGACACAATGCAGAAACTTGTCTTTACGTAATCAGTTACTTTTTTGATTACAGCTAGCATGGTTCTCAAGGCAGATTGCAAAAGCCATGGAATTGCACCCCAAGGCACTATTTCTGCTTCTTGTGGCAGCTCTTCTGGAGGCTCAACCATCCAGTTTCCTCCAATCTCCAACGGAGACAGGTAACTCACTTTATCCATAGATTCAAAGGGTCCCCCGGCCAAGGAAAACGGAGCAAAAAACCCCTGTGGTGTATCTTCTAAGTAAAAATCTAAGAAAATTTGTAGCTTGGATGTCTACCTGCCATCCATTAACACTAAAAGTACATAAAAATAAAACCACAAAAAAATTCTCCTCTTATAAATATCTGCTTGATACAGGGGAATGTGACTGCATCATTTGTTCATAAAAACTGCTGCTTGTTATCTGTTTGGTTCCTGCAATTTCTAGAAGGTTTTTAAGACTTTTCTCAGGTATGAAAGCCTCTTTTATGATGAATTATTTTCAGTCAGATATCCCAGAGATTTAGATTTAAACTGATCAGTGTGCTTATTGCTTGACTCCAAAGATTAAATGAAAATTGTGCTGAGATTAGGCTCATCACCCTGTGCTTGAACTTAGTTTCCAGTGAAAGGCTGAAAATAGCTATTATTGTTCCACCAGCCTGAAATGCTGGATGGGTGCTTGGCAAGTTCTGTAATAACGTACACAATTCTCCTTTTTCCCCCCTTATCTCTCCCCATAATGACATACAGTTCATTTTGTTGCAGTTTATTGGCAGGCATGGTAGATTTGACCAACAAAATCAATACCTAATGCTGGATCCAGCACATTCACGGGGCAATTTGAAGACTGAAGGGGTTTTATGCTAAGAATTTGCAGAAGAGATACAGTGCCTTGGTAACTAGAAACAAATCTTAGACCTTAGGCTTATCCCAACTGTAGACAGGAAGAACTGGACAGACACATTAATAACGGCAACTAAACCCTTTTGGATCTGAAAAGTGCGCATATATTGTTGCCCTATCTCCAAATCCTCTTTCTCTGTCTGTCTCTGGGCTTGACATAACAATTTTTACTTCTTCTTCAGGGGAAAGTGCACTTAAATTGCTGTTTCATCTGTATTCCAGAGTCCTTAGGTCAATGCTCACATCAATTTAGAAACTTTTAACTTTTGAACTGCCACAATATTTTAGGTCTTTTGCATAAAGATAAGCAAATTGTGAAAACGCAATACATTAATTTTTTTTTTTTTAATTAAAAAAAAAAATTAGAAAAAAAATTTGGTGATAATATTTTTTCCCCTCTAAGCTAAAAGCATTTAAATAGGTAGCTATCATTGCCATTCACATTTCTTTTACAAAATTACTAAAATATATGCAAGCATGGAAGGGAAGTAACCTAGAGATTCCTATGATTTGTTAAAACTCCTGAAACCTTTTAAAGTAGAAAATCACTGTGTGTGAGAAGATACTTGTAAAGAAAATAAGGCAGAGCAAATAGTGGGACAAGCGCAGTGAACTCAGCTCATCTAGAAAGGGAAACTAACCATAAATCAAAGGTAATGAGCACAAAAGTCAGGAGTCACCAAGAGAAACTGGTTGAGATTCTGATTTAGGGTCCAACCTCAGTGAAAAATGGATGGAGGATGGGAAAGTCACGAACCTCTGATTTCAGTAAGGACTATGATGTTATTCTAAAATGCATTACACAGCAGATTTTTTTCCCTCATATTGTTCTTCATCAAAATATAGCAAAAAAAATGTGGCCAACTTTATCCCAGAGAAATATTTTTCTCAGAGGGGCTGCTGAATTTCAGTGATACTAAACATCTCTCAATTCCGATTTTTATTTTCTGTTTCTTTTGTTTCCTTGTGAAGAAAAACAAGAATTAAGTCTTGATATCAATAGTGGTTACCTCAGTACAGATGATGATGTTAAGTAGTCTCTCACTTTTTGACATTTATATAGCGAGAGACCCATCTTGCTTTAATATTGGCTTCTGTCAAATGCCACACTCCTAATTCAGTGTTAGAAAATGCAAGGAAAATTAAGAATGACAAAGTTACTAAGTACATGATAAACTTTTTCCCAGTAAGGTCTGAACCTTTATTGAATTTGACCTTGCCAATATTTGCAAATATTCCATCTAAGAAAGAAAAAAAAAGAACTTAAAAACAAAAAAACAAAACCCAACAAAAACCCCCACAACACCCCCTAAACTCCCACAAATTTGTAATGAAAAATCCTAATCGTCATTAGCTATAGATATGATATCATATTAAGACATTTTGCTTTTCTACTGCCCTTTTTCTCCCCCCACAAAATGTACAACAGAAGTCTGTTAATCTATATGGTTTTCTGTCACCCTGGTTTTTCTGAGTTTTTTGAAGCCTTTTGATTGTTCATAAGATGGAGTCAGACTTTTTAGCTTCTGTACAATATTAGGAGCAGTTTTTGCTTTTTCTGAAACATGTAACATAAACAAAACCTTTGTTTTTCATTCTCTGTCCTTTGTTTGCATATTTCTAACCTGAAAACGATTGTAACTGACAGTTGGTCTGGCCATTCCGCTGGGAGGTTGTTTCGTGCCCACCCAGGGACGCCAGATGTCGGCGGCTTCCCCAACATTCAGGTGGTTTCAGGGTCTTTTCCCCCCTGCACAGCTCTGTGCCAAGCCGAAGGAAGAGACGGAGTCTTCAGGTTTAGATTTTTCAAGGTTGCATTTTTTTGTTTATTGTTTCTTATCTTACAATTTTTTCACAGTCCAGCACGATGTTTGCAGGTGCATGGATTTCTCGCGTCTCCCCCCGAGCTGGGCTGTGCTTAATCTTTTATACTAATTACTACGTGTTCGTTATTTACTATTTCTTACCAACGTCTATCACTATTACTAAAAAGGTCACCTATACACTGACCCAATCCTTACTAACTACTTTGTGCCAACGTCACTGCAGAAATGGAGTGAGGAAAGGAGAAGGAAGAAGAAGGAGACAACGCCCCAGATTCTCCATTTTGTCCCCATTCACTCCAATGCTATGAATCTAAAATCACTATTTTTTCGCTCTGTGACAAACTAAACTACTATTTTTCACACCCCTGTGGTTTGCAAACCCTCCCTCAGTTTAGGAAGTTTTTCCCATGGACTGAGATCAAAGCCAATGTCTCTCTGAGCTCTGGGCTGGGGTCCCAGACCCCCCTGCCCAGGTCCCTGACCCTCCAGGGCAGCCAAAGGGATGCCCTGGACTCCAACAAGAGGTGATAACTCCAGAAGCCAATCCACAGCCAGACCCACAAATGTATAAAAAGTAAGAAATAAACAGGCAAAGGAGCTCTCAGCCTTGGCTCAGCCTTGTGCCCTCTTGGAGAAACATCTCTGCCCTGCAAATCTCTCGTCTCCGTGTGGTTGCTTTGCCTGTCCCGATCACAGTTTTCAGGTTTATTGTCAAAAGTTTTATTGCTGGAAATTTGCAATGAATTTTTAACATTAATAGTTGAAATATAGCACACTTTTTTTCCCTAGATAATGCAGGGGATTTTTGGTAAGGAGTTAATTTTTTTCTCTGGGCCTAATTATATTTATATTTATATTTATATTTATATTTATATTTATATTTATA
>JANEHK010000042.1:6666328-6730827 GCA_025960845.1 Tachycineta bicolor | reverse complement strand
TGTTTCCCACTCCATCCCACAATCCCTTTCATAACCCGAACAACCCCTTCCTCTTCCCAAAGCCCTCCTTCCCTTCGGTGCCAGCCCTGGCACTGCCTTCTCCTCTGGCTCCACCCCCTAAGCTCAAACCTCTGCCCCGTGTGACTCAAGCCTCCAGCCCCTCCCTGCCCCTGGTTCTCACGGTTTCCCTGCCCTGCCCACAGTCCCGGTTCCCACACCGCGGATGGGGAGGTGGGGGGAGCCAGGAACCCAGAAGCAGGAACTGATCCCAGCTTTTCTGCCACCCCTGTCACATATCAGTGGTCAAAAAGAGGGTGTGCTGTCCATGGCAATTGGGACCCCTTCCCCCCACAAGCAATTCAGGATTTATGCAAAGCTCACAAGGGATTTGGACGAAAAAGTGAATACTTTTGCAACCTTTTAAAAGGAAATTTAGCAGCAAGTGTTGTGGTCCCATTTGACCTGCGACAGCTTTCCTCTTGCCTCATGTCCTCCACAGAGTTTAGACTCTGGGAGGCAGCATGGAAAAAGCTGTTGGGAGAATTACTTCCTGAGATGTGGTAAAATCCTGAAACAGCTGTTGATAATAACAACTTGCCAATTCGATTTGAACATCTATGTGGTGATCTATTTGAACATCTATGGGTCTCAGCACTCAAGCAGGCTCAGGAAATTCCTTTAGTCATTTTGGAGTGCATTAAAGATGCTGCTTTCAAATAATTCTTTTCTGTACCCCCCCCATTCCCCTGGAAAATGTAATATCCTGAAGTTTGTCCCTGCCCTTCCCCCAGCCCATCTCACATATTGTTCCCAGCCCCCTTCCTGGAATGTAATCCAACCCTGTTCCACTCCCACCTTATCCATGACTGGGTATTGGCTTATCCCTGCCTTTAGCCCCTTCCCTGGATATGTCACAGACCATGCAGTCTCCTCTTTCTCTTGGTTTGGGCAGTAGGATGGGGCTCCTGACCCAGGCAGGGGCAGGACCACAGAAGACTGAATAAAGCCCTGGTTTCACCCTCGGATCAAGTGCAGACCTTCCTTTGCCATCGATGGGTCTCGCTCTCTCTGCTAAAGGAAAGATTCTCGGCCGCCTCCTGGATTTTGGGACCCTGAGGAAAAATCCTTCTAACTGCAGTTTGTCTCTCAAGCTAGCCAGGGTGAAAATTGAGCCGGAGAGCTCCATGAGAGAGGCAAGCCACAGGGGAGGAAGAAGGACTCATGTCATATCAGATCCCAAGGCTGTCTTTGAAAGATCCTATTTTTTTCCTCACAGTTCAAAATGCTTGTCTTATAAATGTGTTCAGCAACAGTGCAGAGCTTCATTGTGGAAATCTGGGCAGTGTCTCCTCTCATGCCCCTTGCAATGCTTTGTGTTTACAGATAATGTAGTTCCTAAATTCATATACTGTTCACACACAAAGCTGACATCTACTCTTTTCTGTCCGCCCATTCCCTAGATTTGAATCTATATTTATTTTAAAAACATGTTCTAAACCCTGTTGTGATCACCAGAAAAGCTGGATTATGTTGATGCCCTACAAGTTCAGGGCAGGAGAGCAATAATCCACCTTGTTCTGATAAAAGTACATGGTAAAAATGACCACTTATCCTGGAATTGTGGAACAGCAATTGTGCACACAGGGTGTTATGTTTAGCATCAAAACAGGAATGCTCATTTTCATGAAGTCATAAGGAAGCTGTAGAACACAGATGTTTGGTTAAACATGTCTTTTTGTGCACAGCTGGCACAAAGACCCATGCCATTATTGTGGTGGCAATATGCAGGATCTCATTCCAATTTTCTGGTGACTGTGCAAGACTAATTGAGTTGCTGACTGATAGAAATCCTTTATAGATGTGCCTGTGATAATCCTCTGCTTTGGGAATCCCTCTAGGTTATTTGGGTATGAAGCAACTTGCAGAATTTTGGGCAAGGTGTCTTCTATTCCTATGCAAGCTGTGCATGAAAGCAAAAAGAACAGAAAATCCCCCATTTTTCTCATATCTCAGTGAGGGCTCTTGTCCTCATTCCTTTTTACACAACTCAAATGCAGCTGGTAACAGGTACAGAAAAAGATGTGAGAGATGGTCAGGAATAAAGTAAACATTTTCCTCAAGCTAACTGCAAAGCTTTGAAGTTGATATATTCTGTCTGATCAGTAACTGTGCCCTTCCTAATCAAATGTAAAAAGAAGGGGAAAGGGAGTTGTTCTGGGTTTGGAAGATGGAGAGGAGGAAAAAGCTGGACTGGAGGTGTTACACCTGGGTGGCTGAAATTTTTAAGGCACCCTACACATCTAACAGTCATACATTTTCATTAAGAATAGCTGGAGAGGTTTACAGGCCTTTGGTTAAACATCACATGACAAACAAGTTTATATAACTCCTTTATCTTAACTCTTTGAAAATAGGAAAGGATGAGCCAAATATATACATAACACTATCTTGCCCATGACTGGGGGAAAAATTAAATGGAATTTTTTTTTAGCACTAGTTAAATGAAAATAAAACATTTTGTACTCTATTTAAAAAAAAAGGAAAGTAAGAAACAATCAGAAACAGAATTATATTTATATTTATATTTAATTGTAATTTTAATTGTAATTGTATTTATTTATATATGTGTGTTTTTCTGGTCAGAAATTGTGCTGCAATTTAACTCCCTGCAACATCTCTGTCAACATGAGGCACTGCAAATTTTGGATTTGAAAAATTCTTTGTTTACCCTTGCAATAAGAGGAGACTAGCATGTTGCAACTGAAAGGCAGATCATATCTTCTTGTGGTCATTTTTGGTTTTGTTCTACTCTTAAAAAAACCCACTCTTTAGCTTGGTGCAGGCTGTATTTTCACCTTTTGGCCGAATGGTGCAGAGTGATTTAAGTAAGTCACTTAAAAAAGCTGTCACCCTAGCATCCCAACAATAACCATCATGCCAAAATAACTAAATTTCTGGAATGAAATTTTAATTTGGGTACTTGCAAGACTGTCTTCAGCTCCTTGTTCTAGAAAATGGGTTCTATAACATAACTAACTGAAGTTATTTTAACAGCCTCGCCCTGATGCTGGTAATTTCCCACTTCAACTGTTTCTCTGGGGGAGAAAGCAAAGGACAATATTCTGTAATATTCTGTCTGGCTCTCACTTGTGTCTCACAACTCTCTCCTTCTGACACAACAGATATTTGACTCCCTGCCACCACGCTGTGAGCGCATTATTGCCTGCAGAGTTTGGATTTTTCTGTTATCACTCAGTGCTTACTCTGTGTTACACAGAAATGTGAAAAATAAGTGTAAGCAGTGTGCATGTCCCACATCTCATTAGCTCAAGTGCAAAGGCAGATATTCAGGCAGTTCTCACGATGTCCAAGCCAATTGATAAAAAATGGAGTTATTTCAAAGTTGTTTTTGCACATAATGGTTGCTGTAATGCTAGTATGAGCAGGATTCAGGATTCACACCACGTGTTTCTCAGCATTGTGTGACTTTATATTCAAATGTAGGATTCGGAATTAGGGAAATGAGGTATTAAACCTTTAATCAAAATGAGGCACCTTGCTTAATGGCATTCAACTCGAAACATAAATACAGAATGCAGCATTTCCCCAAGAAGGTGTTTTATCAAACATGATCACATCTATAGCAATTATGCTAAATACCCTAATTGTCTCCAGAGCTTTCTAAATCTTTTAATTTGGTCCAAATTCTGTCTTAAGTAAGATGTAATTCTTCTACTCTGTTTTTGCTAAGCCTGTTAATGGCTGATGTGTCTGGAAACATTTGGGGCAAGGAAACTACATCAGTTTTCTCTAATCACAACATCAGCTTGTTTGGAAGCCCTCAAGCAGCCACAGTTTTCTGTTTGTGCAGTGCTTCTTAACAAACATTATTCATCCAGGACCACAGCAGGCAGAGCTGCCGATAGGCAAAAGGACAGAAGTTGGCAAACCCTGGAAAGATGCAACAGAGCATTCAGATGACAATAATAAGAGCTGCCATGGTGGGAGAAAGAAGCACCATTTTTGAGTCAATCAGCTAATTTGGGGGCATCTAATCACCTTTAAATGTGATTAAATATAATACACCATTTGAAAGAGGCTATGTAGTCTAATACTACAGTAATTCTATTGTTTTTATGGTCTGCTGATCATTTTGTCTGGTGTGACAATTAAAAGCCAACTAGGGGAATTTAATCCATTGGAACAGCCATAATTTTGTGGTAAAAACCTTCTTTGTTCTAGAGCAATATTTCATAGTAATTACGAGTGGTTCAGCATCAGACTAGAACAATGTTCAAGATTGATTTTGATCAAGGTGCTACCTGGCATTTTCTGGATTATTAAGCATTAGGGATGAAGTGAGCATTTGTTCCACACTTGAAAATCAGCAGCCGTTTGGAAGACAGGGTTAAGATTTAAAACGATCTTCAAAAATTGGAAAATTATCTGACGAAGGAGTGCAAATAAAAAGACAGGCCAGGAACTGTGTTCTCACCAGGTGATATCTGCAGACAGGATAAGAACCAGCTGCTGGAATGTTTGCAAGACCTTCTCCAGACCAAAACAAACAAACAAACAATCCCCCCCAAACAAAACAAAACAAAACAAAACAAAACAAAACAAAAAACCCCAAAACAACAACAACAAAAAAAACCCAAACCCAAACCCAAACAAACCACAAAACTATAAACCCCCACCAAACTGAAAGACAAACAAACCATAAAAATATATACGGAAAGTTTAGACAAAAACCCCACGAAACCTCAAAACAAAACAAAACAAAAACCCCTCTATCTTTTTGGGCATATGAAGATGAGATAAACAGGTAACACAGAGCCCAAAAATGTTGAAAATATACCTGCAAAATAAAAAGATACGAAACAGATAAGTTGTACTTTTTTAACATGCCAATATAAAGATTTAGGCTAAACACTATGAGAATTGAAAACTGTAAAGACAGTGAATGAAAACAATTTAAGGAGTTAATCTCCTGTAGTGGTTTTACGTTTACTAAATTTTGGTCTTGGTACTTACTCTTTTTGTGAGAGAGAGACTAGGAGAAAAACAAAGCAGGCTTAACCTTAAAATTAACAAGTAGTTTATTAACCTACGCTAAAAGAATAGAAAAACAGAAAGATGGAAAAAAACTAAAATGGAATGAAACTTTAAAAAACATTTTTCCCTCTTCTTACAAACTGTTCACTTTCTTACAAAGCAACATAAAGAGACAAAACTTGTAATTTTCAGTCAGTTTCACCATCTGACAATATTCTTTCACCAATTCTTTAGGAGAGTCTCTCTTAGAGTCATGGATCCCACTGACAACGTAGAACAGTTCTCTTGTGGGTTTTAAACTGTCACAAAAACAACCACTTGGAGAAACCTGCCTTTGTGACCCTCCCAGGAGCAGTTTCCCAAGCTGCTGATGGGTCATGGGTCTTAGACTTTTGCATACTGGGATGTCACCTTTTAAAGATGAGTAACTCCAAAGCAAAGGATTCTTCATTTCAAGGAACAGAGATATCTTCTCACTTCTTCACTGGTGCAGGGAGCTTCTCATCTTTATCTCTCTTCCAGCATCTTATAGGATATTACTTAGTTCATCACAAACACCTTTGCTTAAATCTACACACAAATTAAAACAATCATCTCCCCAAATGCATATCTTTCCCATGATTTACAAGAATGACTTAAATATAAAGTTCATTTCCATGGCTCAAGTAATAATAGAACAACCAACTCTTCAACCTTCTGTCTTAATAGTCTTTTCACTTCTTGCTACTGACTTTATGGTGTTGTTTCTTATGTTTACTCTGTCTTTCCTTACTCTCTCAGAGAAGGGCCAAACTCTGAAAACTTCATGTTGCTAAGAAAGAGTTAAATCTGCTCGGAGTTTTTGTCTCTCACTCTCTGTAGCTCATAGTGTTAGTTGTTCAAGGCTGAGCTGATAAGGAAAAACTCACGGAGAAACATTAGAAATTGGAGCACTCAAGCAGTCCAAGAAAAAAACCAAAAACCCAGGCAAGATCATAAATGCTTTCTCAGTCCACCCCTCGGTGTAAATCAGTGTGGCCTCGGCCCAAATGGTGCCCATAGCTCTTATCAGAGGCCCGGCAGAGATTTTTCTCTGCTCCAAGGAAACTTGAAGAAAGCGGCCGCCACAAGACAGCAACCTCTCCTTCCCCCCCTTCACCCAGGAGCCGATGGAATCCGGCCAGGCCTCAGCCCAGCTCCCATCCCCAAAAAGGGGGGAGCAGCAGGCCCAGCTCAATGTTACCTGTCTCTCTCTGGCCAAGGGAAGAAGAAAAAGGACCCACCTACAGGAAATCAAGGGGTTTTATATGGTACTTCCCAAAGTCGCAGCTAACAATTTCAGTGGTTAGAACAGATGCCAATATTCCAGCCAACCCTCTGATAGGTCTCTGTCTCGTCTAAAGCAATTCCCAGGTCTTGATCTGGAGAATTATTTTACATTCTTTTATAACTAAAAAACCAAACTGTACTAACCCATGACATCTCCACAATAAGATGTTTTTAATTACAGGTTAGACAAACTTTTCTTAAGAGTGGTTCAAGTGGAGCTGGAGTTACATGAAATAAAAGAATGGGTCACAGAACCTGCCCAGGTTCTTTCTAACAACTCAATAACTTTACAATTTCATGGCAAAAAAGGAGTGATTCCCTGTAACAAAGAGCTCAATCCTCATCTGATTCATCCTTAACATCACTAAAAGTACTCCAGATCCTGTCATTCACAGCTTACAAAAGAAAATATATTTATTTAATTATGTAACCTCAATATCTGTAGAATGGTAATTCTATATATGGGCATATGGGAGATGAAAAAGGTATACACATAGGAGACACATTTTTAAACCCTTCAGTCTTTGAATTACTGGGAAATTTTTCCACTCCCATGATCAATGTTATCTGTTCTTTGCATAACCTCAGACAAAAAAAAGCACTAAATATGTCAGGTAATAGAGAAGGAAGTAAAGAAATTGGCTGTATGTTTAGAAATAATGGAATGGTTCATGATCACAGGATCAGAACTATATCAAATGCTTGATTTAGTGCTGTTTAGGGGCCATTTGGTATCAGCAGGCGGATGGGGGTTTTTGGTTGTTCTTTGGTAGTTTTGTCTTTTTTTTTGTTTGGGATTTTTTTTTTGTTTTTAATTTTTGTGGGGCATTAATGAAAGTATAAAAACTTGGATCTCTGACTTAATGTATGCATGTATAATCTACAAGAAAATGGCATTCAGTTAGAAATTTTTTTTACAAGACATCCAAGCTTTATATACAATAATGTAGCTGGCCCTTTTGATGATCTGGATGGATTCAGCACCGTAAAGGCAAATATAATTTTAATAATGTCCCAATGAACAGCAATAACCATACCAAGCCTAGTGGTATAAGCAGTATGGACAGAGGGAAAAAAAAAAAAAAAAAAAAAAAAAAAAAAAAAAGTTAGAAGGTTTAAATGTGTGCAGAGCTGAAATTCCACATAAAGTAATAAAAATAGACCATTTCAAGAAAAATTCAGGTACCCTCAGGGGCAAATTTTTGAGACAGTTTAATTTTTCAATGGTTCTCTGAAGTACTGAGGTATTCATAATGCCGTAGCTGTTTCTACAATATCTCCTTTACTTTTCAAAGAGAGCTTTAGAAACTCAATACTAGTGTCTTCACAGCCCAGATATCTACACTAACACAAAATCTTCTGAAAAAACCCATTCTTATTCTGAGAAGTCCTACATCTGAGGCGTAGCTCTTCTCCTTCATGTATGAAGAGCTCGAGTCTTACTTTTAGCCACTTTAGTATATTTGTAACCACTTTCAGATTTTTGTCACTTGAGCTGCTCAGGAGGATGTTAACTTTGGAAGATAGTAACAGTAAAAGACCTTAGAAATGAAGTGGGATTGGTGAGAAATTGTGAATGTGTGAAAAGAGGAGCAGAGCTGTAATGCTGGAGTGGGAGATGAGGCAGAAGGGTTCAGACAGGTTCATGCAGCTGGAAAGTACTAGTGTGCCTCAGGAATAAAAAGATAAAAAATGCTTCACTCTGCTTGGTTACAGGTAAGCTATTTATCCTGCTCCCCTGAAATCCAGAAACAATTTAAATTCCCTTTTAAAAAAGCAAGACGAGCTATAACAAGGAGAAGGTGTCATAGCACAAAATAAATCTAGTAAATTCAAAACAGAGGTCAAACATAGCTGGAGTTTTATTAATTTTTATTATTTTTAAATTAATTTATTCATTTATTTATTTGTTCCTGAGTGTGGGAGGGATGTGCAGGATTCAGGATGAAATCCTTCTCCCTGGAGCCAACAGGGATTTGTCCTTTGATTCAGTGAGGCTGGTGACTTTGAAGGAACTGTCCACATCAGCACTTCTACCTGACAGAAGGATATTAGACTGAGGGAAAATAGATGAGAAAACAACTTTTAATTAACAAACATGAGTTGTTCCGAGGAATATGCTGACTGTGGGGTTTTTTTTCCCCCCTACCTTTGTGGGATGGAGAAGTCGAACCAAAGCCACCCTTGTCTTGACCTTAGAGTATGTCCAGCTTTTAATTGTGCTCAGCACAGAGGAGATCAGGTTATGTGAATCATCTGTCTGAGGCTGCCAGCTATAATGCTCCATCTTCCTCTGTCTCTGCTTTCTTGTTTATTTTAGTGAACATTTCATCCTGTGGCCTAGACCTATTCTGTTCTCTCTTTTTCCCGCCCCCCCCCCCCCCAAAGGGTCCAGTATTTAAAAAAAAAAAAAAAAATGGTCTGCTCCTGATCTTGCCCTAAAGCTAAGTTACAGTTCTGAGATCAACTCATGTGTCATAGGCTTAAAACTAAAAATCAGATGGGAAATAACAAGATCTGAGGAGGACTATTAAAATAAAACTGCCTGGGGCAGTGGGATGTGGCTACTAGGACTCAGAAGACTAAAAAGGAAATAAAGACAAAGAATTTTTCTAGGGAGATAAAAGGAATCAGTGTATAACACAGCAGCATAATCTCACTGAGAAAAAAAGTAAACATATAAAAAAGGGGTGAAAAAAAAAAACCTGTAGAAAAGTGTTAATATAGCATTAATAAAAGCCACAATGTAATATTGTTTCCAAACACCACCTAAAGAAAGGACTTCTGTCATAGATGGGATTTTATTTTCCTATTACTATAAATTCCCCAGAAAGAGACGATCTCAAATGACACAGCAACATGAAAGATGATTTGGGATAATAGCAAAGGGAGTTGATTATGTTTTATAATGTACCATTTTCAACAAGCTGGAACTTAGCTGCTTTCTGCAACATCCACACCAGGCTGCAAAATTGTGCCTGAGAATTTATAGTGAGTATTCATCCAAAGGAAGTGATTTCCTTCTAAAAAATGATGTACGTTGTACCACTGACAACCCTCATGGACAATTCTCTTGGGTTTTTATGTTTTCAGCTGTTGCTTCAGAATTGCAATGTGAAAAATGCTTGGCACCCTCACAGTAGCTAATAAGGCACACTGTACCCTCTCACTGTGAGGAAATTCTTACATTTGTGCAAAAACTAATTTCAATATACAAGAAGAAAACACTACAATTGACAGATCCTTTTGATCGTTATCAAGTGCAAATTGTAAACGTGGAGAAACCTAATATTTTGTCTAAGGTAGGATGTCTTTGACACCTGGAATGTTTTTAATTACTGGTGCATTAACTGTAAACACAGATTAGTGGTTGCGCACTTGCTATATTAAATAAAAAGAGGTATGACATATTGAATAATGCTGCCAATTATATTCTGTCAATTACCTTGGGGTGGCAGAGCTGAGAAATAGCCTCCATGTCACTGGAATTCTTTTCTTACAGATTATTTATGCTGAAGTCAATTTTCTCAAGGGGAGCTTTTAATTACAGAACCTTGTGGTTTCAAATTTAGCTCCCTCTGTGCTGCTGTGGCTACTTCAGTATCCTGGGAATGAAACTTGGCCCCAGCTGAAATCAATCGCAATTCTTCCATAGATTTTACTGGCGGAAGAACTTCAACCAATATGACTGCAAACAACATTAATCCCCCTGCTGCACATTTCCTTTTTGTTGGCTGATAGGTTGCTGAAGTGGCATGTGTAGGCTAAAAAAAAAAATTAGCAGGAGGAACACAGCAGTTGCTGTGGTAGTAAGTGCCTGGGAAGAATGGAGAACAAGATGAAAAATTAACCAGAAGGTGACAGAAATAAAGAAAATAATTTTTGAGTGGTTCAGGGTGCAAGTAGGCAATGAATAATATTTGTTTAACCTGACTCTAGACACATACATATTCCTATCAGGAAGGCCAGTAGAAAGATGTGTAGGATTGCCAGGATTTTATGTCTCCACACATTTTTAATCTGTGTTTCCTTTTCAGAAACTGATATTCCAGCTGGACTGTGCTGTGCTTCTGATACTGAACTCCACCTCAGAGATCCAGTGCCTTAAAAATTATTTTACAGGGATGTTTGTATGAGGGGCACTACATCCCTTATTGTCGTGGACTGATCTAAGAAATATTTTGGAACTGGAGGAGAAATATCTATATGTTCAACTAGAGAACTGTATTTCAGAGCTGAATTTCCTATTCTTTGTAGACCACGCAGAAATGAGGACAAATAATGCAAATTGACAAATGGGATAAAACATCTACATGATTTTAAAAACACAATTTCAAAGACAGTAGTTGTACATATTAGTGGTTTCCTCTGTACCATTTTTTCAGGAAAGACAGATGCAGGTGCAGGTGGGGAATTTTTTTCCTGGCCAGCAATGTGCTGGATGTAAGCTTTAAAGCCTTTTGGATTTTGTCAAGAATTTTAGACATCTAAATAAATATCAGGTTTATGCAAGTGAAAATACATATGGTTAATAAATATATTGCCAAAGAAATTAGAACCAGGCTTTATTTAAAAATAATTCTGACAGTTTATAGACGACTTCAAATAGAATTATGAAATATAAATTCCCAATTCAGCATAAAGAGACTGGGAAATTTTTCATATTTATAATCATTCTGAAATAATATTACCTAAAACTGGAATCAATTAATTGTAAAAAAATCCTATGTTGTTGTTTTTGTGGGGTGGGGTTTTTTTTGTTTTGTTTTGTTTTGTTTTGTTATTTTTCTTTTTTTCTGTTATGGCTCTTTCTTATGGATACATAGCTTGGTTCTTTCATAATATTTTTTAAGGACTTTTGAGGACTATTGGGGCATTTTGAGAGTCCTTGAGGGGATCAAACACATAAAACCAAGACCTGCAGTGTCTGGGTTCATATTTTTAAATGTAATTTTGATTTTATAATCTTCTGTCTTTGTTACACTATGTTATAAAATCCACACAAAGGTTTCACACAAAAAAGTCCATCTGTGAAGTTTCTCCTTTGAAACTTCTAACATCACCCATTCTTTGATTCTGCAGTTCTGTGAAATGACTCCTATGTCATTCCAATGTTCTCATATAAACTTGTATTAATGAAACAGAAGGTTGAAATAGTTTAATATAACAGAAGAAAATGCATAATCATTTGTTTTATCCATCTAAACAAATCTACAGGCTAAACATGCTCTTTTTCTGTACAGATTTGTCTATTCTGAGCAAAAAACCATCAGTAAACATCAGCAAGCATAATCTCAAATTCATGTCTACAATTTTAAGAGACACTATACTTATGTGGTTGGATATATATCTTTGCTTCATTTCCTTTCAGTACAAGAACACATTTGGCAGACAGCCTCTTACTCATGATTTGTCAAAAATGAATGAAAGAGATAGGATGTATGAGGAGGAGGAAATGAAGCAGAAAGATGTTTAACTAATTACAAATCCAAGCTATCATCTCTAAGATAATCTTCTCAGCTTCAGCATCTTTAACTGCAGCAACATCATGGTTTTATAAGTCCACACTGTTGTATGTTTGGTGTTTTTTGTTTGTTTGTTTGTTTGTGGGGTTTTTTTGTTGTTGTTTGTTTGGGGGTTTTTTTGGTGTTTTTTTGTTGTTGTTGTTTTGTTTTGTTTGTTTTTTTTTTAATAGGCAAATATTAAAAAGCATGCAGGTGTATGATGAAAACACAGGTAATCTCGTAATGAGGACCTTACATCAACATGTAAAATTTCCCCATAGTCATCAAGATTTGTGTCAGTCTCTGGGAGATCTACATGGAGCCTGTAGGTCATGACATTATACAGAGAAGGATGCATGTGATTGTGTGAAAAACATAAGTTTCAAAATCTGAAATTCTCTAAGCTACAAAGAACTGAATATCTGAAATTCAAAGAGAAGTCTAATGTAAAATCCTGATGGATTTGTGAAAATTTTTAACCCTTTGCACCTTATTGATTTCATTTGAAATTATATACTGCTTAATAATTGACTGACTTTTTTGTTACTCTTTTGAATTAAAACAACAAATTCCCTCTTATTAATCCACCCCCCAATAAAGAAGTGTGCAAGTGATTCTTCCTTACCACCAAGAGAAACTCATAATCAGGCCATAATATTATGTGTATAACTTAGCTGTCACTTTTCAATATTTAGGCATGCAAAACCAGAAGTTTAAAAACACAGCTTTGGCTGTATCAGGTTCAAAATTTTAAAGAATTGAAATTCACTAAACAAAATTAACATTTCACATCTTTTGTTATGCTCTTTGAGCATTTTAAAAGGCTGTGGTGTTATTTATGTCATTCATGTTTTCCATGACAGAGTAGTGACTAACAGAGAAGTTAATTGCAATCATTGAGAATCCAATGAGATTATCACGTTTGAGCCTGGCTTTGCTTCATCCTGTCCTTACTTGCCCAGGAAACAACAGTGGCCAATCTTTCTTTGGTATTTCATATACCTGTACTGAGCTTTCACCACAGCACCTGGGCCAAAGTGCTTCAACAACATCAAGAAATTACCAAATCTTTCCATTTTGTGCAGATTTTACTGCAGAAGTCATAATAAAAATTAAAAAACAACAACAAATCAAAACCCAACCAAACCAAAAGAACTCCCCCAAAGCTCCCAGAAGGTTTTTTTCTATCACTGATAGAAAACATATATCTCTCTGGCATTTTATTGCCTTCATACTAAAATGTCAAAACAGCTTATTTTCATGACTAGCTAAAACTGAAGGGAAGAATCAACAAGTTTGGGTTGGAAGGGGCCCTAAAGATCTTGTTCCACCTCCTGGGACTCTGTCCCAGGCTGCTCCAAGCCCCAGTGTCCAGCCTGGCCTTGGACACTGCCAGGGATCCAGGGGCAGCCACAGCTTCTCTGGGCACCCTGTGCCAGGACATCCCCACCCTCCCAGAGGAAATGTCCTTCCCAATAAATTTTCTGGTCGTCAATGGGATCCCTGTCCTTTCTAGGTCCCCCCTCACTGTGCAGAAGATAGGAAGACCCCGAGTCTGTTTTGGGAATGCTGAACTCTAGAAATGCTTGGAGAAATTTGTTGTACAGAAGAAGGTTGTGTATTCACCACGTGTGAATACTAAAGAAGTGGGTGACCATTCTGCAAAAACTTTCCCTTCATCCAGGTTCTGCTTCACACTTTAAACTACTGCCTCTTCCCAGATTTCTATAAAAATGATGAGTCTTAATTTGTGGCATGGTTTTATGCTGTTTTGGACATATGAATTTACAGTGCAGCTGGTGCTGCATAGTAACCATGTGCAAGTTGTAAATCCCTTGTAAATGCAAAATAGTTACCTCATTTCTTAGTGGAAGTTGATACAGTTCTTATTTCTCTTGTGTAGAGCAGAAATGTGGAGAGTTGCCAGGAAATAACTGGAATTTTGTAAGTCTGTGCACTGATTTATATTTCCATAGGTACCTCATTGTGACTGTACCTTGAGTCTCATCACTTGGATAGTCACATCTCCCTCTATTCTTTATTTCTCAATGAAAATACTCCAAAATGTAGAGTTTTGTGCTCAGCTCAGGAAACTCACTGCCTCACAGCCAGTTAATTGGAACCTAAGTACATCCTGGTCCAGATCAAGGGTGATGTTATCCCTGTCATTCCTAAAACAGATTAAAAAGGGAACCTTGCTTAGGGTTTTATACAGTGTTTCCTCCTTTCACCATTGCACCCTATTTCTTAGAAGACCAATTGGTTTTAGAAGACCAGTTGGCCAACTGGTGTTACTGGCAGAGCTTAGATATGGCAAGGCAGACGTTATAATGGAATTAATTTTATGTAAAATGAATCACTGACTATACTTCCTTCTTCCTTTTTTTTACCCACCCAGTTACAACCCAGGTAGTAACTGAACTTTTCCTTCAGTTCACTTCTGACTGTTCTTCATTTGGGATTTTTATTGAAAAGATGAAGGTATAATTTAGAAATTACAATGTGAAAAGCTGTTTCATGCTAACAACATGTTCAGCATTGCTTTTCTATCCTAAGATACACTAAAAGTGAATTTCTAGTGGACTTATATTTTGTTATTTCAAGCTGGACATCACAATTTGGTCAGCAGGGAAATCCACCAATATAATTCTGACATTGTATCATCACTTCAATAAGCACACTCTGGGATTTGTTTAATTTTATTTCAGTTTATTATTCATCATTTTATCTCCACAGACTTTCAATGACATTGTTTTGTCTTGACATTATAACATAATCTGCATATATTTGCATAAAATAATCAGGCACTAGTTGAGAGTCTCAGGCAGAAATTGTGCAAGCTCTGAAGTAGTTTCTCAGATCAAAATGTGTACAAAGTTTATTTCAAGTATAATTTAAAATCCCTGGACCTTTACATGATATCTCCTGGGATCAAAAACTTCAGAAGTTGAACTCAAATCTTTAAAATATGTTTTCCCCTATCTATGCAATTTACAGAAGTAATTTCCTGTTATCAGTTGCAATCCCTACTTGTCTCTGAATAGAGTATTTAAGTCATGTAGGACTCTCAATCTAATTATTCCAAATGATAATTGAAATGAGAATATTATGAATATCTGAGCCCAAAATTTCTTTATCAGTTTGCTTGTTTCTATTTTTTTTTTTTTTTCTGGAACAGATAAATATCGAGCTTTTTATCTCCTCATTAATGTTTAACTTGCCTGCCCCAATAATTTTTCACTGAGTTTTTATGGAGGCAGCTTTTACTGAGACAACAGACTAAGGTGAGTCTCTGGGGAAGTGAAACAAAACAAGACAAAACAAAACCAACCAACCAAACAATCAAAAACCAAACCAAACCAAACCCAACCAACAAAATTAGCACCAAAACAAACCAGCCTACAAAAAAAAAAAAAAACAAAAACAAAAAAAAAAACACAAAAAAAAAAAACAAACCCAAACCAATTAAAACAAAAAAGATTTTATTGTGAAGTATTGATACTATACTCAGATTGAGGCATGGACAAGCTGAATTAAAACATAATTTTTATGTGTTGTTGTAATTAAGAGTTTATCACATCAAAATGTGAATCAAAATGTGAATCAAAATGGTAATATATTCTGTCTTTTGGAATATAAACTTGGATCTGACCTAAATGTGCAGGAGCAGAAACTTCACAATTCTGTCCTTACCATGTTAAACTGTCACTTAACAATGGTGGGCAGACATTTTGGTTTCTTTCCTAACTTGGGTTGCCTTGGTCTGAGGAAGAGGTAAGTAAATCCAGGAACATAATAACAAAACCCCTGATATCACATCTTGGAGGTTCAAGCTGCCAGTTTTCCAGATAGGCAAGGTTTTGGAAGGTTGGTTGGACTAATTCTTTAAGTTTATACCTCGTAATAAGGTCATTTTTGTTTGGTTTTGGGTACTTTCACTAGAAAAATACAGATATCTGTTCTGCTTCATATTTTAAAACATTTTAAAAACATTTATTATAAGCATATAAAATACAGATATATGTCATAGCATCACTTATCTTCTCCTTGCTTTTAAGTAAAAAATGAAGATCAGGTGTGTGACTTCAGGATGAAGTTATACCACTTTTCTCTTGCTGGACAGTTGGTTCCCTCAGGCATGTTCAGCTGCTTTGCAGCCTGAAATGGATTATTTTTATGTAGGAAGAAGACCTGAGGCTGACATGTCTTTTTGCTGGTTGTCACATCACAATAAACGCTATCATCCTAAAGTGTCTTTGTAAGGAGACAGAGAACATGGAAACAACTAAATGTTTGAGATACATAAAATTCTAAACAGTGAAGAACTCCCACATAAGACAGAAAAAATTTGTCATTTTTCTTTCCCAGAAAACTTTGTCTTTTTTCTGCCTCAGTGTGGCCTTAAATTGTCTTCAAAGAAAAGTTGTAAGAAGCATCAGCCTCGGTCACCTTCTTTCACGCCCTCCTGCTACAATTCAAAATTTTTACTGACACCATCACATTAAACAAGTAGAAAGTGAAATTCAGTGATGAAAGACAGACTTGAAATGAAAAACAAAATGAGTATATCTGTACCGGTGTGACCTCCTGGTGCAATATCTTTGTAGGCAAGAGAGAAATGAAGCTTATAATAGAAGCAACTCAATCCATCTAAAAGACATTTTAAGTTTGCAGTTAATTATTTTCACAATTTTAAAATTTTAGAGAGAAATTTTAGAAAGGAAAAATTCTTCATGGCAAAATGTGTTCATGAGCATCTAACACTGTTTACTTTCTTCAGTATCCTTCCAGTAATTTCATCATTCTCCATACTGCAAGACCTTACATATTGCAAGCTTTACTAGGTTTAAGTTCTCTGGCCCAAGTGCCACAGTATTGATCTATATTTCACACTACACAAAAAAAGAACAGAATTTATTTATTTATTTATCAGTTTGTTTGTTTAATTTATCCCTTGAGTATTTTTGGTTGGTTCATTTAGTCGTTGGGTATTTTCTGATTCTTGTGTGATCACCTGGAGAAGGTGATTATTATTTAGAGATGCAACTGTTATCATCTGTCTCTGTGCTGGCTTTTAGCTATTTATACACCTGTTGGAAGTTTCAGGGTGTTATTTTTGTGCAAGACAAAGTCATGTAGAGAAATTCAACCCAGAAATCCAAAATATTTTCAGGATAGTTCATGACTGCACCTATGCAAATGTGTGCACTTTTCCCAAGTGTTTGCCGTAAAAAGAACCTGCTGGAACTGAACAAACCTTATTTTGCTTTGTAAAGCTCAAGAACCCAAACATACAGGACAAAGACTTTTACTACTATTGATTTATTTATTAATGATATTTTAACCTTATTCAAGATAGCAGCACGTATATCCTATGTATTTTTCCCCAGCTCAAATGACAAATTTGCACAAAATTTAATGAGGCTGCAAAACTGACTAACCACAACTATGGGTGTTTTAGTCTTTATTTTTAATGTCATTACTAAAATTAAGTAGCCTAGAAGTTAATATGTCCAAACTATGCTGCACAAATATTTTTAAACATAGGAAAATGGGGAAAAGTCAGAGTTATGTCTTTCAAAGCAATTTAGGCATTTTTTTTACCTCTTCTGTGAGGCAAATTGTGTCAGAATTTTTTTTGCTGTGTTTTGGGGGACCAGTACCATTGCTAAAATGTGTTCCTGAAGCTGGGATAGATTTGCTGACAGACACAGAAAACTGAAAGGTGAGTAAGATGGAAAATGGAAACTGTTCATGACTCTCTGGGTAACCTGTACCAGCCCCTCAGAAGGAGGAATTTCTTTCTAATATCCCATCTAACCACAAGTGACTGAAGACATAAATTTCCTTCAATAATAGGAAAAAAAGTATTTATTTATGCATGCATTTTTCATCACAAATGCCCAGGAGGCAAGAATTGAAAATTTACAACTTATTTTTAATGGGGAAAAAAAAAATCAGATACATTTTAAGATCCAAGACTGTCATTTGCATCAAAGCAATCAGCTCTTACAGATAAGGGAGATTTCTACCATTGCACAATTAATTTTATTTAAGTAGTCATTGCAGCTTTGAGTAAGTATTTTCTATTACCTCGTTCTAAATAATTTTAAAATAAAAAGTTTTCTAATAGGTTCATAGCAGGCTAATTCGCAGAGCTAGGAAGGGATAAATGCCAGCTGTGTTTCAGTGAATATGGTAAAATTTTGTATTCTCAAAACGTATGTGCAGTACCTCTTCATATAATCCCTTATTTCTGCAACATCTGTTCCCCAAAAAATAAGTGCATCTGAATGTGAAATGAATTTATATTTTTATTTTCCTTTTTTTTTTTTTTTTTTTTTTTTTTTTTTTCCCCCCTACCGAAAAATTATAGATGGGAAATACAGTGAATTTCCAAATTATATTAATATTTTGAATAGCTTCTTATCCAAGGTAAAATCTTTAATTTATGCATTTATATAAATTTACATATAAGTTTGTACATGTCTAGGTACAATAACTTTTTAATTTTTTTTTTTTTTTTTTTAATATTGAAAGTACATGGATTATTGTCCTTTCTACCTTAGTATTTTTACAGTAACTTTCACAGACACCATTTCTGACAGGGCTGTGCTGCACTGGGCATGTGGAGTTTACCTGAAATGAACCACATAATTTTAATATTAATTTTAATTTGGGAACTTAATTCTAGCTGTTGCACATCTTCCATATATTCTGTCTTTTTTTCCCTTCCCCTAGGATAGTAACAGACAGCAGTATTGATAGGAAATACACACCTAGAGAATTTGTTTGGGTCAATGGTTCTCATCAGATTGTTGTTACCAGTCTCAGCTTATCTTATTCTGAGTGAATAATCTGATTTTTAAACAACAGTTTAAAAACCCCAACCAACAACAAAAAAACCCAAACCCGTGTCTGGTTCCGTTCCCGCTCCGGGCGGGAGATGACCTCTGGCTACAGCCAGGGATGTTCCCAGTCCGGGGGGCACGCAGGCTATCACCTGCTGGGCGGATTCTCGGCTGGACCAAGTAGTGTCGTGACAGCAGCGGCAGTAAGAAAAGGCTGGCTCTCAGCTCAGCAGGGTAAAAGATGTTTATTCAGATCCGGCTGCGGGAAGTCCGCAGCTGGTCCGACCTCAGTCCAGTGAGGCCAGCAAGAGAGAGAGAGCAGAGCTGCAGAGCTGAGGAGCTGAGAGGCTGAGAGAGGCTCTCCGCTACCTTATAGGCAGGGGAGGGGTTCCAGGGAGGATACAACAAGACAACAAATCAGGGGATCCAGGGAGTAACAAGGTGTGCCCATCCCCAAGCCCTGGACCACTAAAATCCAGAGCCAAAGGAATTCCCCCAGGGGCCCTATCACCTGAAGGCCTCTCCCTGAGATTTCACAATCCGGGAGGGACCCCTGGAGTGATAGACAGGCTGCCCCAGAGCAAGGGGGGGCAGAGGGGATGTTACATGTCATGTGAGGGGTGGGAGGACTGACACAAAACACCTTATTATACAGACAACACAAAAGGGATACAGAATTGGGGATACAGTGAAATGAACCATAACATAAACTTCTTACAAAAACCTAATAAAACAGTTCTGCACCACCACACAAAACAAAACCCAAAAAGAAAAAAGAAAAAAGGAAAAACAAACAAACAAACAAACAAACTTAACCACCCCCCCCCAAAAAAAAAAAAAAAACCAACGAAGGAAAGAAATAAAGCAAAATCATCCTCCCCAAACAAACAGACAAAACACCCTTTAGTAAAAAATCAACTCTATTAGATGGGATTGTGTAAAATTCTGTCACAGCAAAAATATTCTGTCTGTACACTCATTAAATTTTGTCCTCTCTAAACTAAATTAATAACCTTTGAAATTTCCATTTGGTAAATGTCTGAAAAGAGTTCTTTGATGTGATATTTCCCCATGAGCAGCCTAAAATTTTCTTTTCTTTTCACTGTTTTTATTTTTTAATTTCTTCTGTTTCTTATTAACTCCAAAATACATGATTTGCTTGAAGTTGTTCTCTTCCTCTTTTACAATGAAAGTCTAACATTGAGGTTTTTAGAGCCATGGGGAACTATTTATTTGAAAAACAAATTTTAGATTGGGGCTTAACAGGTTTCAAGTCTTTGTATAGAAGTCTGAGATGCTGAGACCTGGTAGCAAAATTATTAGCAAATTTCTGAGAAAAAAAATATACAGATGCATGTTTCCTCTCCCAGACAAATACTGAAATGAAAAATTTGATTTGTTATAAAGAAACCACAAAAGTTTGTGTTTTTCCTCTTGTAAAATGGCAGGAAACTTTCAAATATCTAAAAGACAATAGAAAGGACATTAAAAAAAAAAAAAAAAGGGAAAAGAAATATTTATCACTAGTTCATCAGATTAATGATGAACCAGTATGACAAGAATGTGTGTTAAAAATACATGCAAAATATAGATGTGTGCCAATATAAAGAATGCATGAATCTATACAGACAAGCAATTAAAAAAAAAAAAAAAAAAAAAAAAAAAAAAAAAAAAAAAAAAAAAAAGTGGAACTTGTTGGAGATTTGGACGATTGAAGAGATGGGGTCTCCATGGTTTGCATCATGAAGCCAATTTTATTGAACACACTGCTGGTTTATATACCTTTCAAGTATAACAACAACATCTATGTTTCTCAGTAACATTGCTTAGCTATGGGCTAGTACAGGCTTGTACAGGCCTGTACTGTCTTGCATACAAACATAAACATATACACCCTGATCTCTTCCTCCTTCAGGGTCGTGCCTCAACTTGCTAGGGCTTGTAGCCCTTCAGCACATTTACTTCTGTAATGAGTTCAGCACTACTTTGAGTGCTACTTCTGAGTTGTATTCCCACGGGAACTGAATTCTGTTTATGTATCGATGGAATTAGGTTTCACAAAGCAGACATATCAATAGTTTTCTGTTTCATGAAAGGGACAACAGGAAACTTGACCCTAAAATCTTGACAGCTTTAATGTGATTTAATTTTCAGGGTTTTATTTGTCTACAGAAATGAGGGGTAGCCGAGTTCTAGTTTTACAAAGACATTTATGATTAATATGTATTGAAGTTTGAAAGACAACCATTAAAATTCCAATCTTGTTTGCATATTTGGGTTTTATTTCATGATCTTGAAGATTTTTATGTACTCAGACAACTCTATTAATAGAAATAATTCTATATGAATCTGAAAGTTTATTAATGTGAATGCTTAATATTTGAAGAAGCTGAATCTTGAGCAATGAATAAGGTTTGATTAAAAAACCCCAAACCCCAACAATTTAAACTTATTTGAATCATAAACACTCAAGTTTAACGCAAAATAACTTTGGACTCCAGAATACCAGGTTTGATTTTCAGTCCTGTTGATTTTTCATAGTGTTCAATGAGTTCAACATTTATGAAAACCAGGTGTAAAACTTCTTTGTTTACTTGAATTTCAATTATTTCCTAAGGCAAAATATGACATACAAGGTTTTTTTCCTGGTTCTTGAGTACTGTAACTTTAAAGTACATTTAGAGCTACAAAGTGAAGGAAGTGATGAAGAATTAAAAAAAGCTCTAAAATAAAAATGTTACAGCAATTTACTACTACTGAACTTTAAATCTCTTCTCTAAGCTATTGAAGCATGCACAAATCTTACCTAATATTACAAATAAGCTGTTCTCTATTACAATTTCATACCGATTATAAACACGAAATTGTTTTGAATTAACAGATAGTACCAACCCCAAAATTGCATATTTGTCCAAAATTATCTATCTCTCAATTTCATTGTTGTGTTTTTGCATTATGGACAAGAAGAATCTGAGGAAAATCTTGGTCAAAACAGAGTTCATAATTCCAAAATCCATTTTGTTTCTGAACTTAAATAGCTATTGGAGAAAGGGGATTGGAAGATTTAAATTAGATGAAGTATTACTGTCTATGACATTTTTGAGCCTTGTGTAGGTTTAAGTCTGACAGTTTCTTGGATTCTTTTTTAAGCAGTGCCTTATACATAACATTTTTTTTTTTTTTTGAGGAAAAATAAAGGTAGAACTAACAATAGTTTTGATTTAGAGTCTTGTATGAGATAATTCAATGGAGAAAATATAAAATTAGAGAGAACATGGCAATGAAAAAATATAATCTGCAGTATCTGTGCAAGATAATAATGATAATATTAAACCGGCATATGATCAGTTCTAGAAGGAATTTTATAGAAACTTAATAGAAATCTCAGTAGGTCAGGAAAATCAGGGGCTGCATTTTTAGTAAGTGAACAGTCTCATCAGAGAGCAGAGGGAACAAAGTGAAAAGTTAATCCATAAGGAAATAATGACTGATAATCAATAATTCTGCCAGCATATGATCATACTTACTGCTCCTGGAATTGCTAAACAAGTATTTAAATCCTACCAACAAAGAAAAGAGCTTTAAGAAAATGCATTTCAAACCAAGAGACCTTGTCTGTAATGGATCATTCTCTGCATCCAGGAACAATAATTGTACTCATACTGCTTTTATTCATGCAAATGAACACAGTTTATCTCACATCAAACAATGTTTCTTGTTTCTCTGGAAGATGTCCTGATTAAATATACAGCTTGTTTTTTATTTTTTTATGGAAACTTAGTCTTCAATTTAAAGTTCTGGGGCAGACATTAAATGATCTCAGGAGATTTTGTGTGCTGCAGAATTGTACAAAAGTACACTCACAAAAGTGGGATGGATTCCTACAAATTGCTTACAGAAGAATGGGTATTAAAACAAAACAAAACAAAACAAAACAAAACAAAACAAAACAAGACAAAACAAAACAAAAAAAAAACAAAACCAAAACCCAAAACAAAACAAAAAACAACAAACAACCACTGAGACAATGTATCTATGCAAGAGATGCCATCATTCATTTACATTTGTTCTCTGAGCTCCCTTAAGTAACACTTTTGTGTGGTGTTCTCACATTACTGGTGAGCTTCACACAGGCATCTCCATTGCATGTTTTTACCTCTACTCTGTTCATGAGAAAACAGTGAAATCTCCTTTCAATGCACGCCAAATTTTATCTCCATGTTGATTTCTAAAAGAAGGGGAATAAACAAAGGGAGCCTAGGCTGACCAGCTGAGATGGGGCTTCTACAGTGCAAAAGTTCAAAATACTTTCACTATATTTAGGCACTGAATGCTTCAGCTGTCACTGGACATTTTACATTCTCAGAGTCAGAGCTGATGAGATAAAAACCCCATGCCATGGTACAATTTCGATTAAACAAGGCTTTTATTTAGGGGTAGCATCACCACTCCTTATTTTAAAGCAGCATCTGCCTGTCCTTTAAATGATGGCAAATTCTGGGTTGCCTGTTTTTATCTTTGTTGATTTTCTGGAGCTCGCAATTTGGTAAAACCACCAAATTTAGCTGTTCCATTTGAGATCTTAACTTGTTAAACATCAAATTATGATTCCTACATTTTATAACCAGTTCTTTACCAGTTTTTTATCACAGTTAAGACAGGACAAGGGTTTCTCCTGTTTCCCACGATGCAGACCTCTCCCTAGGGAAGATTGTTTTAAATCCTGTTTGAAATTGTTCTACACAGAAAATAATTATTTCCTATGCTGTTGGAGAATGTATTTTCATTGTTTTAGTTGGGTCTGTAGCTTTTCAAGGGCTCATGGCAAAATTTGCATTTCCTGAAGTAATAATCTTGACACGAGGGAAATTAGCAGCGTAAAAGAGAAAATTAGTTCAACTTCATTGTAAACACAGAGCTTCTCAAACCAGTGACGTCTCAATCACAGACACTCCCTTTTAAACTCAATTCTATCAATAATAGTTACTACTTCAATAAAAAGATAATTCTCAGAAGAAAAATTTTTCTTTAACAATTCTTCCTAGGTACAAAAGTTAAGGAAAAATTCCTAATAAAAAAAAGTATCATGAAGCCATTTCTAGTGATAATAGCAATTTATTGAACACGTAGAAGTCTAGCTAAATTATTGTTCATATTATACACAGTTTTTTTAAGACAAAGAGTAACGTATCCTGTCAGACAGTTTATGAGCTCAGAAACAGGCACAACTGCCTGGAGAATTTGTTGTTCTACAGGGCATAAAGTAAGATAAATTCAGTTGGAAACACATGAGGCTGTCCAAGTCAATAGGCAATCCTATTAATTATAGTAATTATATTAAAATAATATAATATATATATTATATAATATAACCCCACATAAATTACAGTACTACTATAACCCCTGAAGTAAGACAGTATTTCATTTGGTTTCTCTAAGCCTCCTGATTCAACTTTATGTGGTTTTCTGATTCAGCTGATATCCAAAGAGAAGAATTTGGCATCAGTTCTGTGGGAAAAATGAAACCTACCCTCAGGGATTTTGAAAGCTCAAATTAAATATGATATAATTGGAAAAATTACACTAATGTTTTAAATAGGCATATTTTAGCTTTTGGTCAACATTATCACAATGCCAGATTCTTGGACCAAAATCTTGACAGGATAGAAATATTTTTTTTTTAATACTCTTTGTGTTGCACCAAATCATATCTCCTTGTAAAACTAAAACTGAATCTCTGGGTACTTTAGCTCTTTAGGTTAATCCAAATACATTTTTGTTCTTTCTAGTGTTATTTCCCAATTTCCCTATGTCCTATATTTGCCTCTTTCAGAGTGATATGACACTTTGATATATCACAGATGGAAACCAAACAGCAGAAAGGTGAATCCATGTTTCTAAAAATCCCCCCGAACTTCTGTTTTCTGGAACTACTTATTGCCACCAAAAAGAAAATATTATTTTGACAAACCACACACAGCTGTCTCCATATTTTATGAAAATTATTCAGGTAGGATATTCTACAGGTGACTTCTTTTAAATAGGAGGAATTTATATAATTGGAATGAAATCTCAATTTACAATCTGGAAGTTATAAGTTGGTACTTGAACAAATTAAAAGGATAGCTGAACAAAGATGAACAGCAGTCCTCTGTCACACCTCAAAAATCTGTAGATGCGTGCATTTGCCAAAATTTTGATTATACGGGTTCTGGAAATTCATAATTTAGCCAAATCTGAGCACATCTTCATGGCATTTAGGAAAAGACACCTAAAACATGACGGTCATATCTTTCCCCATTTCACTAAGGTGCTGGAGATTCTCACTGAACTGAACACATAATTCAGCAAAGGCAGAGAAATATATTTCCACTTTATTTTATTGTAAAGATCAACTCAAGGGATGCGGTATTTCTTTATGAGACCAGATGACCACCGATGGCAAAAGGAAAGAGCCTGCTCCCTCACCGGGGGGATATCATGGTTTTATTGTGGAGTCCTGCTCCTGCCGGCTGCAGTTCTTTCTCGTCCACCCCAGTGCCAGAGGGAGCGCGAGTCGTCCCAGGGCTTTTTCCCCGAGGGAAGGGCCTGGAGGCAGGGACAAGCCACTGCCCAGTCAGGGACAAGGTGGGAGTGGAACAGAGTTGGGTTACATTCCTGTGTGAGGGATGGGCACTGCTGAGCAGGGACAGACCACATGATACAGAGAAAAAACATTACAAATCCGATGAAACACAACATAAACCAAATTAATGCATTACAACAAAGGGATGTTTGAAGAGGAGTTTCTTTAGTGTTTTGTTGGTTTGTTTTTAGCATTGAGCATGTGATAGAAAAATAAATAAAAATAATTTTCCCAATGTGGCCTGATAAATGTACAGAAAAGCAAACAGACTTATTTTATTTACTTATTCTATTTTATTTTCCTAACATCACATCAGGGCAAAAGCTCCATAAAAAGGGACTATGAAATTATATTTCATCTTAGCCAACACTGGTAATATGAGCAGAAATGTTATGTCCAAAACTATTTTTATGTCAGAAATTATTCTTGGAAATACTTTTCTAGAATCACTTTTTAAGACTGGGATGGATTTTTCTCATCTTACCACAAGAGTAATCATGCAGCTTCTGACTGAATTTCCTAACATCAGGTTACAGTGCTATGAGTGCAAAATGGAAATAATTTTATTTAATACCATTGAACTATCAGTAAAATATTACTTTTTGTGTATACTTCAGCAAATCCTTTCACAATTTTGACTCAGAAACTGCTCCATTTTACATCTAAGAGGAAGCTATTTTTCAAAATTGCTTGGTAAGGATTAAGTAGTTGGAATTTTAAGAGAATCCTGAATTTGTCAAGTGCTTGAATATGATAATAGTAAGATAGGATTTCTTTGCAGAGCCACATTCTGTGGATTTTCCTTCCAGGTTCACATTTCTACCATGCTGTCTCTGTTTCAGCTGTTAAAATTAAGTATGCTGTTATACGAGTGATGACCTTCTGAACTACATTTTTAAATATACATAATTCTGAGACGGGAACTGGTTAAAGACTGTCTTATTAAAAAAAAAAAAAAAAAAAAATGGCAGTGAAAAAACCCAAAAAAACCCCAACAAAACAAAACAGTAAGTTAGTGGGTAGATGTCTTGAGCAGAATGAATCTTGTATATGCTTTTGCTTCAGTTTTATCTTCCAAATATTTATATTAAAAATCCCGTCAGGCTGGTTTTTTTGGGCCTTTTCACTGCCATGTCATTATTGAATCAACCTGAAAAAAGCACTTTGTTCCATTTATCCTCTTTTCTGCCTCAAAAGGTTACTCATACTTGGAGAGCATCAGTGAAACATGGACACAAAGCTCAAACCCATGGAGACTTTGACTCATTATCAGATGTCTCAAGCATCCTTTCTAATTAGAATGGGTACAGCAAGAATATTCATGCTGTAAAATCTGTGCAGCAAACAACAAGGAAAGGACCTGTAAAAAGGTATCTGAATTACTGAAACACAAAAATGATGCTCAGAGTTGAGCTTTTATAAGTAGTTAAAGTCAGCTACAGTCATAGAGAATTTCTAGTTCAGCTTTTGTTAATTATGAAAATGTTGTGTACAATAATCAAAGGTTAATTTCAATTATTTATTTGTTTTCTGTCTAATCTATTATGGCTTAAATTGGAATGCCATCACCACAGAACAGATGCTGCCTGCTCTCTTAAAACAGGCCTTCCTTCACTACAATGTAATTTGAAATTTATTAGTATTATGATTATTTTGTATTTATCTTCTGATACAGTATGAAAATAAGTCCTGTAAATCTATTAAAAAAAATAGAGTTTTTAAAATTTTCTGTTTCATTCAATACAGGCAAGTCAAATTCAGAGAAGATCTGCAATCTGGAATCATGAGAGTGTAGAGCTATTGAAGGACAGAAAATCCAAATCCACAGAAATCATTAGGATTCCAATTTGAAAGTGCTGAGGAATAAGTCCAGTCAGGCTCATGGTAGTCACTATCTCATCTACATAATGTAGAAAAGGTAAATTGAAAATCACTATAATTTAAAAAAATGACAGCCCAAACCATCCAAACTGACCTGAAAAGAGAACAGTGGCATTCAAAATACTCCCTCGGCTAACTGCAGAAATCAGAAACTTTTCTTGACAGAAAGTTTCTAGCTAAGCCTACAGACAAATCAAGAAATGAAAAGTTTTGTAAAAAAGTTTTGATTTTCTTAAAATTTGCCTTAAAACAATAACAGGTGAATCATATAGTTCCTTCCTTTTTTTTTTTTTTTTTTTTTTTTTTTTTTTTTTTTTTTTTTTTTTTAATATTTTTTATTTTTTATTCAATCCAGGTAATTATCTAAATATAAAGTGTGTCTGGTTCCATCCCCACACTGGGCGGGAGCTGACTTCTGGCTCGCTCGGTCAACACAGCCACAGAAGTTCCCAGTTCAGCTGGGCACGCAGGCTATTCACCTGCTGGGTCAGCTTCTCGGCAGCTGGACTAGGTAGTGTCGTGACAGCAACGGCAGCAGGAGAGAAAAGGCTGGCTCTCAGTATTGTAGGTTAAAAAATGTTTATTCAGGTCCAGCTGCAGGAAGTCCACAGCTGGTCCAAACCTCAGGCCACGGGGGCCAGCAAGCGAGAGAGAGAGCAGAGCTGAGGAGCGTTTGAATCTCCCTCCTACCCCTTATAATCAGGGGAGGGGTTCCAGGGGGGTTACAACAAGACAACAAATCAGGGGATCCAGGGGGTAACAAGGTGTGCCCACCCCCAAGCCCTGGACCACTAAAATCCAGAGCTAAAGGAATTCCCCCCAGGGGACCTATCACCTGAAGCTCTCTCCCTGAGATTTCACAATCCGAGAGAGACCCCAGGCGTGATAGACAGGCTGCCCCCGAGCAAGGAGGTGGGAGGACTGACACAAAACACCTTGTTATACAGAAAACACAAAAAGGGTTACAACACTGGGGATACAGTGAAATGAACCATAACATAAACTTCTTATAAAAACCTAATAAAACGGTTCTGCACCACCACAATAAAGTAAATGTTAAATTTTTGCTCTTAACTCAGCATGAAATTTTATTTATGCTCAAAAAGAAAATCTCTTCTTAGAAGGGAAACTTTCCATTTAACACAACAGCAGCAATGAAAGATTAAAGGTATTACCTGATAGGGTATTTTTCATGTACATCTGCAGAAATACATAAACATGTTCTAATGTTCTCTGGGCTTTAATATGGGGATCCTAATTAATTATATGCCATCATATTCAAATGCACATAACATTTGAATACTTTTTATTTTTGGTGGTGGGTTGTTTTGTTTTTTTTTTTTGGATGTGTGTGAAAACTGCATATTGGAACAACATATTTGGATTTACCTTGTAAAAAATATTCGTTGTATTTTTAATTTTATATTCTCCAAATAAATAGTTGACCACGTGAGTAATTTGAAGTGGGAAGGAACATAAGCCTAAAAGATCTGCAGTGTTTTATACAATTTTAGGAATTGGTAAATAAAGGTGGGAGGCATCGATTTATTGCAAATATGATTTAAGCCTCTGATAGCAAAAGTCACACGTTAATAGCTATCTGATTTTCTCTCGAGATCTTCCTTGTCAGAGATGATTTTTTTTCTCTAAGCATAATGCTAATTTATTCTGTATTTTACAATGTGGAATTCTTTATTGCCTAATTGTTTTTTTTTTTGTTGGTTGTGTGGTTTGTTTTTGTTTTTTTTTTTTTTTTTATTTTTTTTTTTTTTTTTTTTTATTTTGTTTTGTTTTGTTTTGTTTTTGTTTTTTTTAAGAGGACAAACCTAAGCAAGAAAATATTTCAAAAGCATCTTTTATGGCAGAATCTGCTTTAACAGCCTCAGTTTGCAGACTATCAGACTCCACAGTGGCAGCACTTAATTATGGAGACATAGAAACTCTAGATACAGGGTCCCACTTGAAAGAATTTCACCCATAAACTGATAATAGAAATTAATTATTATCAGACAGGTGTGTGATTAATTAAAAAAATACTAAACCAGGGGGAAAAACAACCCACCCCAATGAATATTTTTCTTAATCTCAATCTTCTCTGTGCTAGCTAAAAAAAAAAAAAAGAAGCTGATATGCAAAACATCTGCAATCAGATAATTGTTAACACTAGAATATTACTTACAATACCATCATAATAGCAGTTGCATTGTTATGCCCTCTTGACAGCTCTAATAAAATTTACCTTTGGAAGCAAAGGTCATTTTCCCTTACCATTTAATTTTTGAAAGTGCATGTAGTTTTGCAGTTTGCTTTTTAGTCTTATTGAATCCAAATTCCAGGTGAGAGGAGGAAAAAAAAAAAAAAGTGATTGACAAAAAAAAAAGGAAAAAATAAAGGAAAAAAAGTGAGAGAGAGTGACAGCTCCTTAATAGTGCAAAGAAACAGCATTAAAATTACTCCCTGTCTAAAAAATTCTTGCCTATTTTGTGGACTAGCTGTTACCATTTGTGCCTGCAGTAAATTACAGGTAAAACAGAGTGTTTTTCACATCAATTAACCCATTTCCAGCTTGTAATATCCAAGTAATAAAACAATGGTTTGGATTCCTGACAGTGGTGTGGGGTTTCTGTTGTTGTTTTGTTTGTTTTTATTAGTGGTTGTTTCTTTTTTGTTGATGCTGTTGTTGAGGATTTTGCTTGTTTATTTGGGGGGGTTTGGTTTATTTATTTATTTGTTTGTTTGTTTTAAATGAACGTTAGAACACGAGACCATAGAGGTGAGCAGTTGCTTCAGTGTAAAGAGGACAGAATACACTAAAGATCTGCATGAGGAGAATTAATGCAAGGATTATTTCTCATTATGAATTTTAGTAATATACTTTCTTTTCCCACTCATGAGTTAAGCTAAGTGAGAGAAATGAAACACAAAAGTGGAGGAGCCACTTCAGAGTGTCACAAGGTGAAGTCAGACACCTCTGTCTTGATTTGAAGTGTTTTGGGGGGAGATAGAAACAGCCAATCTACAGAATAAAAAAGATTAAAACCCCATCAAACAGCCCACAATAAAATAGAGAAAATGGAGGACATATCACTATGAACACAGAGAAAAGAATTACAATACAATCCATGACTAAATTAACAAGAACTTTTGGAGGTGGAAAAGCCTTTTTCATGAGCCTGTCTCCAGAGCACCAAAATGTGAATGTTTCTTCTGAGCAGTTCCCCCTAAACAGTGGGAGAAGGTTGTTGCAAGCCACCACTGAAGGTGAGGTAAATGAGGTTCTTGTTAAAAGATCCCTTGGGTTGGATTGGAGTGAAATGACATTGAATGAGTGGGGTGTGTGTGTGTGTGTGTGTATTTAAATTTTATTTTAGAACAAGTGGTTTGTAATGGAAAGGAGGTATGCAGCCACTTTGGTTATCTATAGAAATACAGCAACATAAAAGTATAAAGATTTCACTTAAGAAAATATAAAAGGAGAAGGAAGGAAGGGAGGGAGGGAGGAAGGAAGGGAGGGAGGGAGGGAGGGAGAGAGGAAGGAAGGGAGAAAGGGAGGGAGGGAGAGAGGAAGGAAGGGAGAAAGGGAGGGAGGGAAAGACAAAGAGAAAGAAGAGAGAAAGAGGGAGAGAAAGAAAAAAGAAAAGAAAAGAAGAAAAGAAAAGAGAAGAGAAGAGAAGAGAAGAGAAGAGAAGAGAAGAGAAGAGAAGAGAAGAAAAGAAAAGAAAAGAAAAGAAAAGAAAAGAAAAGAAAAGAAAAGAAAAGAAAAGAAAAGAAAAGAAAAGAAGGAAAGAAAGAAGAGTAGATAGTGGAAAGATCTCACCTCCTTTGGATCCAACAGTGGGACCAGATTGTTGCAATTTGATGTCTGTGGTCAAAGTGGAGATATTTGATATTTTATGACACCTTCTAAGACATCACTCTGCACTTCACAGGACTGTAGTTGGGACAGATGTACCCCATCAGACAGGATGAAAACCTTCAGCCCTTCCTGTGAGTGTCTTGATACCTCCCTTGGGGGGGAGTTGTACACCTGAGCCTCATCAGGAAGACACTGGCAGGAAAAAAAAGCATTATCCTACCCTGCAGGATCTTTTCTTATTGCTTTTTTTCCATAACTGTTTCAAATCCCAGGTAGATGAGGCCTTCTGCCCATGGTGGATGCTCACCCCTGGGCTGTCCCTATGCAGATCAGAGTTTCCACCATCACACACCCAAAAATTCCCCTCCTGCTGTTCAGCTTGTGAGTGCAAATCCAACCTCAGCAAAGCAGCTGCTACCTTGGCAAAGGGCGGATTATTTGAGTCATTAACCATTAATATTTCAGTCTCTCACAGATAACAGCACAAGGAAACCTCTAGAGATTGCAAAATGACCCTACGTGTCTGTGTCTTTTTAACCCCAAATGAGAAACAAACTCATTTTAATTTTCAGCTATTTCGAACTCCTTTGCAAATGTAGAATGACAAATATATGTCATACTGATACAGATAAAATAAATATTATAATCTTGATCTTCTAATTCATCCTTTTTAAGTCCTGGGAGCTTTTAACAGTTTTGCTTGGGTTTTGCATACTCTGATCCAGCCAAAATATATGTATTGCCCAGTCTTCTTTATTGAAAGAAGTCCATATATTTTAGCAATGGGGTGACTATATCCTATATTTTATTATTGCTGATCAATTTGAGCCTGAACAGAGACAATAAAGCCCATATCGTGCATATATTGTGGAAAAGTGAAAGAAAATATAATATCTTCATTGCTCAAATATGTATTAAACTCACTCCAAAGGTTAATATTTCTTGTTTGGTCTTATAAGGCCATCCAAACTCTTAAAAAGTCAAGGAAAAGCAATAAATAAATAAATAAGAAAGACCTATACTATGATAAGCTAAAGGTGTAAGACAAGAGCTGCGCCAGCTAATTTTTTTTTGCTGGATCTTGTGGTTTCTTACAGGGGGTCATGGAAACAAGACACAGCACATTTCAAGGGGAAAATAATAATAATTAAAAAAAAAAAAAATTGCTTTATGACCTCCCAAAGAATTCACTGCTTAATTCCTTGAATTCTTTGATTCCTTTATTCAGTAGTTTAGGGAAAAAAAAAAAAAATACCCAAAGAGAAATAAAAATGTACCAAATCAAAGCTGACCAAAGTAGCTTTTATATTTTTATTATTCCACACCTGGCAACATGTTGTGATTGCCCATTATTTCAGAGGGCTTTCATTACCTTCAAACACACAGCTGGTGATTAGTATTGCCTAAATGAGATTTTTTTTATCCCACAGATATGTTATTTACTTATTGCTGGCTATGTGCATTGAGGACATCTCCTGTGTTTGGGGGTTGGCTGCTGTTCTGTACTCATGCAGGTGCAATTAAAGCTGAATACTTTCCATTACAGGCCCTGTGAATGGACAAAGTAGATGCCAGTGCCTGCAATTTTTCTTCATTTTCCAACATTGCTAAAGTGTCTGTACAGTTAAATATTTAACCGCACTATGTTTTCCAGAACTGAGTAGGTGAGTAAGGGGAAAAATTCAGGCAGAAAGTAAACTATTATTTCTGCATAAGTCCTATTCAAAACAAGCTGCTTTCTGTGCTGTGCTTGTCAGCTCTGCCACATTTCTAATTGACTGTGTTGGCTATCACAATTTAAAAATCCCATTATTTATTAAATTTATAAATCAGGTGTTCTATCTGCTTGATATCGTGATATCTCACGGACCTTGGGCTGCATGTAGTTGTCAAAAGGTGCAGCACTCACACCTGTGTTTCTGAACATAAATATGCTTGCTGGTGTGCTACTTTATACCTTTTGCTGGCACAAAGGAATGTATTAGCACAGCATCTAAACAAAAATTTCTTCTAAATCATTCACCCTAAAGGAACAGACAAGACTTGGTTTTTGCAAGCTTCCTTCAGACTGACGAACAGATTTAATTTGGGGATAAATTCCGGGATCTCTCTTTACTCCTTTTTTAAGTTCAGAGAGAGAGGAAGATTGTTACAGAAATTTGCAGTCAACAGATGGCAGGCAAAACTGAAACAGAGGGAAGCTGAAGTGATCAGAGAAAGACCCCTGCGCTTTTTATTATAACACAGTTATTACAGAACTCACCTTGGAATGCTGCATCTCTTTGTGTAGTAAAAGTGCCAAAACCAAAGTGTTATAAGCAGTCATAGTAAGAATTTTACTACGAGTTATTTGCTTTGTGGATTTATCCCTTCAGGTCAGAGTATGGGCTGAATCCAAAAGTTTATTCTGGATCCTTGAATTGCCTCACACCATTGCACCATATTGCATTTTAGCACTTAGGACTCTGTGCATCACCTTTATATACAATTAGAGAAAGAGAGATGAATAGACCAAAGATTGATTGGTAAATTTCCCAGATGTTTTCATGATTTCAATGATTTTTGAAATTTAGGTATGTTGTGTGCAAGAACTGGGATTTACTTTTAAAAAGAAATTTCATATATAATGAAATCTTTTAGCAGATTAATGTCAAGGTAGTAAAAAATACATAAAAGATGGTATTGGATGGCAATGTTTATCAGTCACAAAAAACTGTAGAAAGATTAAATTATAGCAAATGTGAGTATGAAAAGTATAAATAATAATAGTAATAATAGCAATAACAGTTATTGGGGTTTTAAATTTATTTTTTCAAATATTAAGAAAAAAAATGATAGTCAATATGATGATCTGAGCTCAGTGATGGGAAGGGAATGAAGAAAGGGAGTCTGTAGAAAAAGGAAAACATTTTGCCACTTTTCTGCTTGCTCCCTTTCTGAGCAAGCATTACTTTCTCTGTGTTGTGGAAGTACCCAAAAGCTGAGCACAGACTTCTGGTAATTTTTTGCTGGTAATTTTTCCACGTGTGCAATAACAGATAACAAAGTGAATGGGTTGCTAGTAGAAGAATTTGAGATATCCAGTTGAATGAACATGATTTGATGAAATATTTTGGTGGAGTGAAAAGGAGGTATGAGGACTGGATACTACAAAAGCAAGATTCTTCTGGAGATGGAGTGGCCTCTGAGTTCTCTCAAACCCTCTAGGAACAGAAAATGAAAAAAAAAAAAAAAAAATTAAGAAGTGATTGTGGATAGTGGAAAATCCATGGAAATCATCCCCAGCTGAAGCAAGGGAAGAAGTTTTATCTCCAAATCAGTGAAGGATGACTACTGGCACCCAGCCTGCAGCCATTTCTCATCCCATTTGATTTTGCTACTCTGTCCTGGAGCTCTTGCTTTATCTTCTCTCATTTTGCTTTAGCTGAAGTTTCCCAATTTAGCTTTTGTGGTGCTCGGATATTTAGAGAGCATGGATGAAAAAGACTAGAATCTAGTGAAAACGCAACACACAGTCCAGGAGTGGCAGGGCAATCAGGAGGCCCTATACTGGCATTTCTTTGTACAGCAAATATCAGCTAAATACAATCTGGGAGATTTGTTGCATGCTGGACACCTGTAACAAAATGTCTACAAACCCTATCTGAAAAATAAGGATGTTACTTCTCTTTTTGGTAATTGGCCAGGAAATAGCCATTAATTTTATCTATATTTTAGCTTTTTTTGAGTGCTTGTCAAGAAACCAATTTCTTCTTATTACCAAATTGCAAGCTTTTAACTTGAATGATGCTCTTCAGCCAGGAAAATTTTGGGTTCACTTTTCCTTCGTGATCACTCAGTAGTATTTATACTCTGAACCCTTGGTATTCCTCCCCACAACTTCCCCTAATTACTACTCCAGCAAGAACAATTTGTTTTGTTGCAGGCTCTGTGTGTGATTATCTTCCATGGACATGCATGTGAGCTCAGCCAAGCTACAACAAAGCCTGATGAATGAGCCATTTGTTTGATACAGTAAGAATCAGATTTATCAAAAGCTTGTGCATTGGCTGCAGAAATCTGGGGCTGAACTTCCTCAAGGTGACAACTGTCATGGGTTCGCACAATTTTGTTTCCAGTTATGGAGAAATGTGGAATGTATTTCCGGGTCAGGACGTGGGAATTGCTTTAGAAAGGACAGGGATCTATCAGAGGGTTAGTTGGAATATTGGCATCTATTTTGACCACAAAAAATGTCAGTTGTGACTTTGGGAAGCGTACATATAAAACCCCGTGATTTCCTGCGGGTCAGGCTCTTTCCCTTTGGCCAGGGAGACAGGTAACGCCGTGGGGCAGCCGGGGCTCGGCGGGGCCCCTCCGCCCTGGCCGGGCACCGGAGCTGGGCTGAGGCGGGCCCAGAGGAGCCGGGCCGCGCCTCCGGGCCCCACCTCTGCCGGCAAGGGGCCGGGCGGGCGGCTGGCGGGGCCCTGGCACCGGCTGTGGGCCTGGCTGGGCCGGGGCCTGCCCCGATTTACACCGAGGGAAGGGCAAAAAAGGCATTTCTGATTCTGCCCGTTTGATTCTGTACTGACCGGGTGCTCTGATCTTTCGGTGTGAGTGCTTCCCTTTCCCCGCTCCCCCGCCCCCACAGTGCAGCCTTGAAAATCTTAACATCATGAGCTGCAGCAAAAAAAGACTCTGGGCAGATTTAATCCTTCCCTGGCAACATGAAGCTTCCAAGTTGTCCTGGGGTGACTGTGTATCCCCCAATCGACTGTTGGGTGCAGGGAGGAGGGAAGTACCATTTGTTTTTTCCCCAGGAAAACTTTGCTCATCGGAGTGACCTTGAAGCGGGCGAGTTGGAACACGGCAAGACGAAAGAAGCTCTGTTGTTTTTTTTTTTCCCCGGGAGTTAGTTAATGCTAGCATAGTTAGACGCTGTAGAATAGTTGAAGCTTTTTTTTTTTTTTTTTTTTTTTTTTTTTTTTTTTTTCCCCTTCCTTTTTTCTTTTTTTGCCCTCTCCTCGGATCTGTTCCAACCTCTCCGGACTAAGGATCTGGGGAAGCACCGGGGGCCTCCACAGGGGACCCACCCCACCAAGACCAGCCCTGCACATCTCCTTTTCTCCCAACGCCAGTGGAGACGGAGTGGTGGAGCACAGTGACTATCTTCAAAAAGAGACTTTCTTTGTTATCCCTCTGTAAGTGGCACGAAGCTCTTGTCATCGGGTATTGTGCTGGGAGTGCTTTGCCTGTTTAATAAACAGGTTTTTTCCACTTCTCTCTGAGGAAGTCTTTTCCCAAACCGGTTGGGGGAGGAGAGGGGGGCCCCATGGGAGGGTTTCTCCCAAAATCTGCCTGAAACCACCACACAAGGCCTAACCCTTCCCTCAGAGAGAGAAGAAAGGGACAGAGTGAACACAAGGAAGAAGCAGCATGAAGTCAGTGAAGCAAGAGTGAAAAGACTGTTGGGACAGAGAGTTGAAGAGTTTGTCATTCTATCCTTCTTGAACCAAGGAAATGAACTTTATATGTAGATTATCCCTTTAAATCATGGGAATGATATGCATTTAGGGAGATAATTGTTTAGATCTGCTTGTGGATTTGAGCAAAAGTGTTTGGGATGGACTAAGTAATATTAATCCTATAAGATGCTTGAACAGAGATAAAGATGAGAAGCCCCCTGCGCCAGTGAAGAAGTGAGAAGATATCTTTATTCCTTGAGATGAAGAATCCTTTGCCTTTAGAGTTATTCATCTTTTAAAGCTGACACCCCAGTATGCAAAAGTCTAGGACCCATGACCCATAAGCAGCTTGGGAACCTGCTCCTGGGAGGGTCACAAAGGCAGATTTCCCCGGGTGGCTGTTTTTGTGAGTTAAAAAACCCACAGGAGAACTGTTCTAGGTTGTCAGTGGGATCCATGACTCTTAAGAGAGACTTCTCTCCTAAAGAATTGATGAAAGACTATTTTCAAATGCTGAAACTGACTGAAAATTACAAGTTTTGTCTCTTTATATTGTTTTGTAGGAAAGTTAACAGTTTGTTGGGGAGTGTCCTAAGGTAACTTTATGATGCTTGTATCCCCAATTGTCTGCTCTGTTTATGCTGTATATTGAGTTTTGTGCCTTTAAGACTGGTTCTAAGAGCAAGGAGAAGCGCGGAGTTTGTTTTGAGAAAACTGCCTGACTCCTCCACATTCTTATCCAGATGGGTGTTCAGCAGAGGCTTGGAGAGACTGCAGGGCAGAGATCTTTTTGCTTTTAGTTAGTTTTAGCTAGCTAGAGCAGAGAAGTTCTCTGGACTGTTTTTTTCCCTTTTTTCTTGGAACTGTTTAAACCTGCTCTGGACTGAAAACCCAGGGGAGCACCGGGGGCTGCACCTGCAGCCCACTGGGGCCTGGACCTCGGCATTTTCCAGCAGCGCCGGAGGGACTGGGACTGAGGAGAGACTGAGAGAGAGCCGAGCTCCACCCACGGCAAGGACTTTCTCAATTTGCCATCTCACTCCAGAACGAGAGGTTTTATTGTTTCATATTATTCATTCTTTGTACTTGTATGCACTTTGTTAAATTGTTTTTTCCACTTCTGTCCAAGGAAGTTTTTTACTGGACCGGTTGGAGGGAGGGGCCACTTAGGTTTGCTTCCCAGAGGGATCCTATTCAGGGTTTTTCTCCCAAATTTGTCCCTAAACCAGGACAGGGAGGGAAGAGTGTTTTTTGGAATTTCATTCTGTTTTTTTTTTTTTTTTAGTTTTTCCCCAACTTTCCTTTTCCATTCTTTTAGTGTGTGTTAATAAAACTATTTGTTCATTTTTAAGCTTGAGCCTGCTTTGCTTTTCTCCTAATCTCTCTCCCACAAAAAAAACAAAAACCAAAACCAAACCAAACCAAACCAAACCAAAACAAAAAAAAACAAAAAAAAAAAAAAAAAAAAAAAACAAAAAAAAACCCACTAAAACCACTACACTAAATTTCACAACCAGAATTTGGTGAATGTGAAACCACTACATTAATTAATGTTTCCTCCTGGTTTTTGAATTAAAACCATTACACAACTCACAAGGTCCCTCCTGAATACCTATTTTCGTCTGTGCTAGGTATGATACTTGGATAATTGTGATCTCTTGTGGTCAACTTTTTAGCAACCTCAAAAGGACTTTGTATTTGCCCTAGATAATTTTTTCCACGTGCTGTTCAGGCACTCTCTATGCTTTTTCCAGCTGAATGTTTTTTTGGACATGGATGAAACTTTCTGAATGGTCTTGTCTGCATTTGTCCTCTTAATGCCATTTTTAAAAACAAAATTAGCAAAGAATTCAAAAAGAGAGATGTACTTGGATTAATCTTTGCTTTGGTAGACTTTTTTTTTTTTTGATACTTGCACGATCAAAACCCCCTCCCAAGTACTCTGAATTTTAAATGATCAGTACAGGTGACTCCTTAGATTAAACTAATTTTTTTGTGCCTTCTCTGCAAATGGGGTAGATGGGCTGTGGATTCTTCTGTGGTACCATATACTGAAGGGACTCCTAAAAAAGGAACTCAGCACATTATCTGCTTCTTTAGCCATAGTATTTTTCTTCTTTGATTTTGTGAATATTAAAAATTTTCAGCTGGCTTGGGAAGGAAAGATAGATCCTAATCCTTGTAAAATAGAATTACTTTGCCGGGATGTTTCTGCGGGTGGTGGGGATTTTTTGTGGTTTTTTTGTTTGTTTGTGTTTGGGTTGGGGGATGTTTGTTTGCTTTTAAATGTAAGAATAAATAAACAAACTGATAATTAAATACATGCATCAGTTCAAATGCTGATCCAAATTTTGTCTTCTGTTATCCAATACAGGTATTTTTCTTAAATTTACTCAGATTCACCTGGAAATATACTCTATACTGAATGCCTTGAAGTATGTCTAGGACAAAATCAAATAACTATATATTAGGAAAACACTTTTTGCTATTTTACATGATCTCCAAACTAATGTATGATTGATATGGGGCCACCATCATATTTTTTAAAACAGAGAATCTCTTATTTAATTAATTTTCTGCATGTAACATCTGCAATTTTTGTCTTTGTAGAAGGCAATCTGATTTTCACTCCAGTAATGCGTTTCAAGTACTGACAGCAAATATGGAATTATGACTTGATGTTGCAGTGAGAATGCAGTATTCAATTCTTTCTGGTTTTATGGGTTGCATATAATCCTGGTTCATTGTGCTGCAAAAATTGAAGAGGTGAAGAAAAAGATTTCCTTCTTAAAAAACCTTCACACTTTGATACTTAAATATTCTATATAAGTATCTATCTATATAATATCTCTATATCTATCTATATTATATTCTATAATGTGTCGCAATTCTTATTTAATCTCTCTAATATGCATCTAAAGGAAGAATATCTGTAGCTGAATTTATTAGGTGAAATTCAGATTTTAAGGGACAAATCTCAATAAGTGTCTATTGGCTTCTACTTCGCAAAGTGACACAATATTTGTAAATTCAGGTGTGTGTTTTCCTTTGTTCAGTAGAGTTGCTAAAACTTGACCAAGACTTTAAAATTTTAATTTTAAAACATTCTAGCTTTGATACAAATGTGCAGCTGCCAATGGAATGTAATATCCAACCATACTCTATCATAGCATATCATGCCATTTATAAATTAGTTTAAGAAAATGAAGGCACAGCGTTTACAGAATATATTAAACCACAATATAAATGAATAGTCATTAGGACTCTATCCAAAAGAGCAAATTAATGCAAATGTGTGGGAAATGAGGCATGTAAGTCTAAAATTGTGATCTCAAACATTCCCAGTCACTCCTTAACACGTCAACACCTTAGAAAGTTACTTTGCAAGGCTGGGTTTCTGCATTTTATCTGTGGTGCCCCTGTTTAAGCTCTACCTAAGCTCCAGTTAAATCAGAAGTCATTTATTCCACTCTTTATAGCCCTGACTAGTAGGCATTTGTGTCTTAAAGTGGGGCTTGCTTTGGTTTTTAATAAGTAGATTTTTATCTGATTATTGAAAGCATTTTCTATCTTTGGAGTTTGCAGCCAGAAAACTGAAGCATTGGAGGAGAAAAATATTGTCCAGGTCACCCAGAAAAAGAGCAGCAGAATATGATGTACAACACTTGTTGTTGTCTACTATATAAGAACATCTTTGTCCTTGCACACAAATCAGGTACAAGAATTTGATTGTTACTACCATGGACCGTATAGCAGAATATATTTCTGGAAAAGTATGACAAGTGCTATTCTGAAACTTCAAACTGTAGTTAACAAATGCTTTATTTTCCTTTGCATGTAACTTATTTAAAGGTAGCTTTTTAAAGAGTGTATGTCTAAAGGGCAAAGTCTATATCTGAACCAGCTCTCAAAATAACTAACAATGGGACCAGTGTTATTTAATATCTACATCAATGACACAGATGGAGGCATCAAGGGCACCCTCAGCAGGTTTGCAGGTGACACCAAGCTGAGGCTACAGTGACACCCCTGAGGGACAGGATGGCATCCAGAGGGACCTGGACATTCCCAGGGGTGGCCCATGGGGATCTCAGGGGGTTTAACCAGGCCAGGGGCTGGTGCTGCCCCTGGGTCAGGACAGCCTTGAGCTGGATCCAGGCTGGGGCTGAGCAGATGGAGAAGCCCTGGAGGAGCCCTGGGGGTGCTGTGGGGCAGAGCTGGGACCCCAAACCAGAACCCCCCTGTGCTGGGCTGAGCCCCAGCGTGGGCAGCAGGGGAGGGGGGATTCTGCCCCTCTGCCCCTCAGCTGAGACCCCACCTGCAGAGCTGCCCCAGCCCTGGGACCCAGCACAGGAAGGAGCTGGAGCTGCTGCAGCCAGGCCAGAGCAGGCTCCAGGATGAGCAGAGGGATGGAGCAGCTCTGCTGGGAGGAAAGGCTGCGAGAGCTGGCATTGTTCAGCCTGCACAGGAGCAGCTTTGGGGTGACCTCAGTGTGGCCTTGCGCTGCCTGAAGGGGCTGCAGGAAAGATGGAGAGAGACAATTGCCAAGGGCTGGAGGGACAGGACACAGGAAATGGCTTCCCAGTGCCAGAGGGCAGGGATGGATGGGATATGGGCAAGGAATTGTTCCCTGGCAGGGTGGGCAGGCCCTGGCACAGGGTGCCCAGAGAAGCTGTGGCTGCCCCTGGATCCCTGGCAGTGTCCAAGGCCAGGCTGGACAGTGGGGCTTGGAGCAGCCTGGGACAGCAGAAGGTGTCCCTGCCCATGGCAGGGGTGGTACTACTGGATGGGCTTTAAGGTCCCATCCAACCCAGGATTCTGTGATTTTATGATATAGGTAGAAATGTGAATGTGAAATGTCTCTGCAGTATTTTGGAAAACTGTGAAAGACATTGATAGGTGGCCTTGAAGTCCAAAAGTTAAAATTATAACTCTTTGTAATCTTCATTGCCAATATTACTGAACTTGTCAATGAACTTTCATAGATTAGTAGGAACATTGAGACTTTTGGCCTATTCAGTTTCCAGCTTGGTTTTGTCTTTCATTGCTGAGGTACAGCGTAGTGGCACCACCCTTCTACATGAAAACCATGAGCTTCTGTTTGGTATAGAACAATTTAATCAATATCTGATAGTCAGAATCAAGTACACTGCCCCAAAAGAAATTCAGGAGAGCTTTTTTTTCTGTCACTTTAAGCAAATCAGGTGTAATGGAAGTCAGCTCTAAACCAGGGGAGATAAACCGTTGTGAATTACTCAGTCCAAGAAACAGTGCATGGTCTCCCGAGAATTTTGCAGTTCCATCAACACGTCAGTGCATGTGCCTCAGCTGGGCACACATTCACCAAATACCCCCAGATTGAATGATATTCTTGCTTTGTCAGTGGTTTTTTTTTGTTGTTTTTTTTTTTTTTTTTTAATCCTCCTTCTTTTGCTCTGAAGCTCTAAACTCTCATGATAGAAGAAACACAAATGGCAGAACTGGCTGCAAGATTTTTTTTTTCAATGTTAACATCAGTAAATGTTACAAAAAACCCAAGCATTGGCTAGAAATTCATACCGCTTAGATGATGAATTAAGAAATTGACTATAAAATGTATATATTTGACAAGTTTCTTCTTCCTGTAATTTTGCAATGTCCTTCAAAGAACCTGACGTAATCACCGAGAATTGTCATTGGTGACTACGCCTTAATCTTTCAATTATTCTAACTGTGGTAAGTTTCTGCATTTTAAAGCTCTGGATGTACTTAATATTGCATCATTTAACTAACTGTACTTAAATCCTAAAATGGTCTACTGTACCCCCAATAATCAAAGACGTTCAAAGTTAAGTTGAGAATGAAAGGTATAAAAGAACATGAAAAGTTCATTTGTGCAAGCCAACCCCAAATCTGCTTGATTTCCCCTCCCCCCCCCCGGACTGCTTTATTTCATTTTGGTTTTAAGTTAGACAGCAGAGAAAACTGCAAACCTAGGCAGGTGAAATACACTGAAAAATATATGTGCATATATTTAAATAAATATTAACACTAAAACATAACTGCAAAGGAAGTTTTAAGATGCACACTGCTCCTTGCTTTCATCCAGCAGTGTCTGTGTTGTCTGAATAACATCTTTTTGATAAGCACATCTGGGAACAGGCTATGAACGTGGCTTCAAACCCAGGTACTCATAGCACTACCAAGCCCTGAAGTTCCCCTGAGACAGTGAAACAGCTCTGCTCCTAAAGCTGCTTTAACATGCTTACTCTGGAATGAGCCTAATTGGCCCAGATGGTTTTTGTGGAGAAAAATTACCTGATTTAGACTCCTACACTGTAAAAGAATTCAGGCCTTTCTATAACAATGAATGGTGTCCATTTACCTTTCAGCTGTCAGCATTTCCTCAGCTCCTTCTGCTGAACCACCCATGCTCAATCCCACAACCCAGAAAAATTCCCATCAAGCTGTGATCCTGGTTTCAGTGGTATGGAAAGAAGAAAAGGAGGAGCCATAATTACTGCTTTAATTTTGGTCGGTCTGCAATAAAGCACGTGGGATCTGAAGCCTTGTTAGCTTGAAGAAGCTTAGTTTTATCCTGGAGTATATCCTTAGTTTTAGCTGGAAGTTTGGTGATTCTTTAAAAAATTTATCACAAAGTCTGTTTAATTAGTTATGCTTAACTGTATTATTATAGCTGGTTTTGATTTAGATCTGTGTTGGCTGAATGTCAGTAGAAAACCCTGAGAAATTACCTCACTTCACCTGCAGAAAGGAACTAACTCCAAGGACCCATACCCCTCAGATCTCAATCACTAGCTGAAGAACAAAATTCAGTAAAGAGTGGTTTAATGGCTATAATATTATCAGAGATGAATTAGATGTCATACAACAGGAAAGATATCTTGAGAAAGTTAAGGAGTCAAAGGCCTAAACACACCAGAAAACTTGAATAATACATTGCAGGTGCAATAAGGGAGCCACTTCATGGGTTTGTATACCCCAGAAAACTTAATGATAATGGTCTAAGCAGGACAGTAAATTTAAAAATTGCTGTCTACCTGGATAAAACTTGAGTTATCCATTAAACAAAGATAGATGAGATCTTCTGGTAGCAGTTAAAAGAAACAAAACACCTATACCATGATGCAATACATTGGGCAGACCTTTGGTAGTATCTATGAAAAATCTTGGATGTTTTACTGTAAATAAATGCCTGATAATTGTTGAGTTTTTGAAAATGTTTACGGAAGGCTGGAGTGATGAACTGACCACAGCTTGTTGGACATAAAAAGAAATTTTCAAAGATTCAAACAAAAAAGGAGCATTTCTGAGATACGTAAACTTAGTGTTAATTATTTTTCTTTTTCTTTCTTTTTTTTCCAGCTGTACATTATCTCTCTCTATATAATTCCCAATTTTCGCTGGGAATTATCTAGAATTATCTAGACCTTACCACTGTAATGATCTTGGCCATATATTTACCTTTATTTTGTGTAAATTATCCTCTTTTTTTAATTAGTTTATTTCTTTCTTCTGACCTCCTGGAAAAAAGCTTTGAGAGCTGTCAGAAGATCTAAGTGTAAGAAAAATACTGTTTCCTATATACATTATTTGACAAATGCTGAGTACTTCATGACCTATAAAATTTTTTAATATGTCTTTGACTTGAAGAACATAAATTACCTCACTGAAAATATTCCTTTTCCTAACTGCTTGTCTGGACAGCAAGCAGCCTACTTAGGATATTTCTCAAGTAATACAAATTGCATTTTGGAAATTGCAGCTTTCCGTATGTCTATACAGATAACTCACCTGCAGCAGGAATATCTGTTTTAGCCTTGTATAGCTGCTATCAGAACAGGACACAAATTATTTCTGCTCTCCTTTGCTTGAAGAAGAAAGAAAAAATTATGCAGACGAAGAAAATATATGAAAATATCTTTGAGAAGCTTGTATGGAAAGTTAAAATACATTAAGACTTTTCAGTCTGGAAAAGAATACTGGTGTGTAATGTGATGAAAGTAACTAAAATTATGAATGACACAGGGAAGGTCGAGCTGTAATTATTTTCTTTTTCTCATACAATAACAGCTGGGGGCATCAAATGAAATGAACAGGCAGGTGTTTTTATATAAAAAAGAAGTCCATAAAATGTGTGGATAAACTGGGGAGTCCATTGCCACAGGATGTTCTGGATGCCAATGATGTTAATGCCTTCAGAAATCCACGAGGCAAATTAATAGGGAAAATATCCATTAGAAGGTATAAAACACAGCAATTTATATCTACAGCTGTCTCCAAGTACTTGAGCACAAATTCTTGAAGGTAGAGAAGATATATGTGAAAAAAATACTGTCTATGCTTCTCCACTCCAATATAGCCATACTCAGGGTTATTTTTTATGGTCTACAAACACTTTAAAACATAACTTATATAATCACAGGACTAGATTTTTTTCTGTTTAATTTCACCCAGTAAAGAAAAACAAACAAACAAACAAACAAACAAACAGCCCCCCCAAACCACAAAAAACCCCAAAAAACCACAAAACCAAAACAAAAGACAACAAAATTTTAACCATTTCCTTGATTTATTTACAAATATCTAACATTTAAAAAACCTCAAACAAGTTTCTTCTTATCAGGGAGATTTAATAAATTGATCAAAATTAAAAGAAAGCAGAACAGTGACTATTCTGAATAAATATAATTGCATTTAGCTAGGTTATTTTCCTTTCATTTGCATGACTTTTTCCAATGAATATTTTTTTTCTTACCAGCTGAGAGTAAAAATTTCAGCAATATTAGAGACTTGCTGAATAATTGCCTGGGAATTCTGAACACCAGGTTAAGTATAAGCAGAGTAAAAAGCATTTTGCTGGAAATTGTTAATGCTTTTTAGTAAATCAAGGTTTAAGTAATGGCAATAAAAAAATGCTCAGTAAGTGGCTATTGTTGGTTTCTAAATATGTGCAGCATGTTTTAAAAATGTTGTTGTTACTGCACCTAGAGCAGCATTTTCATTGTGTTTAAAGGGTGATGTGTGCTGGAGCCCAGAATGGTGTGTGGTAATTAAATATTTTCTCTCTCTTCCCTCTCTAAATGTTGAACAAAGAGAAGTAAAAATTTCTCTTAATCTACTTTATGGATCACATAGAGTGTAACTCTATAGAGAGTAACATAGACAGATCTTAGTTCTCTCCTTTCTAGATGATCCAAGCTGCTGTTTTCTGACCAGGTGACCCAGGAGCCTTTCCTTTCCTGGTCCCACTGTTGGGCTGTCTGTTGAAATTAATCTTTTCCAGCAGGAGGGATGGAAGTGTAGGGAAACACCAAGAGCATACCCAAACCTGAAATACAGCTCTGAAATGGAAAGAAAGGGAAGGAAAAAAAAAAAAAAAAAAAAGGGCACCAAATAATTTGAACATTCACTTTGTTACACAAAATATGACATTATTAATATTATTTTTACACTTTTTAAGGTCATTTAAAAGCCTCTTATAACTTAGATCTGGTGTGTCCTTATTGCAGCTTTACACTACCTGGTAAGAAGGATGGAAAAACACAATTTACAAAGACCTGAAGTGACGGAATAAGGGGGAATGGATTCAGATTGACAGAGGGCGGGGTTAGATGGGATATGGGCAAGGAATTGTTCCCTGTGAGGGTGGGGAGGCCATGGCACAGGGTGCCCAGAGAAGCTGTGGCTGCTCCTTAATCCCTGGCTTTGTCCAAGGCCAGGTTTTGCAACTGTTCTGGCCTCTTTTTCTCCACCGAGTTTGGGATTAATACACGGGAGTCAAAGTTTGTATTCGGACTTGGATGTTTATTATTTCTTATCTATTTACAGATTCACAAGCTGTGAGCTCTAATAAGTTAGAGAAATGAGGTAAAATGGAGTACCTCTAACTTTCCAAGGTTATTTAAATGCTAATTACCCAACAACGAGGTGACACATATATTATTTATATTTCTGACCCAATAATGACCACCCAAGGCCTGCAATGCAGACCTTTTTCACCCACTTACAGAACACCGCCCAAACCTATGAAGAAAGGAGAAGGTGAAGAAGAAGGATTTGAAGTCCAAAGTCCTCCATCTTAACTCACATGTATTGCTATATATTAAAATCTTAAATCTAAGTTTTTCATTCTGTGAGATCACACAATACTATTCAAACTACACACCCACAACCCCAGTGCTATCACTCAATTTTGGAAGCCTGTTCCACAGCCTCAAATCAAATGTGGTGCTTGCTAGAGGGTCAGAATCTTTTAGCACAGAAAGTCTGAAATTTTCAGTCTCCAGGGTTACAGCAAGGTTTGACAGGTCTTGGAGCACTCTGGGATAGTGGAAGTGTCCTGCCCATGGCATCAGTGGCACTGGGTGATCTTTAAGGTCCCTTCAAACCCAAACCATTCTATCATTCCATGATTCTATTATTATTGTCCTTATATCCTGCCAGAGGCAAATTTGCTAAATGTCTGATAAGTTTTCTCAGTCGTGTAAGATGACACTTAGCTCATATTTTTATGAGCTGTCCTTCCTTACAGTTCATTGGGATCCTGCTGAAATTCAAACTCATTTTCTCAGAAATAATGTTGTTTTGTTTTGTTTTTTCATATCCAGGGTGGTTGCTATATATTCTCTATCTTTGCAGTTGCTTTTATGTTCATTAAAATCTGTGTTATGAATTTGTACTAAGTAGATTTACAAGCAGAGCATCATGTAAAATGTAGGTATAACTGGCTATTGAAGAGACAATAATGGTCTGATTTTCCACCCTGGGGCCTCTGCTTACATATCTACAAATGATACAACCATACCTGTCCTAGTGGAGCCCACTGAGTGAATATTTTGATTTTGAGTAGAGAAGATGGATGTCACCGAGACACACAAAGCAGTCACACGCAGACAAGATATTTTTGCAAAGCAGAGGTCCTTCCAATCCCAGCTCACTGCTGAGAGAGTGGAGAGAGGAGGAAGAGAGCCCCTTTGTTTATTCTTTTCTTTTTATACATTTCTGGGTCTAGCAGAAGATTGGCTTTTTGGGTTTTCCACCCCTCAGCCTCAGTGGCCAGACCAATTGTTAGTTACAGTTGTTTCCAGGTTAGAAATATGCAAACAAAGGACAGAGAATGAAAAACAAAGGATTTGTTTATGTTACATCTGTGGGAAAGGTAGAAAACTGTTCTAATATTGTACAGTAACTAAAAGATCTGACTCCATTATGAAATTCAAAAGGCTAAATAAAAAAACTCAGAAAAACCAGGGTAACAGATGGAGACAATTCAACTGATATTTATGTAGGTAAAATTGCTCATGGTGGGTGAGTTCTTTGACTTTCCAAAAGAACATTATCAAAAAGATTTGCTCAAGCTATGATCCTGCAAACACCATTTTCACTGAAATAATAATCTGTTTTTCTTCTTCCTCACCATTTATGGTAATGGAGAATATCCATCTGGAAATTTGTAATAAAATATCACCATTCATCTGTTTAAGCTGTTTATTGCCCAAAGGCAAAACACTATTTTTTGGTGGCTGCCTCATGAGCATTTCTGAGTTTAGGTTAATGGGATGGTGCATAGGTTAATGAGGTTTGTGTCTGGGGAATGCCTAACTTTATACATCTCTTATAATTAATAACGACAGCTTTTCCAGTCTGAAATCTGATTCTTTACTTACTCATAGTTATGAAACAAATATGAAAAAAAGGCAAATTAAATTGCCAAAGAAGTAGATACAATATGAAAATTAAGATTGATAAATATATTTTTTAATTTTTATTTTTACCTAAATTAACCTTTCTTTTTTGTTCTTAAATACTGTTATTATTTTTATATCTGCCTATAAGCTTCTTCTCTTATGTTTCCTTCCAGCTAAGTCCCAAGCTGTTTGAGCCATTTCTTTTAGATATTCTACATGAGGAAATTTAATCTTCATAGACAAATTTACCTATCTGGAGCTGTTTGATATTAGATGTTATTTTGATTTAGTTGATATGGAAAGGTAGGTACATCCTTTTGTTTTGTTCACAGAAATTGTAGCTACCTCATGGAAAAGTTTTGGGCAGATGAATTACATATTTGGTGTCTTTATTTTATTTATTTTTTTTTAATGATCTAATTTTAAACCTAGTTTATTTAAAATTTAAAATAAAGACAACAGTTCTCTAAGTGGTCAAATAAAAGAAATATGACTTTTCATGGCTATATGTCTAATGGCTGGATTTTCTGGTGTCTTGGGGAATACTGAGAGTTGTAGTAGTAGGGAAAAAAAAAAAAGGCACCAAGGACACTGCCAAGGACTGAAGTTTTTCAATTTTTACCCAGGATTTCTTACCATTCTGGAATAATTATCACGTCAAAAATAACAATCAAGCTGAGAAATTAGCAAAAATAAGGGGGAAAAAAAAAAAATCCAGCTGGCCTGATATTGAATAGAACAAATCCAGGTTATTTCATGGTCTTTAATCTCTTTGTCATAAAATAGTCCCAGAAAATGTTGACTAGGATAGATGTACCCATTGTAGCTTTTTCTTCTTTTCATCTGCTTATAAACACAAAAAATTTTAGTTACTTGATATTTCTGAAACTGTTTCTTCATGCCAATTGCACAATATGTTTTTAAAAATACTGGATGTTGAAATTAACTATTAATACACCATATGTCCTCTTTTCAGTTGCCAAAATTATTTCTACACTTTCAAACCATTATGTTACACTCAGCTGAAAAAAAATCTCTCTATGGATTGAGTCTGCAAACATCACACATCAGACCCAAAATGATCAGTTCTGTAAGAGACTGAGATTCAAAATGCCACTGCTTTTTTCCCCTCCACACGACAAAATTAAGAGTTTGATCACAAGGGGTGATAAAATGGTATCTTTCTGATATTATTTGCTATTTGTTGATGGCAATTTACAGGGGTACTTCTGTTTGCTTCTGGAGATGAAATTGCTAGTCAGGAAATATGTATATAGTAACAGAAATCTTACTGAAAAAAAAAAAATACCAACAACAACAACAACAAAAAAGCAGCAAAAACAAACAAACAAAAAAACCAGCCAACCAAACACCAACACAGAACCAAAAACAAACAAAAAACCCAAACAAGCAAACAAAACCCCCAAAGCCCAAACAATGAAAAAGAAAGAGAGAAAAAAAAAAGAAAAAAAAAAAAAAAAAAAAAAAACAAAACAAAAACAAAAAACAAAAGAAGCCTGACTGCAAAAATAAAAAAAAAAGAAAAAAAAAAGAAAAAAAGGAAAAAGTATTAAAAAAGAAAGAAAAAGTAATTAAATTATGCTAACTATAAAGTGCACATTTCAGCTATTGCTCTAGTTTTTGAGCAGTGTCATGGCTACACAATCAAATGCAGTGAAATGCAGATATTAATCCTGTTGAACATGACTGTACTAGAATTAGCTGTGATATTAGGAAAAAGTAATATCTATTTGAAACATTTTCAACTTTCAGCTTTGTCTTTCATCCCTTACAGAATAGACTGGCAAAGTAATTGATTGGATAAGCTAATTTTTTTGGCATTTGTTCATTATCCATGAAGGTATTAATTAAAATGGACCAATTTCTAAATTACATTATTTTTCTATAGCAACCCATACTTTAAACATAGAAGGTCATGTTTCTTTTTCTCTTTTCCATAGAGCTTCTAAAAATTTGCTAGAATTGTTATAATTTCAATAGAGCTCTGAAATTAAAACAGAAAATTGGTATTGAAACACACATGTGCAAATATCCTCTTGATTATTCTCAAATTTAACACAAGTCTAGAAAAGTCTGTAAAATGCTGATGCCGTTGAAGACATTTTAATTTTTGCCACCACTTCATCCTCTCCACTACTCCTACTCTTCCTAAAGCAATTGACTAAATTTTCTTGCTCAAAGTGAAAACATTTTGAAAAGTCTTAATGTGCTCACTCTGAGGATGAGAATATCTGCTTATAAGTTGCTGGGAAATTTTTGAGTTCCATGAGAAGACTGGCACAGGTCTGTAATATTTATGTCAAGTGTACAAAATAGTGAAATTCCTTCTCCAAACTATTTGGAAATTTATTTGGTTCTCATTAATATATTTATAACAAAGCATAGAAGAAGATGAAGGTTTGCTACCAACAAAAAATAGAGTATTCCAGATAGGTATTTGAACTGCTTTTCTACTCTACTGGACTTTGTCCACCATTTTATCTAGAATGAAATTTATAAACATTCCTTATGCAGAGGGGCAGAATTTTACATCTGTTTTCTCATGCGTGGAAATTATTACTAAGGTAGGGAGATGAGGAGAACTCATCATATTTTGTCAGGAAAGAAAAGCATCAAGGCAAAATGAAAATTAGAAGAGGACATTCATAGTAAAGAGAAAATTTAACACCTGAAATATTTTGACTGAATATATATAGCTTGGATGAAAAATGTAACTACATGAAATAGAACAGATGAAAATTCACTTGTGTTGAATTTAAACCGTTAGTAACTGGATACAAAACCTGTGACAGGACCAGTTAGCTACAGTCAGAAAAACAGGCATCTTAGCAGGTTTCAGCTGTAAGAATTATTTACTCTCCCACAACGTAGGAGTGAATTTCACAGATAGATTTAATGAAGACAGTATCTAAGAGTCCAGCTTTCAATTTTTTTTTCTGTTCCATTGAAGAAAATTAAATTACACTTAGCATAACTCTGATATCTGTTTTTGTTTCAAAGAAAAAAATGGTTCACCTGGAACAAGAAAATATCAAATTATTGTGATTTTTGAAATGAAGTTGAGTTTACCAGTCATCCAAGTGTCTCGGTTTGAAAAGACAAGTGTCTGCTAGGGAGAGGCAGGCCTCTCTAGAAATGGGGAATTCAAATCCTTCCCTCCGTGTTATTATAATTTGGAAGATTAAAAAAAACCTTTTCAGTCAGAGCTATGGGGAAAGGAGTAACAGTCCTTTACTAGTAAATATAACAGGACAGACAAACAACAACAGCACTTATAAAAACAGTAAAACAGAACCAAGAACCCCGAGGGGCAAAGGGTGGAAGCTCCGGCGCTGATGGCTGGAAGCTGGAAGCGGTGGATTGTCCTCGGCAGGCAGGGGCGTGCCCTGGCAGGCAAGGTGGGCAGCGCTGGAGAACCTGCAGCGGCTGGACCCGGGCTGACCCAAAATCCAGCAGGGCAGCGAAGAAATAACGAATTCCTGGGCGCTCCAACAGATGATAGAATTCCCAGGACCAGACTCCTCTGTTAACCATGGACTCCATGCAGCTCTCAGTCACCTGACCGTGCTGCCCGGAAAACCGACAGCAGATGAGCCCACCACCCTCAGCTCTCGGGAGCCTTTTCTCTCCCCCAAAACTAGAGTGATCAACTCCCTTTTGTCCGGGTTGAGCACCCTTTAACAATCAATATTTAGTCTCCTAGCCACATAGTTGAGGAGAAGAGCGTGACCTCGCGGAACTCTACAGGAAAATTTAACCTTCAACACCAAATTTACTGAAATTTCTGGATATGTTAAATTTCACTGGCAGATGGGCCAGGTCAACCCACGGTAGTCTTCCATGACTAAATGTCATTGATGAAATCTTCGTATGTGGGTATTTTTCTAAAAGATATTCAAGAACAACAAAAAGCCTTCTATAAGTCTTGTGTCTTGTAAAATTAATTACAGCAAAACCCACAGAAATTTCTAAATGAAAGCTTAGAAATATTTTTTTCTCATTTCTGAAGCATTTTACAGTGATATGTGCCAATTGGTGTTTTGGTGACTTCTTGAAATGAGGTGATGTTTATTTGAAGAGGACAGTAGCATTTTTCCAATTACAAAGGTGTAAATTAATCAAATTTTAGATACTACTGCTTGACAGGAACCAGGTGAGTGACTGCAAGAGAGGTGGTGAATATGTACAGCCTTGAATTCTGTTCTGAGCCTCCTGCTGTGAAAACTTCTTTACTGACCTGGAAAACAGAAATGAAAAGGGTATTCAATGTGCCACAAAATACAGGTATCTGATATATATTTATTATTTAATACTTGCACACACACACACAGCTCCAGAAATAGAAGCCTTGATACCTTGTTTTAAGATTTAAGCAGGAAGAATTTTACCATTCTGTGAAAAAAAAAAAAAAAAAAAAAAAAGTTGAAACAAGTTTCTATCCCAAATCTTCATAAACACTACTGAATTCACATTCTTGAGCATTCATGTGCTCAAGATTCAACAAGTATGTGAAAATTGACTTTTTTAATATAAATTTCAAGTAATTTTCCATCAGTGTGAACATTTTTGGTAGTTTTTTATCTGACACTGCACAAAAAGCTAAACTTATGCAAACAGAAAGACTAAAAAGTCTTTGGACAACCCCCCCTTAATAAAATAAAATAAAATAAAATAAAATAAAATAAAATAAAATAAAATAAATACGATAAAATAAAATAAAATAAAATAAATAAAATAATGAACAAATCCCAAACCCAACCCATACTGAAACAACCTCCCCAAAACAAAAACTCCTAAAAAACCCACAACCAAACACCAAAAAACTCACCCCCCCCAAATAAAACAACCAAAAAACCTCAAACAACAAAACTCAACAAAAACAGAAACAAAAACAAGAACAACCCCTCCAAAAGAAAAAAACAACCCCACAAACAAAAAACAAAAACAAGAAAATAAAAACCACCCAAAAGCTCAAAAAGCTGAGTAAGAGATTGTCACATATTTTTGCCTCATGTAGATGGAGAAAAGCTATTAATTATGATTTTTGGTTTTGGTCTATTTTTAGTATTTCAGAAATTGTTACATAGGTGGAAGATTAGGGCAGGGTATGAAAACATTCAGCCTCTTTTGCTGCTCTAAATGAAGGAAAGTAGAAATTCTTTCTGGCTGATTGAATTAAATATGTGAGCCAACAGTAAAAAAAATATTTTTGCAGTCATATTTGTGGACAAAAGGAGAGTTTGGAAGAAGGCAGGTAATGCAGATGAAGATATAGAAGCCAATCACATTAGGCAAACATATTTATGTTCATATAGAAGCACTTTGTGCTGATTGAATCAAAAAATCCAGTATATGTAAATTTTTCAGTCAATGAAGGACATGATAATTACTCCTTTTTTTATTTTGTTTATGACTGACATGCTGACTTTGTTGTACTACATTTGTTATTGATGGGGACATGGAAAGCAAAAGATTTCATAAAAATGAAACACAATTAGTAAGGATAACTGAAGAACTCATTTTTTACAAGAAGTATCTCTTAAAATTGCATTTTGGTTAACAAGATTTTCTCAAGAAAAAAGCTTCAGGACTGCCAGGTATTGTGAGTGGATGAATGACAGGGAAATCTACCTAACAGTCCTAAATAAAGGTTCCTGACTAGACAAGTTGATTTCAAAATAAAGCAAAAGTTTTGAAGCTTTGTTCCTTTGTGCAAATATTGTTCACTCTGTGGTAAATGTCCATAGACTTTAGTTGCCTTGAGTAAGACTAATTTTAAGAAGTACAACCAAATTCAATTGGATTGAACTTTAATAAATATACATTCAAGTCAACTGAAGCACTGTGCAAGATCATGCTGAGGGAAACTCCTCAGCAGAGAAAATATAGGTAATAGATAATAATGCCTATCTCTCCTGCCTTAGTTATTGCTGTGTTATAAATATATTCATTTTATGTATATCCCTCCTTTTTCATAACATTTTTCTAGATTTTTGAACAGTACATTTTCAGCTCCTGGAAAATTAGATCTTTGTAGTTATCCTATCAAACAATAACAAGAGTCTAATTTGAATGGTGCACATTAAAATGCACACAGTTCTTAAACTACCTATTAGTATGATAATTGCAGTACTCCGTACTTATAGGCTTGGAAAGAACAGCTATTATTAGACATGAATCTGGTGGTGGCATCACATAATACATACTAACCACCACGCAAAAATAGATTATCTTACATTAATTACTTGAATTTTTCTGAAAAGGCTCTCAGCCTTTCTCTCTTCCAGCAAACACGACGCAGACAAAAAGGATGCTATTTTTCATTTGGAGACACTTAAAATATGTTGAAGATGGGGTGTCAAAATAGGGTGCAGGCTTCAGGGGCTGTTAGCTTGCCTCATGTCCAACACAAGAGCTATTACACAGCCACACTTACAGTGAATTGCTCACATGTTCCCCATTCCTCTGCCAGAAACATTTCAAGCTAATTTTAGAAGGTTCTCAGGTATAAATATGCCTTTGAGGTACTTGTTTCAAAAGCTCAAGAAGGGTGCTGAGTAACACCTGCTGCTATGGGTGGGAAAATATTGCATTGTGAGTTAAACTAGAAAAAATATGTCCTCACAAGTAACAGAAAAAAACTCAGCAAAAGCAAACACTGAAGTAAATTTCAGCTGGGAAGGAGATCATGTGAAAAGGAACATATCCCCTCTTTGCTCTGGAGAAAGCAAAGAGACCCCAAAAAACACAGCTGAGAGCTGCAATACCCGTTCCTGACTGGGTTCTTGCACAGACCCTGTGGGTGTGTGAGTATGTGGAGCTCAGGTAAGCTCAGAAATACTGGCATTTTCCAGCTAAAAATTGCCTAAACTCCTAAATGTTCTCCAAGAGGGGAAATGCTTGGAAGCTGGCATCTGAAAAACAGTGCCTACTTTATAAGGCAAATTAAATCAACAGATTATTAAGTAGAGGATCTTACTTTCTCATAAATTAAATAGAGTAAATTAGTACCACACTTTCCTGATTTTGTGGAAATGCCTGAGATTCCTCCTGTAGGTTTATTTGCAGAGTGAGTGCATTAAAGTCTTAGTTGAAATATATGCAAAGAGCAAGCATTTTATTAGCTGGTTCCAACTCCTCTTGCAATTCAACTTCAAGGACAATACAAGAGTTTAAATTCCTCCACTGGCTTCAGTAATCCAAAATTTCAATCAAGGTAGTAAATTAACATATATATATTGTTATAATTGTCTGGTTTATATTTCTTCCTCATTTTTCTTCAGAAAAAACCAAAATCAAACTACAAGAGACTTCACCTCAAAACCATGCAAGATTCTCTCTCCAAAAAAACAGCATCATTTTGGCTTATCAGTTTTGATAAAATTTTCGTATCTTTCACAAATTTCTTACCTGCCTAGATCTGAAGAAAAAAGAAAAATCAATAAGCCTGTAGAAAGTTTGTTATATCTAGCTACATCTATAGAAATAAATATACTTGTATGGGTTCGTGGTAATTCATAAACATTTTCTACTTGCACTCATTTGAACCTATCCAGTCTAACTCAATCAATTCTATAAGAAAGAAGATTTAGGACTGAGAGGCTACTAGATTTTGCATGCTGAGATGGCTGGATTTATTTTGTGTTAGGTGGTGTAACTTAAGACCTAAATTCTGAATTTTTTTGAGCATTTATGAAATTAAGGACTGAAGGACTATTTATGAGATCCATTGCAAGCAATTTTCTTCACCCTGCCCAAATTCTTGGCTAACAAAGTGCAATTCACAGCCACTTAACTACAAGTTACAAGCCTCAGATATTATATCCAAATTTTTGGGTAAGTTTATTAGCACAGGCACTGCGTTCACAAGAAGTCCAGGCCTTGTAGAGGCCTGTGTGCAACTGCACAGGCCCACAAGACAGGCGAATGAGAAGGAGAGTTTCAGAAATAACTCCTGATTAACATTCCACTGTGCTGTGCAACAGGGCAAAATAAATGGTAAAACTATTTTCCATCCTTCAAAATTCTGAACTAAATTGCCACAGATGTTGCTGCTGTGGGAGAGAGCTGTAAGAAGAGAGGTGTAAACCTCCTGCTGTGGGACTTGGGTGTCATTTTATTTCTGCTGTAACAAATCCTTGCATCAAGAGTCAGGGGAGGAGAAAACGAGAGAGAAAGAGGTCAAAATGCAGGAAAATGCTAAGTGTTTGACAAGCTCATTTCCAGCTTTATTTTTGTGGGATCTAACTCTCTTCAGCAAAATATTGGGTCAGCTACTTGTCCTCACTACAACCAAACATTGAAATTGGGATTTTAAAACACTAATCTGTATTTTAATGAATTACAAAATTATCGTGTTTTTAATAATGGGAATTACATTTGATTTTGGTTATATGCAATTTTCCCTGTTGCTATGGTTCTCGAGTCTGGGCTATGTGAGTTTGTGTAATACTCATTTAGAGGAAGATTAAGGCTTTAGGAGAAGCTCTTGTTTTTTAGGAGTGAGCCTTCTCTTTAGCACCACAAAGTTTTAAGGAGTCATACAAGAGGAAGTCTGGTCACATGTAGCAAAATCATGTATGTAGTTTTATGTCTTAATTTTACAAATGTTCTGTAGTTATTAAATTGCCTTTATTTATTAAATTATCCTAGGTGTAGTGATCAAAGTTGCAGGAGATCCAAACAAGCATCAATATCTTTGTCTTGTGTAACAATCTTAGGATACAAATAAAATTATTTTTAAGGTGAACATTTTTCAAAATTAAAATTTTCTCTTTAACATTATGATGCCATGGGATTAAAATCAAAATTAAGTCCAGAGTTTGGGAGACCTTTCCCTTTCAGAAACAACCAACAGCATTGCAAAGGAAAGAAATACCTATGGTTCATGCATGAACTGTACAAGAATGAGAGGAATAAGTGAAATTTATCCATTAAATCGCGATTTAACCTGTGGAGGAACTGCTCTATTCAAACAGGAATGTAGAAATGGATTTTTCTTTTATTTACTTTAATAGTCTCTCTTAAGAGAGATGGAAACCAAAAAAATGCTTGACTCGGATTGTAATGTTCTCTTGACTATTTGAATAGGTTTGTTACTAGAATAAATGTGTCTATCACTGTTTAAATATTTAAATAATTATACTTAATGGAATAAACATTAGCCTTAGTCCCATTGGATACATATCGAAAGTGAAAGTAAAGCAAACTGAAAAACAATGATGAATGAAGAATGAAGGATGGTTCAGACAGGACAGGAACAATGTATTTTGAAGCATTTTTCTTTAATGAAAACAAACATTTAGTGCTTAGCCAGATTCCCAAATCTTCAAGTGATACTCCTCTAGGCCCCACAAGCTGCTGCTGGATAATGGATCAAGATCTTTACCATTAACCTACTGTGAAAACAAATACAAACCTGAATGGTGAGCCTTTAACAGTTTGAGTAGTTTACTGCTCATCTATTTTGTCAAAAATATCTGTTATTATGAAATATGACTGAGAAGAACAAAAGTAGGCATCTTTCAAATTTCAGGAGAAACAGAGGACCGTAACACAGAAAGTGCCACTTAGGGAAAATATTTGTCAGAAATCAGTCAAAAATGGACAAACCACTACGTGTCAGGTGCAGAAAAGAGTTAAATTTCTGCAATAAAAATGCAGGCTGAAGAGGTAATTAGAAAATAATGCAACACCTCAAGTGAAGATGTAAAAAAACCCACCAAGCTGTCCCCATTCTGTCAGTAGGTGGGTGAGTGTCCTCTATCATTTAATTTAAAATCTAAATGTCACTATTTCTGGGGGGAAAAAAAAAAAAAAAAAAAAAAAAAACACCACCCAAACAAACAAAAAGTTACAAAACCAGTGTTATGTATAGATAAATTTTTGGGTCACCTAATTGTTCTTCTCAGCAGCCACAGGATTTAAATCATGGGTAAGTGATTGAGCTGGATAAGTGACTAAAACCTCCAATGCTCCCTTGCTTTTGTCAAACCCACTAAATAATGCCATTAATCAGTAGGTAATTTCATGCTATTGATATTTATCAACACTGCTGTGTAAATACATATTAAAGCAGATTTCATTAATTCTGGAACAAGCAGGAGGCTTTCTGTTGCTTTTCCTGGTGATTTCCTGTAGAATCACAGTTTTGGGGTAGATGGTGTGTAAAAGACTTTGGGACTTGCAGAAACTGAAAAAACCCTCTGCTGGCATTTACAGAAAATGTTAAATTACTGTGACTTTGTACACTGCAACAACCTTCAATTACTGATTTGTAGGAAAGCACACAGCACAGAAAATTCTGTATTGGAACTGCCTGAGGCCATGTAAATATATAGGAATTTGAGGACATTTTGTTGATCAGCATCTGAGGCAGAAATGTCTTTTAAAGGTCATGCATTTTTTCCCTTCTCCTTAAGATTCTTTTCACTTAATTACATTTTCTTATTTTGGACATGATATACATTAAAAAAAGCCTATCAACAAATAAAAGTTTATATAAACAAAGAAAAGAGCATTAGAGATATGTAATGCCTCTATTTGTCTTTTTTTTTTTTTTTGTCATTGCTATCCAGAGAATTCAATGCTTTTTTAAATAAATGAGACTGCCTATTGTTGAACAGCCTCTTCCCTTTCTATGAACAGCACATTTATCATTTTACAATTCCCAAATAATATTAATTAGCATCCATGCATCTTCACTGTCATATGAAGGAAGAAACAATAATTTAAAAACCCCCACAAAACAACAAAACCCAATCAAAACTATAAAATCAAGAACCCATAGAAATTCTAAGATTTACTCTGGAGGAAAAAAATCCATGCAAGAATCCCTGCTGGATAGGGATTGGTATAGCATAAAGAACTCTCAAAAGACAGGCTTAATAAATAAGGGTATCAAGGACACAAGCTAAAAAAATAGGGAACTTCCAGTTTGCCTAGGGGAGAAGGATACAAGCAAGAAAGTAGTGGCTTCTATCTCTAAAAAGAATGTCTGTTTTAGCCATGGCTAATTCCAAAGTGAAAATCAAATGCTGCTCCTCTCTTTGTGTCAGATTTATCTTTCTTCTTCCTTATTGTCTTGCAATAAGCAAAGGTGTTCCTATTTAGATTGTTATCCCTTGTTTCAAGTTGTAGCACTTCAAAGTGAACATGAACACTTTCTTCAGAGCTGTGATTTCAAACTATGTAAGTCACCAGGGTATACTCAGCTACGAGTGTATATTTAATTCACATCCCAAAGGCTTTGCTCAGAAGCAAAGTGCTGAACTGTTATGCTATTTTAATAGAAGGGTTTGATTCAGGGAAAGGGTTTGCCAGGACCTGGCCAGGCAGCCTTATTTAAACTGTAGCCATCTGACCAAAATACTTTGTTGTTTGTGTTTGTTTGATTTTTTTTTTTTTTGTTGGTTGGTTGTTGGGGTTTTGTTTATTTTTTGTTGTTTGTTTTTGTTTTGTTTTGTTTTGCATGTGTTTTTATTGTTGTTGGGGTTTTTTTTTTCATATATCTAGATAGGTTTAATATAGCATATCCTTTTGTACCAGAGTTGAACCTCTAAACCATGAATATCACTACCTGAAATGATCTCTGAAGGATTCTTACTGAATGCTGAATTGCTGATTACCAAAATTAAGATTTATATATTGTTTCCATTTATTTGTAAAATGGAAAATTAAACTAAATGAAACTAAAAAAAGAAAAAAAACCCAAAAACAAAAAAAACAAAACAAAACAAAACAAAACCCCAAAACAAACAAAACGAAAAAAACCAAACAACCCCCCCAAATAGAAACAAAAACAAAAACAAACAAAAAACCCAACCAAACAAAAACAACCACCACCACCACCAAAAACAAACAAACAAACAAACAGACAAAAACCAAAACCAAAACCACCAAAACAAAAAACCCTGGGGCTTATCCCTAATAATGGGATTTTTTGCTGAGGGCAGTAATCATCAAGTTACTCAGAGTCACACAAGTCAGTAATGCATAAGAACAGTAAACACCAGCCTGCCTGTTTAGAGGGAGATCACTGGCTGGGTAGTGCTCTGTGGCTACCAGTAGAAAGCTTCCCTGCTTGAATTAGATGGATATTGGAAGTGTCCTGCCTTTGACTTTAAATCAGTGGCACAGACATCTGTTAGATTAGCTTGTTTGGCTTCTCCCCAAATGAGAACTGCAGGGGTGGAAAACAACATGACTTGAGATTATTTGCTCAGAGAATCGTTGTTTCCACTTTTTCTCTCTGTCAGTTCCAAGCTGTGTTTTATGTGAAGCACAGTCTCCTCCAATCCTTTGATATACTGCTGTTTTCATTGCTCTGGAACTGTGTTTAAAGAGACTGCCTAAGAGGTGAGCAAGAAGCAGACAGGTAAAATATTCTGGAGTTTTTCTACAGGAGCTCCTGTGCACTGTAGCATTTCAAAGCCGCAGTGTGGCCACTACCAGTAATTGCTTTTGCAGATGACAGACACAAACTGGATACATGTTTAATAGATATGATTTGTTTGCCCACTAGCAAAAAATCAACTGATGCTTCTTTGCTAATCTGAATCAGCTTTGATTTATCTCCCCTCCTTGCAGTTCTCTTCGCAGATGATAAAGGGAGAAGGCATTTCTTCACTGAGATAAATGTCAAGGCTTGTAGTGGGCTCAGAGAGCTATTGGGTCACCTGGAGGTGTTCAAGAAGCAGTGGCATTCAGTGCTCTTCCAAAGTTGACAACCTCAGTAATGCTGTGATTTCCCAGATCTCTCAAAATCTAATTCTTTAAAAGCGTCCAGTGGAAGAATTTCTCTTTCCTGTGCTTCTCGTATCTGTTCTGAGCAGGGTACTGGCTTGGGGCACTCTGTGCTCCTTTATATAAACCCTATGCTGACATTTTCAGGAGCAAAGTGAAAAAAACTCCCTGTTGTGCAGGGGCTACTTCTGCTTGGGAGGGTTGGTAAAGATCTCTTTTTATTTTCTTATATTACAGGAATATGGTCCTAGATTTTTTAAAATTATTTTTTATTTTCATTTTAGCCTTTTTGAATGTGCTACAAAAACCTGAGGGATCCTAATCTTACTTGATGTTGCTAAAGGTTCGTGTTTCCAAGTGTGCTGTCTGGAGGACTTCCTAGGCGATTATCTCTAACATTCCTTTGAAAATATGTGACATTGATATAGATACTAATGCTGAAGGCAGGTACTCAGGACATGTGGATAAAGCCATTTTTCCCCCTGCTGTTTTACTGCTGGTAAAATACATTCAGTAACCATTTGGTGCCAAGCCAATTTTGAAGTGCTTGTTCCAAAGGCAGATATCACTTTAAGTTCTCAACTCTTCTGCTTTTTAAAGACAGTCTCAGACTGGCTGACTTGAGCTGGTTAAACATTGACAGACACAATCTGGAGGCCTATGAAGCATGCACTTTCATCAGCAGCACTCTTCCATACACATCTTCTAAATTTAGCTCAATTTCTGGGCTTCCTGAGTTGTGAATATCAAGCAAATCTTACTGGAACAGATAGCTTTTGCCACAGCAGTCCCATACGCTATCCCAAAATCGCAAATCAGTTGTGTTAGAGAATCCATTTTTCTTTTTTTCCCCCTTTATTTATTATTTTATTTTTTCTATGGACAGAGTCCAACCTCTACTGCTCACTTAGCTGGTTCTTCCCTGAGCTCCTGAGCTCACCTAAGTAATTATTTTCTCTTGTCTGTTCCTATATTTCCCATGCTTTATGCCACAAAACGTGAGTGCGGGTCTTCACAAGTTGGGGTTTTTTTGCTGTGATTCCATGAATTCTTGTAAAATCTGTGGTCATGTCAATGCATGCACAAATATGCAGAGTATGTGGGTTTTATGGTTATGGGAGATATAATTACTTACAGAGATGAGTAGAGGATAATATAAAATTAAATTAAATGTTGAAAACTATGGGAGGCCTAATATAAGCACCATGCTTCTAAACTGAACTCTTAGGAAAAAATGAGTGACTGAATGAAAGAATTAATAAATAGGTACGCAAAATGCTTCCAGGCATCCCTTTAAACTTCAGCCCTTGGTTCCTTCTTCAAAGGTGCAAGCTTAAAATACTATTATTCTTTTTACAATGATTCTTTCTTTTTATCATTTTTAGAGGTACTTCAAGTAACTAGCCTGTAAATAGAAAAAAAAAAAATAAGAGTAAAGGAACAACTGAGCCACCAATTATTTTTTTTTAGCAAGAAAAAATCTGCACCAGGATCTCTGTTTTCCCTTTCAGCAATGGGGTCATGGTAGAAATCATTTCGCCCAGCAATTTCCATAGCACAGGAATTAGGAAAGCTAAATGGCTGGAAATTGTAGTTATATAATACAATGAAAAAATATGATTATGTTCTGTTCGCACTATGATCTTTGAAAAATGCCTGTTATGGGAGCTAAATATCAATTTGGAAGCAGGTTTAGTGGTGGAAATAAATGTACATGAGCAGATTTTTCCAAGTGCACAAACACTCTAAGAGCTCTGAAATAAACCTGTGGTACAGAGAAAGGATCTCAGCAAGGAGCTGTCCTTCTGCAGTCTCATTCTTGCCAAGACAATTTGGAATTATATAAGTTTTGAAACTGCCAAGAAAAGTGCAGAAAAATGATGGCTTGAAAGTTTGAAAGTGCCTGCAGAAACAACAGCACTTTTCAGAAATTTTGGATACATCCAGTTTGACAGACCCTAAATCGGTATCTCTGGACCAAGTTCAAAACAGTGGCAAGAGCAGAAATATTTCTGTGCAAATTCAAGACATTTGCACATTGAAGGTGTTAGATCAACACTGTTTTTAGAAGTTCAGATAAGTTTATATATTTAAGAAGCACTGTCCCCCTCAGTTTACTATATTTTCCATCGCTTTGAAAAAAAGGAACACAAACCAAAATTATTTACTACTTTAGTTGATAATTATGGCAGGAAAAAGTTGACTTGTTTATTTTATAAAATAAATATTCAAAATGTTTTTACAATTACCTTGTGTTATCCAGGAGAAGATCTAAACCAGATCACAGAAGTCCAAATACGTTTTTTTCAGCTTGAACCTTTAACTTAATGAGAATTCACTCCTTCCTGTGCTGCTTCACAGTCTGCCCTCTGTTTTCCATTGGTTTTTTTTTGAGCTTGAAAGTCCTGGTACTACTGCTGACAGACTGGCTTGACTGCATGATGTTGTTTTACCTCTTTGTGCATCCCGGTTTTTCAGGGAATTGTAGTGTAGATAAAGATATCTTTAAGAGAAAGATCCCGGCACGAATTTCCTGTTCTTATATAAATCTCTATGATGCGTATTTTAACCTAATTTCTCAGAGAGGCTGTAGCTTTCTAAGAGTTATGTCTAAACCATCTTATCTCTATTATTTCTAACAGATCTGCCATCTAGCTTGTGACGCTTTAAATAGAGCACTGAAAATTACGTACTTTCTTCTACATTTTCTTGCTGCTTTGTCACTTTTTTTTTTTAATTATCTGCACTGGTTCTAACAATTTTCTGACAAATTTCTATCTCTATTGTAGCACTGTGCAATTTTACAGGAGCACCTAAACCTTTTACATATTTTTGAGTTTATTTGCTTCCACTGTGAGTTTCACAGAATATTTTGGGAGTTCTTTCAATGCACAGTATGCACATAGTCTCTGGAACAGCATATAAAATACAGAATAAATGCCAACAAGTTATTATGATCCCAAGAAAAAATACTTCTTATCACTAACATGGAGACTTGTTTAACCTCCCCCAGTCCACCAAGGAATTTTCCCCATTTTAAAGGTTCATTGACTTGGAAACAGAAATGGTGACTCGAATACCTAAATTACCAGATCCTTTATGTGCAAGAAAATGCATTCTCTGGAAAAGAAATTTCTATCTCATGTTTCATATTGTATAGTTAATATTGAAAGGACATTGATGGGTCTACTTGCTGTCTTTTGCAAGTGAGTTTGGTTAGCAAGTACCAAGGAATACACCTGTCATCAAAAGACACTATCAGAGTTATGTGCTTATATCGTTAGCAATGTAATTATTTTATTTCAAAATAATTAGCATTACTTTTATATCATGCGGTGAATTGATCACACTTCTGTCCTGAATTAGATTCTTGAATTCATGAATGTTAAAACAATTTATTTATTCTAGTCTTCCTGGCAGCATTTTTATCTGTCAGCTTGTTTTCTTTGACAAGAAACAAAATGAAAGTGTTGTTAAAAAAAAAAAAAAAAAAAAAAAAAAAAAAAAAAAAAAAAAAAAA
>JANEHK010000042.1:6619419-6666228 GCA_025960845.1 Tachycineta bicolor | reverse complement strand
TTTTTTTAAAAAAAAAAAAAAAAAAAAAAAAAAAAAAAAAAAAAAAAGAAGAAGAAGAAAGAAAAAAAGACGATAATTGAAGATCATCAAAAGTTTGAAATACAAAATAGATACAGGTATTTTGACTTCAATGCATTTTAAATATAATAAGTATTATTTTAGACTCAAAATCCTACAAAATCTTTTGGGATTGTACAGCCCTGATTATTCTTTGTTCACTGCTAGCAAGATTTATGTCACAAGATTATTCCCATTTTCCCTTTAAAAGTGGAGGATTTTTTTCCCCTTTTCCAACCAGTGGCACCTTCACTGAACTGCCACAGCTTCTCAAATATAACATTCAAGATTCTAAAGACAATTTTTTGAACTTGAATCCTGTTTATTAGCCATGTTAAGAAAGTCCAATGACTTAAACAAATAGATTAATTTACATAATTTTCCCAAAATTTAATCTCATGGAACATACTCCCTCTTATGCCCATCCCTACATGAACCTTTCCCCTGCATAAAATTTGTCATGAAAGCTGTCATTTAAATTGATCTTCACTGAGTTATGCAAGTGACATGGGAGTCTAGATTTCTATCCACTTCATGAGAAATTGTATATACATTAATGATCGCATCTACAGAGAGAATAAAAAGGGGCAGTTTAACTCAAAGAGCCATACTCAGGCCTGTGACATGACTGCACAGCTGAAATTTTATTTCTTCCTTGTCAGTTGTGATTTTGACCTAAGTTTCATTTATGTAAATAACCAGGAGAATGTTGCTCTCTGGACAAGTGTAAGTGTAATGTGTAAGTGAGGTATTTCAGGAGCTGCTTTTCCATCACTTCCACTATTTTGTTCATTCTTTTTTTTTTAAATATGCAGCATATTAACTTCCAGAAATTATGCTCTCTTCTGTTCAGAAGAAAAATGTAGAGGGGAAAAAAAAAAAAAAAACAACCCTATATGAAACTCTTCATTGAGTAGATACTATCATTAAAGTTTCAGTAGACAGACAACAAGGAAAAAGGAAAGGGAAGCTACTTTTCTGTGGAATATGTAAATCACTTACACTATTGCCTTGCCCTGAATAACAGCCAGTTACATTAAAATCAGATATGTCAAGCAAGAAATGACATTGATCTTTGGAGATCTGGTGGTAAAAAAAAGGTAAAAAGAAAAAAAAAAGCAGAAATTAAAACACAAATCTCCTTATACTTTTCACAATGTAAATGAGAAAAAAAAAAAAAAAGGATATGCTCTTCCTTGGTCATTGCATTTATCTCCTACTATAGGAATTGGAGTTAGAAATGTATGTTATAAAACAGTCACTGAGAAGATGCTTCCACTCTATAAATAAACTAAATGCATTAAACACAGTGTTTTTTAAAACTTTGGTTATAATGTGGAACTACCAATCCAGGGCTTAAATACATAGCTTTAAGGGTAAACTTTTAGGGTAAGCTTTTGGGAACACAAAATGTTGCATGCAGTAACAAGAATTTTGTGAAAATATGAAGTTTTCTTTTGCTGCACACTTAACTAGTTCAGCATGACACATTCATGTCTTCAGATGTTCAACCAGAGAAATATTAACCTTTTTATTAAAAAAAAAAAAAAATCTAAAAATAGGCATTTTCAAAGAATTTCCACTTGTTTCTGCATTCAAGAAAAATAAACCAAAGTGGTTTCTTCTTATAGAAAATCCTGTCTGCTTGGTTGCTTAATATTGTTCTTGCTGAGGAAAACATTTAATTAATCATTAATTCTTGCAGTGGGGAAAAGGGAAATTTTAGCTTTTTTTTTTTCCTTTTCTTTTTTTGCCTAATGTAGTTAAAAATACCTTTTAAGTAACTCAGTTATATTACCCTGGTTTTTCTGAGTTTTTTTTAATTAGCCTTTTGAATTTCATAATAGAGTCAGATCTTTTAGTTACTGTACAATATTAGAGCAGTTTTCTACCTTTCCCACAGATGTAACATAAACAAATCCTTTGTTTTTCGTACTCTGTCCTTTGTTTGCATATTTCTGACCTGAAAACAACTGTAACCGACAATGGTCCTGCTTATGCCTCGCAGCAGGTACGGCAGTTCCTACAGTCATGGGGTGTGTCACATAACTTTGGCATCCCTCATTCTCCGACGGGACAAGCGATTGTAGAACGCAATCATGGTACACTCAAGCGTGTTCTTCAGAAGCAGAAACGGGGAATGCAGGGTGAAACCCCACACAGTTGGTTGGCAAAGGCTTTGTACACCATCAATCACCTTACGGTGCCGCAGAACTCAAATAATCCTGTCATTTTGAACCATCATCTCTCGTTGCAGGCTTCGGACGGTGAGCAACAGCCTCGAGCGAAGGTACGGGTCCGAAATTTAATCACCAAGCAATGGGAAGGACCTTATGACCTAATCGCTATGGGGCGAGGGTATGCGTGTGTGTCCACGGACACTGGGACACGCTGGCTGCCTTCAAAGTGTGTCCGTCCTGACCTGCGACCACAGAGGCAGAATTCAGCTGACAGGCAAGGTGGAAGCCGTGATCAACTTGAAAACCACCAAGTGGAAGAATCCTCGAGTGATTACTCTGATGATTCCTCCACAGACAGTGATTAAATTTGTATATATTCCCTTTGTAAAATTGTTCATTTTTCTTTTTCTGTTTTTTCTCTTTTTAAAGTCAAAAGGGTGAGATGTTACCCTGGTTTTTCTGAGTTTTTTTAATTAGCCTTTTGAATTTCATAATGGAGTCAGATCTTTTAGTTACTGTACAATATCAGAGCAGTTTTCTACCTTTCCCACAGATGTAACATAAACAAATCCTTTGTTTGCATATTTCTAACCTGAAAACAACTGTAACTGACAGCTGGTCTGGCCACTGAGGCTGAGGGGTGGAAAACCCAAAAAGCCAATCTTCTGCTAGACCCAGAAATGTATAAAAAGTAAAGAATAAACAAAGGGGCTCTCTTCCTCCTCTCTCCGCTCTCTCAGCAGTGAGCTGGGATCGGAAGGACCTCTGCTTTGCAAAAATATCTTGTCTGCGTGTGACTGCTTTGTGTGTCTCGGTGACATAGTTAAAAATGGATTTAATCTTCTTTTCTTTTAGTCTTATTTACAAACATAAAACCCACCTGTAGCACCTTGTTGAATGATTTTCCCTGATATTTTTATAGTCATTAAAGTCCTCTAGGTTAGGAAAATGCATAATAAATATTATTACAGAAGCCATAATCTGTTATAAAGATGCTCTTTTCTGCTTTACCTCCCATGCTGACACAAATTTTTAAACTCTAACAACAGAAACAATTATGTTATTTTCCCCATTTCATTCTGCAGCAAGTTGCTCTCTTTAAACACTTTTAAGTAAAACAAAAACAAAAACAAAAAAAACCAAACCAAACCAAACCAAACCAAACCAAACCAAAAAAACCAAGAAAGAAATCATAGCTCCAAACAACAGTAAATATTAGAATCATAATAATTGTTACTATTATTTGAGCTTCTTTACCTACCACCATTCATACCTTGCATGAAGATCCTTAAAAACTTGTTTATAAATTCAAATTTTCAGGATAATATATGTTAGGTCATGGTTTAATTTCTAAAATGGCTCAAGGGCAATGGAAAATTAGTGAGCAGTTAATATATATAATATACAATATTATGTATATTAATATATACAAATATACATAAATAACAAATATACATATACATATACATAAATATATATAAATATATAATATATATACACACATAAATATACATAAATAACAAAATGAGCAAAATTGAAGAATTAAGTTTTTATCAAGTGCTTTGTAATAACTTGGTCTTTCTGAGTGTAAGAATAAATGACTACCGCAAAACTGAATATAAGCAATATTTGCTAGGTACAGAGGTAAAAATTTACAGAGTTATCATGGCTGAGGGTTTTTTGGTTTAGTTTTTTGTTGTTGTTGTTTTGGGGTTTTTTTGGGGGGGTTGTGTCTTATTTGTTTCTTTGCATTTGGGTCTGAGGGGTTTTGTTTTTTTTGTTTGTTTTTTAAGATCCACTGCTTGTATATTTCTATTCATGCAATGCCCAAATTCCAACTCATCAAATGTCTCTGACATTTGACTGCCTTCACAAGATGTTTCAGACACCTTTACATACCAAGAAATGAAGGTGTTGTGATCCAAAAGCTTTTGAGCAAAACAGGGTGACTGCATAAAAGCAGCAACAATCCCCATGGATTAAAAAAAAATAATAAAAAAAAATCTATATCTATATCTATATCTATATCTATATCTATATCTATATCTATCTATATATCTATATATCTATATATATCTTTCCAGTCTCTCCACACTGGATAAGTTCAGTTATTTGTGGAGCTCATTTGTCCTTTCCTTTTTTTTTTTTTTTTCTTTGTTTTGTTTTCAAAAGCCCAACCTATTTGTTCCTTTTTTATGTTTTCCTGTGCTTATATCTTAATTAATCATCTTCTTTTGTTTCAGCAAAATCTCATATATGATGAAGTTTCTGTGGCCCAAATGAATTCCCAGAAATCCTTTTACAACTCTTTATTAAATTTTAAAACTGAAACACATTCCTTTAATAAAGGCCCAAGATTTACTGCAAATGCTCACAGATAAACCCAAAGTACATGAATTTTCTTGAGGAAGAATGTTTATAATTTATGGAGATAATTTCCTATTTAATATGTCTCTAATTTCACCTGGCACACCTTCATCAAGTCCATCATATTTTCAAAGCTGAAGTCAGTGACACTTTTCAGAATATGTTTCCTGGTGGGTTCAGTCTATCAGCTGTGAATTATTAGGTCTCACACCCAGAAAAATTAATCCTGCTGCTCCTTTGGGTATTCTCAACCACCTTTACTGAGAACTGGCAGTGACTCAAAGAAATTACAAAGCTCCTCTGAAGTGGTTCTGGCGATTCTTGTGATGCCACCCTAAAGACTGCTTGATTTTCAAGAGTAAATCCCAGCTGTTCAACAGCTGGAACAACATGAGCTTACTCTGAGCAGCATTTCCATTAGTTTCAGCATAGAATCCTTTTTTTTTTTTTTTTTTACAGCTAGAACTTTGTTTTGTTTTGTTTTTCCTGCTTGTATTTAGAAGAAAAGTATTGTTTTTCATGGAGATAATGAGACAGGAGTGAAACTACATGAATTGGCATAAATAAAACAAACACCTATCTTAATAATCAGATAAAAAACTGTGATATTTATGAGTACCTGAAGTACATTTATATATAAATAAAAAGAAATAAATTATAAACCCCACACATTTATACACTAAGCTTTAAGATATCTTTAAATTAAAAAAAAGCCAAAAAACAAAAAACCAAAACTTTAAGAGGGAGACAGTTTATTTCTACCAGTCCTAGAAATTTCTCCTCTGTGCCTGCCTTCAAAGTGGAATGATTGTCACACACTTTCTTCTATGCTCAAAGTTAAGGCAGAGAAAGTATCATCACAGAGGGTCTTTGTCTAAGCGGAACCTGTCTGAGCAGATAAAGGGATGCTTGGGATATTGCAGAATTTCTATCACAAAAGGTGATGGGGTTTTAGCTTCATGGATATATTTGACTGGGAAGCATAAATGACCTTTTTATCTGTATCTGGTTTTGTTCTGTGCTTCTCTCTCCTCTACTCTCCCTTCTACCAAAAACATTTCTGCAGTGCTTTCAATGAACAAAGCCAAAAGCTGTCGTTTTGTCACTGCTAGTGTGCTGAATGCTGAGAGGAGCTCAAATTCTGTCATGAGCATTTTTTGACAATATTTGATATATGGTGAATGGAAAATATATCACCCTGAGATGAGAGAATCCAGTTTGTGCTATCATGATCATGGTGCTGCCTGGACACACTCTCTTGGTAAGAATATAAGAAACACCCTCAGGATTGTCAGTATTTTATCCAGATCTTTAACTTTCCCCGGGCGCTGTCTGCCCTCAAAATATCATGTTTTAACTGCTCAGGGCAGATGTCATCCCTCAGCACTTTGCTGTTTCCCATTTTGTAACCTGTATGTCAGCTTTTGTATTCCTTCAAGAATGAAAGGGGACAAAACCAAAGTTAATAATGATGGGAAGATTTGCAACATCAATACCTACTTAAAAAAAAAAAAATCTATAATGTATTTAAGAATATATAAGAAAACCTGAGTAATTGATCCTGATGCAATTACATGAAATATATTTATTTTTCTGATAGAGAAAATAAATAGAAGAAAAACCAAAAAAACTACAAGAGACACACAATTATTTTAAATTTGCTTTTTCCAAACATCCACACTTGCACTGCTATACTTATTTCTGATTTAACAAAAATGAAATTTCAGTGGGGATTCTTGTGTAACATTTAAATGTTTAAGGTGCACCCAAAGGCCAAGTTAGGCTTGGAAAGGCTATATCTGTATATATAGGCTATTTGTAAATACAGCAAAGCAATTCTTCCCAGACCAGTGATCTGATGTTTTCCTGAAGCAATCCGTCCTTTCTGAAGTCTTGGAGAGTTGTCTGAGTCATGTGTACATGCACAAAATGCAACAAACACACTGGAAAAGACAGTTTATTTAATTCAGAGTACAAGTCATTAGTATTTTCATGCTTGTGGTATGTGAGAAATATTACTGAACATACAGAGACATGTCCAAGGGGCTTTGATTTCCAGGCAAATAAATAAATACTAGCATTTAAAGTAACAATTTACGTACATTAAAAGGTCGACCCTCCAGAGAATGAAACTGCAGCTCTCTCATAGCATCAGGTTAAGCCCCTGTGAAACAGCTGGATTGCTTGGCTTTTTAGATACAGGACACAAATCCAGATTCAATTTGGACCTGAAAGAAGGGTGCTTGTGATGGTTTAGCACGGACGTGAATATTTTCTAAAGAAGGTATAGCAGATGTTGACAGCTTACTTGACGAATTAGAGTTAGATACGCCTCGGGAAACACCTAGGCTTAAAACCAGAGGGTCCCAATTGACTTGCTCTCTCTTCTGGCGGGCCACCAGGTCACAGCGTGGGCAGCAGCGGGCCCCGTCCAGGCCCCGCCACCCGCTGGGCGGCCTGGGCCGGGCCTCCGGGAGCCGCTGCCCGTGGGGGAGTGCCCTGGGCTGGCCGGGCCTCCTTTTTCCCCTGGCCCCCTTTTCCCCCGGCCGCCGGCGGGAGGAGAGGCAGGCCGCAGCCCAGCAGTGCTGGCCGTGCACCCGGTGCCGTGGCTGCCGGCACAGGGGTCCAGGCCGTGGCCGGGCCGTGTCCCCAGCCCTGGCTGACTGCGCCCCTAGCCCACGGGAGGATGGGATCCTCTCCCCACCGCGGTCCCCGAGGAGGAGATCTGAGTTCGGGTCCGCTTCGGATCGGACCAGGGAGTGGGGGAAGGCAATCCATCAGCCGTTCCTGAGCATGCTTCCTCCCCCCCATTTTTCTTTATTTTTCTTCATTCTTTTAGTGTGTGTTGAGAGAAATGAGAAATCTCAAGGTGCCAAGTTTATAAGTTATCAACTGTCTGGTTTGCCTATTGTCAGTTATTGGTTGTTTGTATCCTCTGTTTTGTGTATCGATGTTATCTGTTTTCTGTATAAGTTACCAGTTCTATGTATTAATGTTACCTGTTCTCTGTATCCCGAACCCCAGTTCTTTACTAAATGTTGTACTTCCCCAGTTTCTTCCCAGTTTTCGAGGCCTCAAACCCCTTACCTTAGGCTGAGCTAAGCCCCTGTTGCTCCCCTAGAAGCCAAGCCTGCTGCTCCCCATCTGCCCCTCATGACATCGACGCTGCCCGCCTTTCCTCAGCTCCGCCCCGCCTGCCTGTCAACTCGGAGGCCCCGCCCACTCCTCGCCTGCTCCTGGCCCCACACCGCCCATTATGGAAATCAGGCAGGAAGGAAGTGTGGTGGACAACAACAGCCCCTAAGAACAACGAGCCGGCGTGATTTCGGGAGAGTGAAAGGCAGTGCCAGCTGAGGAAAGAGCTCTGGCATCTGCTGACAACTTCCAGCCATTTTCCAGATTTTCGCAGTAACTGGAGGTCCTTGCTGAGAGGCACCCCCCCAGACCTGAGACGGCCGGAATGAGATGTAGCGATCTCGTGCCTCTCTCCGAGGTGTGTGGTAAGGCGCCCGACTCTGCGGCCGTGCAGCAAAGTCGTTGTGAACCCTTTTCTTGGCAGTGCCCATGGGAAGCAGTGGTGGTGTTGGCATTCCTGAGCCTTCCCTCATAAAAGAGCTGAGAAATAAGAGCATTGAAAGAAGTTAAATTGATCTCATGCGCTTTCACTCCTAACGTGTGAATAAACTGTCTTTGTAACTTAAAGTGTAGGCCTGCTTTGCTTCCCCTGACCCTATCTCACAGGGGTGAAAGAGAGTAAACGCTTAGAACGCTACGCTAAATTTGGCAAACAGAAATAGGTGGGTGTGAAACCACTCCAGTGATAAATTTTATACAGCCAATAAAGCTTTACCTAAGAGTCTCCTGTCTTCAGGCACAGGCAAAACCCACATACGAACCTCAAGTAATCCCAGAACAACTGGTGCAAGAAGATAACTCTGGAGGTCACCCAGCCCAAGCCGTGCCCAGGCAGGGTCCCCTGTGACAGTGACACAGGAACGTGTCCAGCTGGGGTTGGCATGTCCCCACACAGGGACACTCCAGGCCCTCCCTGGGCAGCCGTTCCAGGGCTCTGCCCCTCCACGCAGAGAAGTTCTTCCTCCTGCTGGGGTGGGACTCGCTGTGGTTTATTTGATGGCCACTGCTCCTCATCCTGCCACTGGCACCACTGAACAGAGCCTGGCCCCATCCTCTGGCACCCCTTGGAGATGTTGGTATGGATTGATGGCATCCCCTCTCAGCCTTCCCTTCTCCAGCCTGACCAGGCTCAGCTCCCGCAGTCTCTGCCCAGCACAGAGATGCTCCAGAGCCCAAATCCTCTCTGTGGCCTCCCCTGGACCCTCTCCAGCAGCTCCTGCTCTGTCCTGTCCTGAGGAGCCCAGGACTGGAGCCAGCACGGCAGAGGTGCCTCAGCCGGGCAGGGCAGAGGGGCAGGATCCCTCCCTGACCTGCTGCCCACTCTCTTCCCTGTGCTCCCGGGGCTCCCCCTGGCCCTCCTGGCCCAGGACACTCTGTCAGCTCATGGTTCCCCACCAGCATCCCCAGGTCTCCCTCCACAGAGATGCTTCAGGAGGGTTGGTCATTGTGAAATACTGCCATTTAAACAGATTTCGCTGTATACATCAACAGAGGAATATTGTTTGGCATTACCTTCACTGATATATTTGATACATCCACTTTCAAGAGAATTTAGTACAGGAGTAAAGTATTTTCCTTTCCTCCAGGGAAAAAGTAAAAACCAGGCAAAAACAAACAAAAAGAAAGCGAGGCTACACTTCACAGATTTTATTGAAGTGAACTTTTAAAGCATAACAATCAAAAAAAAAGTGTGAATATTAACCTTTAAGAGCATTACATTTTTAGCCTAAACTGAAGCAAGACACTTTTAATTACATGTCAATACCAGCAACATTAATATAAAAAAGCAATAAATAGAGGGTAGCCTGATCCTAAAAGATTTTTTTTTTTTTTCAACAGACTTTTCATGAAGCATGAAAAAGCTGTTGCAGAATGAGCTGAATTTCCTTGTTTCCATGTGAGGCAGTTTAAACTTTTTCTGCAAGATTTTGTTTCATGTTAAAGGTAAGAGGTGTTTGACTAATAATTTAGCTTTTAGGTATTCACATAAATTACTATTATGTGCAGGTATACACATATTTGAGTGTTTCTTTTCCCTTTGGGAGACAAGAGCATATATTTATTTTGAAATAAATATAGGGTCCTACTATACCTTCCCTCTCACCGGATCAAAGTTACTAACAGTGTCATTACCACATAGATAACCCCTGCACTTAAATAATCTGCAGGGGCACAGAGAATTTCTGCTTCCATGGGTAGCCCCGTTGTCATTGTGAGCAGAACAAAATTAAAAATATATCTTACCAGCATTTTTTACAGTTTGTCTTCCCTATATATTTACTCAGAATCACTGCTAGAATCATAAAATGCAGTTCTTTCACTAAACCCATTGAAAAATGGACAAATCAAAAAAATACAATCAAATATGACAAATGGATAGTAAAACTTAAACAAACCAAAACCAAACATACTTAAAATAAGATCATGGTGTGAATAAAGATTTCCCCTTTTATAACAAACCAAACTGCCAGTTTATATTACTTTGTTTTCAGGTTGGTGAAAGAAAAGTTGTCAAAACAGCACCATCATAATTTTTATTGTTGATGTTCACTGAGCATCTAAAGCGGTTCTGCCTCCTCTAAGCAGCAGCTTTTGCATCCGCATTTGTTTTCACTGTTTGAATCAAATTTTAAATATTCTCTGCTTTGCCCGGAAAGGCAAGAGAGCCATTATTTACAATAATCACATTTTAATCCATATGAGAAATGATAATCTAAAATCTGATTGAAGAAACTTACTAATGGAATTTTATATGCATAGCTTATCATCTTTGGTAGGATTGAGCACAAGGAATAGAGTACACAGAGTTGGTTTCTAAACATTTATTATACATGCTTACAGGAATCATGGAGGATGAAACATAAGAAAAGTGTTCATTGTTTTAAGCGTTTGCAAAAATAATTCTGATTCAGAGCAACAAATAATTTACAATTTGGCAATGCAGGCAGCAATATGGCTAATAAGCAAGAGATATTAAAAAATTGGAAGCTCCATGCTGGTTTATATGCAGTGTATCTGTTGACTTTGTATGGAAGAGGGAGTGGGAAGAAGATGTGTTACTGCATGAATGTGAGACACATTTCACTCATAAACATGGGGCCTCAAGTCTTTCAAGCCTTTTCTTTCACTTGGGTCTTCAACCTGTCAAGGGTCTGACCAGACCTGTATTAATCTGGTTCATGTGATCAAATGAGTCGGTAGTCTTCATCATTGTGAGTTTCTATGAATCTCAGTGGGCAACTTCTACTGATGGATTCATCATATACAACATTTGTAATTTTCTAGATACATCTTCTTCTGAACTGAATGGAGGCTATAGCAGTGGGGCGGTTGGGCTCTTCTCCCAGGGAACAGGGACAGGAGTAGAGAGAACAGCCTTGGACTGGACCAGGGGAGGCTCAGATTGGTCATCAGCAGGAATTTCACCATGGAAAGGATGGTCAGGGCTTGGAACTGCCCAGGGAGGTTTGGAGTCCGCATCACTGGAGGTGTCCAAGAAAGGCCTTGACATGACACTCAGTGCCCTGGGCTGGGGACAAGGTGGGCATCAGGCATAGCTTGGACTTGATGGTCTGCGAAGTCTTTGTCAACCTAAATGATTCCAGAATTCTAAGATCATGGACAGTGTTTCTCAAATGGTGAAAGGGAGACAGAATTTTTCTTAATTCCCTCAAAATGGCCTCTTACTCTTATGTAATTTTGTTTTGTTTTGTTTTGTTTTGTTTTGTTTTGTTTTGTTTTGTTTTCCAAATTGAAGATGAATTGGATGGGTTGGAGTTTGGGATATTTCTATTTTATCTTGTGTTTTAAGTCTAATATGTAGATATCAGAGTAAGCAGGGAAATACTTATTTTTATTGCTTTAATCACATACCATCTAGCAATAAACCCTAGAACAGAATTTTTAGGGAATTCTAAAAACACAGGATGGCTGCATGGTTCTTGGCTGCTCATTGGGGTTAAACCATGACAGTGAGCAACAACAAAACATGCTATGAATTAATTGCTATGATAATTTAAACCTGAGTTTGAAGAATTTATCTTAAGTGAAAGAAACAACCCAACAACACAAGTAATAAAGTCTCTGGTGTTTCAAAAATCCAAAGATGTAAATCTAACTTTTAAAGTTCCACTACAGAGTAAAGGAGATAAGTCTGAAATACAAGTCTGGGAAGTCTTTGTCAGCCTAAATGATTCCAGAATTCTACAAAGTCATTAAGTGAAAGTAAAATACTCAGAACATTTTTAGGTAGAAAACTGCAATTTAATTTGTTATTTAATTAGAAAATTGTTATCAAATGGAACTAGGTATAGATATTTTTAAATGAACACAAAAAGGAGATGTTTAAAATAGTACACAATTCATCACCATGAACCAATAGATTGTGGATGAAAAAGTGGATATGGATTGGAAAAGTGACTATATTCACTTCTGGCAGAAAAATCCACCTAATACCTACCTGTCCTCATCTAGCATCTGTCAGCAGCGCCTGCGGAAAGGGGAATGGACTGGTCAAACAAAATTTTGCTTTTCCTGTTGCTTAAAAAATGCTAATTGGGCTACAGGTACTATTCTGTAAATCAGTCACTGTCATTCAATTGCATTCATTGCTTTAATGGTCTTTATGTCATTCAATTGCATTCATTGCTTAAATGGTCTTTATGTATTATTAAAAAAAAAAAAACAAAAACAAAAACCTCTCCCCTCATTCCTTATAGAATGCTGATTTTGGGATGTTTCCCAACATAAAATCTTTCAGCTGACCCTTGACACAGTTTATACGTCTTGGCAACCATATTTGTAGCAAACTGTAAATGGTTTGTGTTTGGCTATCAGCCCCCAACAGTGATCCTGTTTTTTCTGCTTTTCTCATCCCAAATCAGCCCGTTCTGTCAAAAATCACCAACACAGACCAAAACATGTGCAACCACAGGAGAGGAGACTGGACATTTTCATAGAAGTAGGTCTTGAAAAATTTCTATGTAGAACCAAGTCGAGTCTTCTCAAAATTCATGGAAAATATTTTTACTGTACTTTGTGCTCCTTTTTATTTAAAATCTGGATAGAGTTAGATAAAAATATGGACAGGATGGTGGAATAAATTTTAAAAGGTGATTGAAACCCCTCCAGAAAGCAATTTTTCTTGGTTTTAATTTTTAAATTTTTTTCGTCTTTTCAGTGTGAAAATTAAATATGGACAAAACCCCAATTCTTTAAAACAAGTCATCTTTTATACATACATATATGTATTTATATACCTATATTTATATTTACCTGATCTTATTATCCAATACTAGTCGTTACTCTTTAATATGTAATTTCCAATCAGAGAAAAGTTTTCATCTGGATGTGGTCTTACCTTTCAAAGTGCCTTGTAGCTTCTGTTTTTCCCAGATTTCACAGAAAGATTTGGGGTTACTGCATGGATTCTTAAGAGTTCACAGAACAGATGAAACTCAAAGTAAGAAAATATGAAAGAAAGTTAGAACAAAAGAAAAAAGTGATCTGTGATACTATAAAACCAGTATTAGCTAAATGGCATTTAATTTCAACCTTGTGTGCTGAGGCAAAAATAAATTAGTTTCTGAATTACTTTCATTACGATGGGATTAATGTTTCCCTGAAAATGCTGTTTCCACCACTCCTTTTACTCATGACATTCATGAAAGTTAGGTACACTCATGTTCTCTGCTGCTTTGTTTTGTTAAAATTTAATTCAGAAAATTAAAGTTTTATTTCCCTGACTATTAAAGACAGTAGGAGGTGTTCATCCATCTCTCATCTCTGCTCTCATCCCTGCTTCCCCTACAGTTAATTTATAAGGATTATTCGTGTTCCAAGATCTCCATCTGGACAGTCAGGTGTCTGGGAATGCTTGACTGCCATCAAACCCAGCAGAATTCCTAAACTCACATTTCCTTGGAGCAGAAATTCCTGGGTTTGTTTTGGGAGCTCTGGCACCCAGCAAGGGTTTTGGCTCTGTCTTCATTCTGCTTTTCCAGCTCAGAGCCACCCTGCCTCGCATGGGCTGAGTAGAATTGCCCTCAAAGAATTTTTCTAGGCTATAGCCAAAAAGTTAACAACCTCTCTGCTGGCAAAAACCAAACCTGGGCAAATCACAATTATGGCATTTGCTGTGATCAGAGTCCCAGAGAGATTGGGACACACTTTGGAGAAAATAATAATTTAGCAGCAGCTGTTGACAGGTTACCAACAGAAGCTTAAATTAAAAAAAAAAAAAAAAATATTAAAAAATAATAATAATAATAATAAAAAATTAATGCACAAAATAAAACATATAAGGCAGGTAGAACCCCATCAACCAAAATTCCACCTGCAAGTATAGGAATTGTCTTTACAGGCACCATAAAAAATGTTTGCTTTCAGAAAGAGCAGTCCAAAGCCAGTTGTACAAAACTAACAACTGACTTTCTGGAATAGCTGGAATGTACCAGTGCTACAGGGTAGAGGCATGGACAGCTAAATCTTTTTTTGTCCCATAAAATTACTGGCCAAAGTCTGTGTTTGAATAACTGAGCAACTACCAACAGATGTAATCTTGTTTGTTTATCAGTGTGGTTGGTCTAGATGAGAGTTTGCATTTCTCAGACAAAGGTTTTGTTAAAAATTATGTATCACCAATGATCTAAAGTGAAGGAGACAATTTTGAAGCCAATTCATGATCACTTTGGGTTTCTGATGAGAAAATACAGTATTTTTGAGTAGCTTAGTGTAGAGAGCAGCTGTTTTCAGAGTGAGGCTGAAGCACCTGTAGTCCTTCTGAAAGAGAATTGTTTTGGGAGATATTGCAAAAATAATTTGGTGTCCACTGCAGAGCAGGCATAATACCCATTTCATAAGTGTAAATATTCTACTCCCAGAGGTTCAGCGATGACCTTTCATTTCAAATTTTTGCCCTTTGCTGGGATTTTGAGATAATATGAACCATTAAGTTTGAAATACAGTGCTGCATTTATCCACTTCAAAAGCAATACCAGTCACTTTTAACATGAAAAAGTTGTCTTGGGACAAAACCTCCTTGCTTATCATAAATTTTGTTTTCTCTCCCTATTGTCTTCTTTCTTAAGAAAAGACTCTTAAAACATTTACTGTTTGTCTGTTGGAAATTCCGGTAATTGGAAGGCAGTGTTAGCCCTTAGCTGTAATAATAATAATAATAATAATAATAATAATAATAATAATAGTAATAATAATACAAAGTATAGCAACACTCTTGGACATTATCTGCATTTCCCACCCATCCTCAGCTAGGGCAGGACATCTGCAGTGTGTCAATAAGACAAAGGGAACATTTCTGCTGAGATCTCTGGGGAGATCTTTGGTAGCACTTAGTCCTAACTGGAAACTGCCTTTCATTTCCTCTGAAGGCATCATTCTACACAATGTATTTCTTTATGGGTAGAAATTAAAAATGTTATTTCACAAAGCACTTTGAACCATGACAAATAAAAATGTAATATAAAATAGTCTAATCTTCCTATCCCACCTGATCCAGGTTGAGCAAATAACACCTCTAATGCTTTCCAGTCTTTGTTGCCTTGTACAGCTTTTTTTTTTTTTTTTTTTTTTTTTTTTTTTTTTTTTTTTAATGTGTGTAGAAAATGTTCATGTCATTATCTACAAGATAAGGAGTGATAGAAAATTTTTTAAGCATCTCTGAAAGGGAAAGAAATTTACCTCACAGTTGTGTCAGCAAATATTTCTTCCTGGGAAGAAATTAAAACATTGATTCTAGCTTTACTACTTCCTAAGCAAATTCTTTTCAGATCACTATTTGGTCTTTAATATGGAGATCATGTGGATGATTAGATTTTTTTTTTTTTTTTTTTATTATAATGCCTTCTTTTTCTTTGTTTCAAACACAAAATAATATCACAGAAAAATAAGATTATATATTACATTTATATATTAAATAAAGATTTTTTTGTTGTTGTCTCCTTATTTGCAAAATTCTTCTAATCCATTCACTTAAGTGTCAGATTCTTATCTGCAATATGTATATAAAAAAATTTAGTGCTAAAAGAAAATAGTTTAGAGGTTGATTAGTGCGGGAGGTCTATGTATACAGATGGGGATGTGACTCAATCAGAGTCAGGCCGTAAATACAAACTCAGGAACAGACATCACATTTTTTACTACAGGTGAGTCAAAATCTGTAAAAAGAGCACAAGGCAAAGATTTCCAGCCTTCTCTGTATGACACTAGTGAACCATGAGCAAGAAACACTGTGTGGTACTCTGCTCCATTTTACAAACACGGAGAAGAGGAATGATGCCATCCTGAGGCTATTAAATAAAAGGATGGGTTTACTACACTGTTCTTTAGATGAACTCCAGCCCATTTAAAACATTTTAAAATATATTTGAAATCAGCTTGGAAAAAAAATTGCAATTTGAAAATAAAAGTTCCATGATAAATTTTTCTGCCATGAAATCCAAGGGATTAAGGGATTGTGATTCAAATACAATAGCAATACTATTCATGGCAACTTAATTTGATTTTGATTTTTAATATTTCAATGTGAAGTATTAATTTTTATCCTTATTCTTTTGTTCTTGGTTTGTGGGTTTTATTTAAACATGGTTTGGCATCTGAATCCCAGAATATCTAGGGTTGGAAGGGACCTCTGGAGATCACCTTTTTCAACCTCCTTGATCATGAATGTTCACCTAGAGCATGATGTACAGGATCATGTCCAGGCAAAATATTTGAATATTTCCAGAGAAGAAATAAAACACAGCCTCCATGGGCACCTGTTTCAGTTGTCTGACACCTTTACAGAAAAGTTATTTTTCTTCATATCCAAATGGAAGTTCCTCTGCACCTCTTTCCCCCATTGCCCTTTGTCCCTCCTCTGCATGGAGATAGAAATGTTTTACTGAATCTTAGCATGGATTTTAAATCAAGATCAGCCTCAATATCTACAAAAGCAAACAACACAGCAAAAAAAAAAATACAGAACCCATGCAAACAAACAACAACAACAAAACCCCAAACCAGACCGTGAATAACTTTGTAACAATCTACCAGAACTTAATTTTACTTAATTTTTCCAAAAAAAGCACCACAAAAACTTAAAAAAACCCGCTATGGATATGATGGTAAAATACCCATTATATGATACATAAAATGGATGCCTAGAAAATGGGTAGACAGATGTTTGACATAATGTCTTCCTCAATAAAACAGAGTTTTAGTTCAAAGACATCCTGTTTATTTCTAGACATTGAATAACTTCTAGCTCTAAGTCTTTTTTTCTTAGTAAAGTCATTGTCTTGAGGCTGGCACCTAAATATTTACAATTTATGGGGTTTTGACTTCTTAAAAACTTATTTATGGCTACTGTACCTGAATGGGAATAAGGGTTGCAATATGCACATAATTAAAAGTCGTAAGTTTTTGTTTGTTTGTTTGTTTGTTTTGTTTTGGCTAATGAAGACTCTGAAATAAAGTCAAACAAAGGGAAAAAAGTGCAATACTTTCAACACTTTAGCTAATAAGATAATGGCATTGTAGTGGCCTGACTTGCTGGGTTCACAAGATCACACAGTTCACAGAAATTATAGCTTCTAAAAATAAAAAATGAGACAAAAGGAGAAGAAGAGCTTTACTTAAGGAAATAATTTAGAAGACAGTACATATTGTCTCTTCCCAGAAAACATGTTTCCATAACTAGAAAATAACATCTACGTGTGAACTTTTCAGGCATTTTATTTCTCCTATTAACATGGAGTTTCTTGAACACAAAATCCATTTTTTATTTTCCAAAGAAAAAGAAAGAATTTACTTTGATTCATGGTAGGAAATTATGGGCTGAAGTTATCTTACAGCAAGCCATTTTATCCGGATCCATAGATCCTTAGGGAACAGTGATTTCTGTCTTCTTATCTAGATTTGAAAATTAGGCACATTAAGGCATATCTTTCAACTAGCTTTGCATCAAGGGTGTTTGACACCACAGTAGACAGCTATGACACACATGGAAATTGCACGTAGGGAATTGCACTGACAACTGTGGCAAAGTCATCTAAGAAAAGACCAGTGGACAGACAATTAAATCAACACCGATCCTGTGATTTCCATCGGCCAGAGTTCACAAACTGAGTGAAAACTGACTTAGTGCCTTACAAAAATAAGTCTGCAGTCTGTAGTGCTGTACAAAACCTCTGAGGAGATAATTCAGGATATTAAAATACTGATAATCAGTTCTGGGACCCAGAAGACCGTCAATTCCCCTATTATTTTATGAGCATGTGTATTGAAAGACAATAATTTGTGGGTTCAAGGTACAGGTTTAGTAATTTTGTGCCACATATTTGAGTCTGCTGATGATACAGTTGATTTATAACACTTTATCAGAGTCAATTATTTAAGTATTCGAATGGATCTATGAGGTGAAGAGCAATAAACACATAAACATTTATGGAGTTAACACATGTAAATATTGACAGGAATAACAGAAGTCTAAGAGGGGAAAGCAAAGTGAAGCAAAAATTCCTTTCTACTCTATTTTTACTAACCATTTTAATAATTTTACTGCTATCTTTTGTAGCTGAAGAAAAATGTTCTTTTCAAAATAGAGAAGTTCTCTTTGAAAGAAAGAAGAAAAAGCCATTTTCACTCATCTGGAGAAGTGCCTCCTGGGAACACAGGGAACTGAAAGTTTAATTTCTGTGAAGACAACCTTACCTTTGTGAAGGATGTCAAAGCAATTTCTCAGGCCAAAGAGTCTTGAATTCAGTATGACTGATTTCGAAAGAATAAAAAAAAAATGTTCCAGCAGTTCGACAAATCTCAAGGTCATATCCTTAACTGGAATTTCCACTGAACCTGCTGGTCACTCATGGACCTAGAATTGCTTGAACATACCCACTTCAAAAGAAAATCCAGTCCCTTCTGATGTAGAAAGTTTTAGCTTTAAATGTGCCAAGCAACCACAATCTCCAGAATTTCTTTGTGACTTTTTTTTCTTGAGAAAAATCAAGGAAAGTACATTACACTTTGGAAAAAGGTCTTAGTCTGGTGATTCATTTACAGGATGAGAGGTCTGGATGACAGCAAAACTAGTCCTCCTAGTTGAAATAGGAAAGTTGTTAATCAGCTACATAAATTGCTACTTAATCACAACTGGAAAGACTGTAAGCGAAATACGACATTATGTCTAACATATAATTACCATATCCACTTGAATTTCATTAATTTCATTATATCCTTGAATTTCAGTCATCCTGTTTCACTTCATTCATTTGTACTGAATAGGGAAAGTTTGGGTCATGAAAGAGAATGGGCAAAGAAAGAGAAGTGTAATTATTTGAACACGTGTGGATACCTGGTGCCCACCAAAGCTGCTCTCATTCCTCAGGTAGAAAGGGGAGAGAAAATACAGCAAAAGGCTCCAGGATCCAGGACAGGAAAAGGTCCCTCAGCAGTTGCTATCATGACCAGAGCAGACTGGACTCAGGGAAACCAGTTTAATTTATTACACATCAGATCCAAGTAGGGTAATGAGAGAAATACCTGAGTCTTAGAACACCTTTTTCCCACCACTCCCTTCTTCCCACTCCCGATTTCTCCTCCTCCCTACCCTGCAGTGGTTCAAGGTTTCAGGGAATGAGGGTCATGGTCAGACCGTCCCACATTGTCTCTGCTGCTCCTTCCTCCTCAGGGACTGGACTCCTCACTGTCTGTCCCTGCCCCACTGTGGGGTCCCTCCTTTGTGCAGACAGTCCTCCATGAACTTCCCCAATGTGAACATTGTTCAGTTCTCCTGAGTCATTGAAAACCGATATAGTCACGGACAAAGACCCTCTAACTAGTTAAAGTTAGAAAGTGCTATGTTTATTCACCGGCAGGCGGCACGGGAGTCATCTCTGAAAGGCGTGGCCACCCTGAACAAGGGTCTTTGCTCGCTATTTATTCTCCAAGACCTTACATACAATACATATGCATAACCCCAGCACCTCCCTTCCCCGCTCTGTATTAAAATGAGGCTATCAGTCCTTCATGTGTGTGCAATTCTTCTTTGGAATTGGCTCAGTGGTCTCGAATTGAGGTCAGGGGTCTCAAAGGATGAAGTCAGGAGAGTCTTCATCTTCTCTGTGACCCTCTGGCACCATCCAAGGTCCCCTGCTTCGTGATTGATTGATGTGAAGTCCAGGTGCTGGCCATTGTTCTTGGTGGTTTCAATCTATTCTTATGACGGTTCACTTACTCCACTTTTTCTATAAACAAGCTCATAATAGAACAGTTAGCTCTAGCTAATGATCTAATAATCATTAACCTACCATTTACTAATCTAACTTACATCTTGATCAATATAAATTGCTTCTAACCCTTAGCTAAAATCTTAACTCTTTAAAGTCATGTCTCACTCCAGGAACAGCCTGTTCCAGCATGGGTTCTTCACAGGGTCAGTCCTTCAGGAGCTGATTTCTCCAGCATGAGTCACTTCCACGTGGTCAGTCCTTCAGAAACCCACTGCTCATATGTGGGTCCCCTCTCACAGGGTCAGTTTTTCAGGAAAAGGCTGCTGCTGAGTGGTCCCCCCATGGGATCAGTCCTTCAGGCACACCCTGCTTCCCTGTGGATCCCTTTCCATGGTGTCAGCCCTTCAAGAACGGGCTGCTCCAGCATGGGCCTCTCCCATGAGGTCACGAGCCCTGAGATCAACCCTAGTCCATCATGGGTTCCTCTTCCCACCATGAAGGCTGAAAACCAGGAAGCTCTACTCCAAATAATACTGTCAATTCAAATATTCTGTGACTACAGGACACTTAAGGAAATATTTGCTTTCCACTACAGGATCATTTTACTGTCCATGATGAAAAAGACACTATACAGTTTGTGGACAAAATTAATAATTTTGGGTATTATTAATAGATGATTGCTTATTTTGCATCTTAACTCAAGGCCTTGTAACTCGGCAGGAAAAAAAATCATACAGTTTTGGGGGGGTTTTTTTGTTTTTTTTTTTTTTTTTTTTTCTGGAAGAGTTATCCAAAGGAGAAAAATATAAAAAAAAGTTGGAGCTTATTTTATTTCCCTTTTCTATTTTCTGTGCTCTATACTTCATAAGAATGGAAGTACTGATATTTTCTTTGGACTCACATAGCTATGAAAATACTTAAAAAGTAGGGAACCTGTTCAAATCTGTCTTTTAGCTTTTTTAAAGGTGGAAAGGGGTAGAATAAGAATATTTATTTTCAAATCAGCTATGTGAACTGTAAAATTAAGTATCTGGGAAATGGCTCACATTAGTCACTGTATACAGCTTGTAAGTACCATTCTTTTTGTTAAACATATAATTGCAGAGTGCTCAGAACTATGAGATCTATCAAGAAGGGAGTTTAATTACAGGCATTCATGTAGGTTGTTTAAAAAATGCTGTGATTTTGCCAGTTTATTGAAGGCAATGATTTCAAGCTTTGTAGTCTTTCATTGCAATAATAAACAGAGCAAGAAGAAGATTCAGAAAATACATATATAAAATATAATAATTTAAAAAATACTTTCACCGAGTAGATTCAGCAAGGCATTCCAAAGCTAATGGGAAGGCACTTTCAAATACAATCAAGGATTCTCCTGATCTGACAAGTTCAGGAGTAGGCAGGCCAGTGACCACTTCTACATCTGTGACTGTGTTTTGAAGGAGGTGTTTTGGAATGGAGGCAAGTATCCTGGGCTCCAAATTTCATTAGGGAACAAACAATTCCAGTCCACATCCTAATCACTTTTGAAGAGTCCTGAGTTATGTAGATGTCTGACGAATTCATGTTCCCAAGAAGAGGAAGGAGACAGTAATATATGGTTACACCTTTCTCAGAGGGGGGAAATACATAGTGGAGTGAGTCCAGGTCATGGAACAGGCTGTCCAGGGATGCTGCTGAGTCTCAATTCTGGAGTTCCCAGAGCTCTCCTTTCTACTCTTTTTAATAATGGGTGCATCATTTCCCTTTCTCCAACACCAGGACATCACTGTCTGTTACAACTTATCAGATAAGATGGAGAGTGGCTTGGACACTGCATCATACCCTCTGGAGTCCAGGATACACCTTGTCAGGAACAACAGGTTTGTGCATGTTCATGTCCATCTCAGACCTGACTTTCTTTTGTGATGGGAGCAACTTCACTCCTCCAGCCCCTGTATTGATTTTCATAGACTTGAGCAACTTGGGAAGATGGATTATGTCGAAAACTGAGGGAAACAAGATTTGCTGAGCACTTTTATGTGCCTCGTGTTGGCTGTCATCAGTTTTCCTGTCTTATCTACGCGGCAGCAAGGGGGGCACCTTTTCTTTCATACCCGTTTTCTGGCCAGTGTACTTTGTAGAAGCTCTCATTATTCTTCAATTTCATTTACAAAGTCTGTTCTAGCTCTGCTTTACCTTTCCTAACCCCATCTCTCCACATCCAAGCAGTGTCCCTATATTCTTCCCAGGACAGATATCCCTGGTCCCATTAGCTGCGTATTTCCTTCTTACACTTTAGTTTGACCAAAAAGTCCTTCCTGAGCCATGCTGATCCCTTCCTCTGTTTACCTAATTTTTTACATGTCAGAATTGAGAGCTCTTGCACTCAAGAAAAATTCCATTAAAAAGCTACTGGTTTGGTTTTCCTCCTTTTTTTACCAAGGGCAGTGGATTCCCAAGGAATCCCATCCACTAGTTACTTAAAAGTCAACAAGTTTGTTCTAAAATTAGGGATCCTGGCTCTATTTTACTCCTGGCCCATATTCCTCATTATTGTGTGTTATACCAGGCCACAGCCACTGTAGCAAATGCTGCCACCAATGGTGACATCCCTAATTAATTCTTCCATGTTGGAACAGATCCAGCAATGCTTCTTGGGTGAATCCCATCACTCCCAAAGGTTTCTCAAAGGTTTATCCATGATTGTAGGAGGCAAAACCTTGAGTGTGGCACTGGCCACACTTTCACCCGTTCCTTCCTGAACCCCTGCCTCTGACTGGAAGGAGAGAGGACAACACCCCCAGTGCTCCACATCCTTTTTTTTTTTTTTTTTTTTTTTTTTTTAACTCAAAGGGACACACAGCCTGTTCTGGTGGTTTTAAATTGCCACATTGTTGGACCCTGTGTGGAATTTTAGGAGCAGAGCTGTAGGAATTATCAAACCCCCGGCAGACAGAAAATTACTCTAGGGAAAATTTTCTGCATTGCAAATGAGTGTTTTGGTGCCTCCCAGTAAGAAATCTCCAATAACTGATGGTTTCTGTGGTTTTTTTGCTGGTGGGTGGTTACAGCAGGAGCTTTGCATGGTTGGCTTCTCCTGGATCTTGTCCATCACCCACGTGCTCCTCATTAACCACCCCCAGAGGACAGACTCTGATATGCAGGAGCTAAAGATTTTCCTTCCTCCCCAGGCATAAATGCAACATGGTTTAGGACTCCTTAGGCTCTTTCACACAACAAAATACGTATTTATAACCAAACTATCTAAATAATGATACACAATAGGTTAGTATGAAAAGGGATTACCACAGTATGTTCCAATCATGTCTAACTTATAAGGACAAATGCAGAAAGGCTCTTTGGTTTTGATTTTGTTTTGCTTTCCTTGTGTAAACGTGCCTTCCTTTGGTATCAGACTTGCACAGATTCTGTATTATCACTATATATTTTCTCAAATTTTCCTGTGTCTGCTTTTAAAAAATAAACTGCATGGGAAGAAAGCCCGTGACAGAGGAATACTGACACATATACAGTAAAAGAATGACCTGATTTCTGATAAAATTATAGAATAATTTTTTACTTTACACATTATGGCAATCCAGTATGATTTTAAGTACCTCCTAATTTATTAAATTTATAACAAGGAAGTAGTTTCTGTTTTTCTTGGCTTTGTAGCTAGGATTATTATGGAAACTCAGGGAAGAAGAGAAGGCAGATGGCTCTTTGGTGCAGACTCAGCTTTCCTCATGTCTTCTGATAACTTCAGTGAAAGGAATTGTTCAGCAACTCCCTTAAGTCCCGCCCCAAGAATGCCTTCAAAAGGCTTTTTTCCCCCTCCCCTAAAGTTAATATCCCTCAGTACATTCTCAGATTTGATCTTTGATTTGCCATGAGGTGCTTGCAATGATGAAATCTACCTTCCCTCCATGATTTTACAGCTGAAGTCTAAGTGCTTCTAGTCATCAAGCTTTCAGCCCTGTGCATCAATTTATTGGTCTCATCATCCTTGCTGGATTCATGTGTTCAATTTTCATTTTTTTAATTTGTCACATTTCAATTTGGCCCACACATAACACCATGGTTCAGCCCAAACTGGCCAATAAAGCAGTAAGCACACTTCAAGCAATCCACATTCCTTTTGCTGTCTTTATATAGTCACTTTTTATTTTAAAGATGTGAAAAAGGTTGACTTTTCTACTGCGTGCAAGATATTACTGTGTAAATATGTTGGGGGGTTTTTTTGTTTGTTTTTTGGGGTTTTTTTGTTTGTTTGTTTGGGTTTGTTTTGTTTTGTTTTTATTTTTTTTCCCTGCAGCTCTCCTACTCAAGATGTGATGACCATCCTTTATTTCTGCAGTTTCTAAGTATAATACCTCTCAGGGGAAATTATAGCTTTAAATGCTGATTGGGTATATATGCCAAGGGGTAGACATGTAATTATATACATGTATATGGCAAAATTAAAAATGCTAATCTCCCCTATTTAAGATTTTAGCACTTGGGAAGATTTTAGAAGCTTAAAGGTGTAATACACTGTAATTTTTCCTGAAACATTTTATTACAATGACATGCATGTGAGCCACTGAACTCAAACTGTGTCTTAGGGTACAACTATTTATATATCATTTCTATTTTAGAGCAAGTGCTGTCTTTGCAGCAGCAGACCTCTTTCCCCACCTGTCCACAGAACAGAATGCTGACAATTTGTCCTGATATCACCTTAAAAACAGAAGGAACAAAGCTTGTAAAAATATGGCATTTTAAAAAGAATATATATATTTAGATAACAATGCTTTAAAAAAAGACCTGATATGCTGTTCCAGGACATGAATTGACTTGATCTGAAACTGTGATATTTCCAGGTGCTTTCATATACCTGTGCAAAAGCAACAGGTATAACTGGAAGTAAAGAACTCAAGTGATAGATTCAAGGTGCTGATAAGATAGAGACGTGCATTTTTAGACACAAATTATTTCAAGAAACTTTTTCTGAGAGTGAATCAATCTTGCCAAGAGGGCAGAGTCAAAGTTGTTTCAAAGGTAACTGGATGGTTAAAATGGGAGAGCTGTACAAAGCACAAACTCCATCTTCCAATTTTCCATCTTTTAGACTGGGATAGTAACACAAGCATAGGTGGAAGTTCCAAGCTACTTCATAAATAGTAAATGGGAAAGAGCTTACCTGCAGTTGGGGTGCTGTCATAAATATTGTCTGTTTTCTTGAGTACAACAGTGCATTTATTATTTAACATCTGTGTAAACAGTTCTGCATGTAAATGATTCAAGCTTCTCTGAATGGCTTTTATTATTTGTGAGAGTATAAAATATAACTTCTTTTAGGATTTCCATATATGTCACAATTTAATTTTACTCCAGTTGAGTCGTGGTGTTTTCACAAGGTTAAATGCAAAATGACGTTCCAAATTTCTTGTGTAATTTTTGCCTAAGAGTACTTCTGTTTGCTTCAGTATTGGGTTAAGTCTCATGTGCAGAGAGGTAGCATTAATTAGAGACAGAAATGCAACAAATATTTTCACAACAATTCTTTAATTAAGATTGGGAGATAAGGGTTGTAGCAGTAAATGACACAGAGAGTGGGTGTAGGCCAAAACTGGGTTTTTTATTTGTTTGCTTTTCCCACTTTTATTTAACAATAAAGGAAGTCAGGAGCACCTGATTCCCTTCTGTCCTTTAATGGGCTCTTTTTAAGTACCCTGAGGATCACTTAATACAGTAATGAAAAACAGGTGTTATTTATTTGTGCATCTACTCATTTCCCATGGTTACCACATTTTAGTCTTTTGCTCTGAATTAACACCACAGTTGAAAACACCTGTAAGGTACACTCATCCACTGTATCTGGCTGCACAATGAGATGAAATGTAAAGACAATCACAGGTTTATGAGGATTTTGCTGTGGATTTCATAATACAAAATAATGCACCCCCTTCCCAGGCTGCTCTTCCGTTTCTCTTGCAAAGCCTGATGAGACAAAAAGACAGCCAGGATAGCTGTTATTATATACAAGTCTTCAGTGGCATTTAGAGATAGTGAAAGCAATTTGCTGGCTTTTAAAGAATGCTCAAAAAGTTGGTAAGTTTAAGTTTTGCTTAAATGGCTGTGTGACCCACTGCCTGTGAATGTGCCTTTTTAATAAGAAAACAAGTCAGGATCTTTCAAATATAAAACCCTGGCTAGATCACTGTGCTGCTTTAAATTGCCGTGCTTAATATTTTGGGAAGAAACACTTGGGATGTTTCAAGTCAAGTACAGTGTACATGCAAGAGCCTGAATTCATAGAACCTTAGAATCCTGGAGTCATTTGTGCTGCAGAAGACCTTAAAGGTCATTGATTCCAACCCTAAGGTAGGACTCAATGATCTGAAGGGTCTTTTACAATCTAAATGACTCAGAGGTTCTGTAATGACTAAGCGATGAGATCTCACTTGTGTTTGCTTGTAACAGATTCCTTCCTTGTAAAAATTTCTGCTCAAGAAAGTAGTATGTTTTGGTTTCTTTTCCGTAAATGCACATGCTGCACCGAGAGGAAAACAGCAGGGGAATCACAGGTTTTTCCTCTAAGGGAAACTACATGTGATGCCCATGTTCTGCTGATACCCAGATATACATTGGTTAACTAGAAATAGCAATTTTGCTCTTACAAGAATCCACAAACATGGTGTGATCATGCAGAATCCACTCACTTTCTGTTGAGTTCCACCATTCACAACTGTGACATGAAGTTTTGGGTGTCATCTATAAGCAGAATAAATGTTGCTTTTGTGTTGGTGCCAATTACATGAGAGAGAAAGGCCAAGAGTTGCCTACAGAAAGGGCAGAATCTTCTCTACACCTTTAGCATGTTCATGGCATCTGTGAACATGGTCATGAATGCTGCCAGGTCAGATTGGGAAATGGTGGGTCACATATCCATAAAGAAAAATATTCTTCCCTCTGTGAGGGTGGGGAGGCCCTGGCAGAGGGTGCCCAGAGAAGCTGTGTCTGCCCTTGGATCCCTGGAAGCATCCAAGGCTAGGCTGGACATTGGTGTTTGGAGCAGCCTGGGATAGTGGAAGGTGTCTCTGCTTGTAGCAGAGAGAGGATGGGTTGATTTTTAAGGTCCCTTCCAGCCCAAACCTTTCCATGATATCCTGTTTCAAATATGTTGTACAGACATGCAATGTCTAAATGTCTCTTGATTGAAAAAGTGAAAATCCATCCCCTAAAAAGCTTCATGCCAGGTGGGTGAGCTGTATGAGTTTTTTCACAGTCAGCTGAAAGGCCTGTGCTCCACATGTTCTGTTGTCAGAGTTTCAGTTGTACTGGAGCCAGAGCTCTTCCACCCACCACACAGACTAAATCTTGGCTTACACACCTGCTAGCAGGCAGGCAGACAGCCACAAATTAAATCCTGGGACACAGTCTTGCCTCAGGTCCTCTGGGGCAGGCATCTCTGGCAGCTGGAATTTAGATTTTCAGGTTAGCTGAATTCCCTTCAGTGGGGGATGACTAAATGAGCAGAAGCTGTTCATTGGAAAAGACAATCATTGATTAAGTACTGTATCCTTCCTGTTAGAGTGCTGGAAGGAGCTGTGTTCCACCAGAGGATTTCATAAGAGAAACTTGCACATCCTCCCTCTACTGGGAAGAAGCAGAGCTGAATTCTCAGAGTTTAATCCAATGTTTGCTTTAATATATCTTAACAATATTCTTAAAACTTGTTGTCCTGTTTCCTCCGTCACAAAGTTCATGATATCTGTTTGTAAGCACAAGATTTCTACACTCTGGGTCCCATTCCTGAAAGAAGATGTAGCTCTTTCCCTGTGTCCCCAACCCTGGCTCATATTTGTAGGTTTTAACCTCTGAGTATGACTGTGAAGGGAAAATGGGAGGAAGGGCAAGTGTCCTCATGTCAAATCTCGCCACCTTCAAGGGCTTTCTCTAACAAGTGCCTTATTATGACCAACAATATCTTCAGATGTTCCCCCATACCCAGCAAAAATTACTCTCCCTCCTTATTGTCATGCCAACAGTTGGTATCTGTCATGTTCTGAATATACCAATACCCACAAGCAACTTTAAGTGGGCTTTTGTGTAGCCACCTTAGTTTGCCAGTCACCTACTGAATGTTTATTTTTGTTTTTCCCCATCTTTGTCTTTGCTCTCCGTTATGCAGAACTCTAAAGTATCTCTGTTGCAGTTACATTTTTGACAAGGAGGAACCCAGATCTTTGGATGTTTCATGTGGGAATTGAGAATTACAGCATCATTTAAGTGAAACTGCCTTCATAGCTCCTAAGAACTACACAGGAAAGTTAAAGATCCTTTTTTTTCCCCACAATCTCAAATTAATCTCGGTTCTGGGAGACATGAAAATGATTATCCTCAGCCCAAGATCCTTGATCTCTAAGGGATTTTTTTTTTTTTTCCCCTAAGCCTTATTCACACTTTTATTATCTGAAGGACAGAAGTGTGAGGTTCATTTGCTTGTTTTACAGCTTTAGGAGTAGGAAAGGGCCAGCATCATGTGTATGAGACACAGAGAAACGCTGACAGAGCTTCAGAGAAAAGGTCACTGGAGCAAATAGCAGAGGAAGCTGATAAAATGAATGAGAGATGGTGACAGTTTTTGGAATGATAGAGGCAGTAAGAAGTCAGGAAAGAGAGCATTGCTTTATGCAAAGAAACAAGAATGACTCACATGCCTGTTGGAAATAACTTCTGAAAAGCAGAGAGGCTATTTTTGGGCCCATGGGTACAAACAAAAACATCCAAACCCCAAATCTCACAGCCAGCCAGACAAGTCGTGTAGTTTCTTTGAATCTGAGCACCATGATGCCAAACAAACAGCTGAGACACGGGAAGGACATTTTCCAAGCCCTCAATATGCTTTTAACTTCCTGGGTTTGACAATCCAAGTGTGAATCAGGGATTACAGAGTATTAGAAGGAAATCTACTTGAGCATGGCAACAGCGCTTGCAAATTCATAAATATTCCAGCCAAGCTTTCATGGTGAAGAGTCTTTTGGAAGCATGTGCACGGCCTGTGAATTGATTATCTCTACCTAATGTTCTTCTTTAGGGCTTCTACTCAGCTGCAGAGTGGAGAACAGTTGATCAGAATCAAGTATTTTACAACAGATGAAAGCAGTTGCCTGGGCGATCATGTGCATGTAGATGTTAAATAAAATAACTCACAGGCATTTACCTGTTTTATCACAGAAATGCATTCTTGCTCAAGATGCAGGGAGATGTCAGCTTGCTGATTTGTCCAATTTTGGAAAAAAATTTAGCAACAGCTTTGTTGTTTAATCCAGAGCATGCTGATTGAATTGCCAGAAGAAGTTGAGATGTCATTTTATTTTCTTATCTCATCCTTAGCCTTTCTCTTCATACTTAGAGGGCAAAATATAACGATTTTAGAAGTGGACCTATTGTTACATAGCTGCATAAGGGTTTGTTTACAAGCTGCAAAATGGGAGCAATATTTTGATAATATTGAAATCACTGGACTCTTCTGGGTTTTCTAATCACCTGAAGCTGGTTCTGTTTCAACCAAGATACTGATACTCTATAATTGTTAATGTACTGAAGTCTGAAGACCACCACAAAATTCTGGAAATTGAGTCTGAAATGGTAATGTTTGATACAACAGGGGGCGGCCTGTGCACATTACAGGTCAAATTAAAGTATTTTCATGATTTCATCTCAATTTCTGGTAGTTTTGAAATGTTAATTTTTATGGTAAATGTGCTTGCTACAGGAACTTCAAGGTTAACAAAGGGGTTTCTTTCATAAATCTCACAGATTGTGTACAGTAGCCCATTATGTTTGCTCTGGTTTGTTTGTTTGTTTGTTTTTAATAATTGTGTTCGGATCATCAAGGATTTTAAAGATCTGCAAGCATTTGTTTTGTAGGATTTTTATTTATTTATTTGTTTGTTTGTTTATTTATTTATTTATTTTAATTAAAGAATCAGTGTTGATCAGTGTTGTGCGAGCAGGAAGGCTATTTTAGGAGGATAAATTAGAATGCACGGTATGGAAGGAGACATTGCTGAAGCCTAAGAATATCCAAAACATTGAAAAATTATTTCATCCTTTACTAGTTATTTTTCTACATTTTAAGTTAATGAGCTTTAATCTGCAATTATTTGGTACAGAACAGTTTTCAACAATGCACTATAATGAACAAAATGTTTTGCTCCACAAATTCTTTCTAAACATTGATGCATATAATTTTGGTAGGCTAATTGCGCATTTCTGGGAAATATATTATTCTTCTCCCTTGAATACTTTGTCACATGGGACAGGGGTTGGACTGGGCAATCCTTGTAGGTCCCTTCCACATCTGAAAGTCTAATGATTAATTTTATTCAACAGTAGGGTTTAGTGACCATATTTTCTCTTATATTCTCTCATTTTTTTTTTTTTTTTTTTTTTTTTTTTTTTTTTTTTTTTTTTTTACCATGAAGGTCTGCAGCATCTTTATGTTTGTATCATATTTGCATTTCCACCTTTCTTTTCTCCATCTTTCTCCAAGACAGCATGGATTTTGCACCTTGACTGGATGATGCCAGTATCCTAATGTTTAATATTTCTAACACCTGTGCCTTTAAGGAAATCACAGGCATAAAGGTTTTTCAATAACATAAAAGCATAGAACCAAATAATCTCAGAATGGTTTGGGTTGAAAGGGACACACAATCACAGAATCACAGAATGCGGAGGTTGGAAGAGACCTTCAAGATCATCGAGTCCAAACCACGCCCTAACACCTCAATTAGATCATGGCATTGAGTGCCCCATACAGTCTTTTTTAAACACATCCAGCGATGGTGACTCCCAGGCAGACTATTCCAGTACCTTATCACTATTTCCATGAAAAACTTTTTCCTAATATCCAACCTATATTACCCTTGACACAGCCTGAGACAGTGCATTCTCATTTTGTCAAGGCTCATCTTGTTCCACCCCCTGCCATGGGCAGGGACATCTTCCACTATCCCAGGCAGCTCCAAGCCTGGCCTTGGACACTGCCAGTGATACAGGGGCAACCACAGCTCCTCTGGGTGACTGGACCAGGTTCTCAGCACTTTCATTGTAAGGGTGAAGATGCTCCCTGTAGTATCTGAAGCTTGATATTAAAAAAAAAAATCAGGTTTGAGAATCATTACATGTTATTGTACATAGTAACAAGAAATAATTTGAATGTAAGCAGAAATGCAATACACACATACCAAAAATACCTAAAAAACCAAAAACCAACCCAAAAAAATCATGAAAAAAAACCTTTAATAAATTAAAAAATAAGCAAAAATCATCCCCTAGTATTTTCATGTCCACTTAATAAAATTATTTCTGTCTTTTAAATACAGTTTCTAGCAAAAATTTAGTGACTAGCTATGGATAGAATATGTTATTGATGCAATCTGATGGACAGTAGATCTGAATTTTAGTCCACAGAATCACAGAATATTTGGGGTTGGAAAGTTCTCTGGAGGTCACCCAGCCCTGTGCAGGGGGCCCAGGCAGGGTCCCCTGTGACAGTGACACAGGAACGTGTCCAGCTGGGGTTGGCATGTCCCCACACAGGGACACTCCAGGCCCTCCCTGGGCAGCCGTTCCAGGGCTCTGCCCCTCCACGCAGAGAAGTTCTTCCTCCTGCTGGGGTGGGACTCGCTGTGGTTTATTTGATGGCCACTGCTCCTCATCCTGCCACTGGCACTGCTGGAAAGTTGGTAAGGATATCCTGCTTAGCTTTTGATTAGAAATTTGTTCTTGGTTAACAGATGGTCTTTAATGACAATGGGGCGCAATTAGAGGAAAAAAAAAATCCTTTCAAATGTGTTTGGGTTTGCTCCTTTTCCTCCACCAATCTTAGGGATTAAAGCAAACCCTAGTGTCCTTGAAGGGAGCTTGAGGAATGGTGGGAAAACTGGAAATGATTTTCTGACCTGTAGCCAAAAGGGATGGTGAGTCCTCTGTTATGTGTCAGCAAATGATCATGTTGTGGAAACACACAGAAAATTGGTGTTTGTGAAAAATAAGTAAGCTCATATTCATTACAGAAGTTCTTCTCATAGAATGTTTATTTTTTTAACTTACAAACCTTACTCTTTAGGTCAAACTTCTGACATCTGCAGGGAGACAGGATGACTAACACAACCAAGATGTTATTTATTTTAGACTTCAGCCTTACATTAATTTTTATGCCAGCAGAAACCTTCAGTACTTGGCTTCAGTGAAGTCACTTCAATTCAATTCAATACATAATTCCAGAGAGGTTTTGCAGTTTTATATATGTATTTGCTTATACCTGTATGCTTTCCTTTTATATTTATACCTGTATTGTTCATTTCCAAAATACTTTTGCAAAACTTTATTGTGAAGGTGTTTATTTGAAATGGTCAATAAATAATCTGTGAGTAGGTGTGTGAAATTATTTCTCATCCCTGCTACAAAAAGACATAAATTAGAATCACATAACCGATTTCAGAAAAATCTATACTGGATATCAAAACATTTATTTTTGACAGGTGACACTTTTAGGCATCTTACACAGTAATTTTTACTTGTCAGCAAAATAATTCTGGTGGAAAATAACTTTTAAAGCAGCTGTCTATTCTTTTCTTTATGCAGACTTTTAAGATTTGCTAAATCATCCGGGGGGGGGGGAGAGGCGCTCTAGGTAGACTCCTGATAACAAGTAGAAGAGAATATGCATTATTCAATAGATTGAACTATATGCAAATGAACAGAGCATGAACATTTTAATCTAAAAGTGCTTTTGCTTACATCATTGTGAAGCCACAAAAACTGTACCTCTGAAGTGCACAAAATAATGTTGTCTTTTAATGAACTGGTTTTGAGTTGTGTTTTGATACAACAGAATGTGATGGACTCAGCTGTGGTCTAAGAATTGCTAACCCTGGATTCCTACTCTTGGTGCTAGCTTTGTGCCAGAGGGATATTATAGCCCTTTTGAGTTAATTTTTTTTTTTAATTAAAACTGTAGATTATATTATTGCAAAGCATTCTTGAAAATGGTGGTTAATACACTTATGTGTTAATTTGCATATGTGAATGATTATAACATGTCTGTCTTCATACATGTGTCTGCTTAAAACCCTGTAACGCATTCATCTTTCTGCAAAGAGGTATAATTTCCTGGTAAAACAAATTGGATGTTTCCACTGTGAGTGTCCTCAGGTGTGTTTTTACAGATGTAAATTTCCAGATTAAACATTTTTGTTTTCTCAGTCAGTGCAGAACCATATGTTAATCAACTGTTTCCTTGACTAGTGGGATGAAAATAAGGACAAAAGATGACATATTGTTCCTATTGAATTAAATATGAAAAATTAAGTGGTCCTCCCCAGAATTTTGCTGGGGTTGCACACAAAGAACCACTATTTTCCCTCTCTAATTTCTTTAATTATTTCTGAATCTATGAACTAGGAATCCAGGAAACTATCTCAGTTGTCCTTATTTTTATAGCAAGTTGATGGAAGAATTCTATTTTTTTTTTTTCTAAAGTAATTTTAGCCTTTCTTAATAGCTTGTGTAGAATTTTCTCTAACAACTCATTTTAAAAGGTGACAAAACCACCTTTCTTCTCATAATATCTTGAAAAATACAAGTAATCATATTATACAACATTGAACAGTCTAATATTTTGAAGGTCAGAGGAGATAGACAGAGATATGTAGATACATATATAGCACTTCAAATTCAGCAGAAAGTACATCTGGTTATACATCTCTCCCAGTCACTTTCATCTCAATAAATCCTAGCCTACTAAAAAGCCAGAAAATGATAGGCATCTACAGAGATTGCCCCATCCCAGACTATGACAAGTGAAATACAGAAATAAGAAAATGTAAGAACTTAGAAATTTCAACCTACATCCTTAGCAAAACAGTAAAACAGATTAGCTATTTTAGTTTAGGGGGCTATTTTTTTCCCCCTGCAACTATCACCTCCATACTGCTTCAGTTGAAATATTGCCATGCTTATCAAAAATTACTGCTTTAAGAAGTCCTTCCTAGAACCTGGAGAAAGATCATCAGGAACAAGCTTGGTTTTTTTTGTTTTTGTGTGTGTTTATGTGTCTTCCTTTTTTTTTTTTTTCCTTTGTTCTGGTTTGGTCTTCTTTTCTGGGCCTTTAAATCTTGGATTGTTCATTTGCTCTGCTGAAATGAAAGCAGACGTTAAACTTTCAGATATTCCTTTTGTGGCACACTGTCAGGGCATGTATTTTTTATGACAGAAATGTAGCTCCATATTGAGAAATAAATATGGAGCAAAATATCCTATAGGAAATAAACTGAGGAGAGTGAGGAAAATGACTTTATCTAGGTCTTCCATAATATTATTGGCAAATTGTTTTTCTTCTTGTCTGTTTTTGTTGTTGGTTTTTTTTTGGTTTTTTTTGGTTTTTTTCCTGTCTCTATCATAGAACCACAGAATGCTTTGGGTTGTAAGAGACCTATATGACCCCTTTTTAAAACTTCAGCCTCCCATAACATCACACAGCAAGTCATTTAAGTAATTTTCTGGTAATTTCTTAGTTCAGATATGTTTTTCTTTGTACAAATATGCACACACATTCTCAACCCAGCAATCCAAACTCCAAGAGAATTAAAGAAGAAAACCTAGATATATTGCAGTTTAGTATTTGCCCCAAATTGTATTTGTGAATTTGTACCTGTTTAAAACCCTTAATCTGATTTTTTACTATTGCATGAGGTCTCAGTCAGTCACAAAATCAGCTTCACTTTGTAGTTGACTCAACCTCCATGCTCACTTCAGCATACAGCAATTGAAATATTTTGACACAGAAACACTGCTTCATCTCCTGTTTTATTTAAAGATCTTCCACAGAGATTAAAAAAAACAACAGCTCTAGAGCATTGTGATTCCCATTAAGAACCCTGTTTAGAAGCCCACCTGTCCATGCCTGAAGATTTCTGTGCCTGTCTTCTTCGCTCCTGGCAATATATGTACTTTTACCTCTTATACTTAATAAATTATCTATCTTTAAAATGGCCATCAAGTTTCTGGTTTGCTGTTGTTGATGAAGCATATTATGGAACAAGCCAACTTAAGTTCCAGATGTATTATTGCATACACTTTATGCCTTTCATGGGATTTTTATTTTAATTTTACAAAACTGAACTAAACTTCTCTTTGTATAGGACGGAAAATCTGTAGCCTTGTTGCTCAGGGATATTAAATAATAAGTTTCTTATATAAGACAAAAAAAGAGTCAAGATTTAAAATGCCTCCAGAAACTTCTGTTCTGCAGACTTGTCCCCCTCACAGCTGTTCTTTAATAAAAAATAATAAATTTTGTAGGATCTTTTTCCTCCAACAAAAATTGCCAATGGAAAAAGAAACAAATATCAACATAATCCTTCCTGCTGCCTGTTGTTGAGGTGAATACTCTCCACCTGGGGTAAAGTTCTCAGAGATTGTTAGCATACACTGAAATAAACTACTTTTCTCCCCAAAGCTCTGAGCTACCAGCTTGTTCGTATCTAAATCCCCAGAACAAAAAAGCTTAAAGTACATCCTGGACGTTGCAGCTGCTCCTGTTTACAGCTAAAGGAAGCCCAGGGAAGTACCTTTTGCAGTTTCTCTCACAGAATTAAGTGTTCCCAGTTTTCATCATGACGGAGGATGCCAGGCATGGTAATTGAATTCTATTCCACCTTTTGGTACCTCTAAAAGCATCAGTGAGGTGTTGGTTATGTCATGAGTAACAAGAGTGGAAAAAAACCCAGAGCTCATGGGCTGTGTATTTGTCATTCAACAGAAGAAACCTCTGTATATCAGTGACACAGCTTCGTTGTTTTCTAACACGTTTTGTGTAATGACTGTTTGTACTTAACTGCAAATGCACTTTTTAAAGATGATTTTTAAAAAGAGATGTATTTTCTAGAAGCCTGGAGGAATGGCAATTATATAACAGAAAAAGAATTAATTAATTCCCATCAAAAAGTTCCATTGTGGCTTATTAGAAATCTTGCTGATGGAGGAATTTGAAATACCAGAATTTTGTTTCACGTGGGAATATAAATTCAGGTGCCTTCTCAAAAAGTCACTTCATTTGGAAAGTCCAACTTGTTAAATAAATTCCATGTGCTGTCACGTCTTAGCTGGGGTTCAAAACAAGCACCTGGAGTTCCACAAAACACATGTGGGAAAGAGGTCATAGAGATGAAGGTTCCAGCCTGTGAAGAGTTGAGTTTTAAGTCTTTGAAAAAATCTGATGGGAGACTGGGGGCGATCTTTACAAATTCAAACTAATTAAACTGTTGGAGGCTCCTGCCAAACAAGCTTTTCATTTCCATTCCCACACCATTAACATGTATTACTCTAGTTTGAAAAATAAATGAAAATGAGGATCTGTATGTTTTATCCTGACTTTCTGCTTTTCCCAGACCAGAGGTTTATGTTTTATTCTTGTGGAAATCAGATCAAAAATATGGGAAAATGCATGTTGAGGATATTTTTGAACACAGGAAATGCAGTGTTGTACTGTAGATCCAGAAACTGAGCAGGTCCCAAAGCTCTGGCACAGCTACTGAACTGCTAGAGAAATGCAGAAATCTGATATTCCACGCATGTGTATGTCTTTCCCTCTACTCCTCACTCACCCTCAACCATCCTGTTTTCATGTTTCTTTTAAATAGAATTTGTAACTCTGCCACAAGGGTTAGGCAATTATTTTGTCCATCTTTAATTTTATTCATGAAAACTGTGTGAAGAGAAAGACAAATAAAAAACTGTTTTAAAGCCTTGTGCTTTCAACAGTAAAAGGTCAACCATTAAAAAAAAAAAAAAAAAAAACATTATTTCAATGAAAACACTGACATATTAAGCTCTCCTGATTTTGTTATTCAGACAGTCTTGTGAGATTTTGATACAGATGAGAGAAGTAGGGCTGGAGGAAGTAAGAAAACAAGTATTGCTAAAAATAAATTTTACTGTCCAAAGCACAAATTTATCCAAGTGATAAATTTTACAGTGTTGTATGCTGGTGTATGAAATACCACTTGGCATTGCTATATGTTTCTCTTTTTCTCTTTTATTTTTACTGTGTTAAACTTTAAACTTCTATGGCAAGATCTGCCACTTGTCAATGGTTCCCATGTTCTCCATCAGTAAGGAGATGGAAGGAAGGAGCTCTGGGGTGATTTGGGATCTGTTTCTTCAGGCAGCATCTGAGCATTCATTCCACCAGAAGCTGTGGAACAAGCAAATCTCCTGGAAATTTGGGGGTGCTCCAAATAACCTCAATGTGGGCAGTAGCCACAACACTTCGTGGGTTTTGTTCCTCACAAATAGCAACTGTAGGAGCCTAAAGATTGAAACTTTGAACATATTGAGCAAAGATCACAAGAGAAGGTACAAATTCACACTGGGAGACACTGATTTTAATTTTTTTTTAATAAATTTCAGCTTACATGCCTGTAATAATACCTCTTCCATGGCCTACATATATATACAAAGCAGCAAAATGATTATATTGGTGCGGGATGGTAAGCGAACTACAAAAAAAGTGAGAAAAACAAAGGAAGAAATCTACAATAAAATATTTTACCAGAGCTAGAAAACTTGCCACTTTTTAACTTGCATGTCAATCAGGAGAGAACCAATTTATTGTTCTTTTTCAGAGATGATGAAATTTTTTGCAGAGTATTGGTAACATTACTCATGAGCAATATAAGAAGCAATAGGATTTATGGGGGGAAAAACAAACAAACAAACAAACAAACAAAACCAAAAAACCCAAAACAAAACAAAACCCCAACCAAACCAACCAACAAACCAACCAAAAAAACAACAAAAACCCCAAACAAACAAACAAACACACACAGCAAAGCAGTACCTAAAAAAAGAAATGCTCCTTTTGCTTTCTGCCCTAGTTTTCTCTACATGAAATTTCTGGTATTTTAACAGCAGGGCTGAGGCAAGTTCTGTTTGATTGCAGTTCTTGATACACAAAGCATCTGGCTTTAAAAGGGCTTAAAAGAACATTTTTCTAGCTAGGGAACTGATGGGAGAAGATAATGGATTACATGAAAGAATAAAGAATGAGAAAGGTATGAAAGAGAAGATAAGGTGATGGGAAGGAAGAAGAAGTCCAGGAGGGAAAATTAAATAACAAATGCCTCAATATATGTGATGAAAGGTGAAAATATAGGGAGAATGTAGAGGAAATTCACAAAAGGATCTCAAAACACAGGGGTGCACTGAGGGTGACACTCTAGGGGAGTCAGCAGATACCTGCCCCTTCCCCATCAGAAAGAATCTATGCAATAGCAGCTAAGATAAATTCTACAGAACCATCTACAACTTTCATAAAAAATTATCAACCTTGCCAGCTTCTTGGCTATTTGTTCTTAACAACGAACAATCAAAAATCCTGCCCTCTTTCTTTGGAATGTAGGACTAGATCCTGAAGTATTTTTAGAGCTTGCTTCAAGATACTCATCCCAGGGCATCTTGCTATCACATTTGAGAAATTCTCTTCTCTTGCTTTGCATGGTCATAATGCTCAGATCTGTCTACACTGCCCTCTAAAAAAAGGTATCTCCTTCTTTCTTTCTGTTTATATAAAAAAAAAACCACAAGCAAGAATACAAGATATTTAGATAATTTTGAGGAGAGGTTTTGATGAGGGGACTCATGATTAGTTTAATCTCTAATGTTAACAACTACTGAGCATAGATATTAGCAGAAGGGAGCTGAGTGCCTTGAGAGGTATTCCTAGCAGGGAGTTCACACCATTAGACTTAATTCATCTTATGGATGTGTGAATGACAATTCTTTTTCCTGCTAGTTGGATAATAAGGCAATAAAGCATTCTCATGTGTTAATGTGTCAGATTGGAATGTGTTGAACTGGGAGATGAAGATGACTTAAAATGAGATTTTCCAATAGTGAAGTTGGGCTGCCTGACACTAGTGGTTTGAAAACACAGTAAAGGTAATGGACCATTAATGATGATGGAATGATGTAACTGCACTGATTGAATAGGGTTTTGTGAAGGATGGTGATATATAGTTTAATTTAAACAGATTATATTGAGTTCTCAAATCATACTTTCATTTTTAAGAGAGGTCTTCATGATTTTTTAAAAGATTTTCCTGTTTTCCATTTCTTTGTAAAATATCAAGGTAGTACTCACAGCAAACTAGCAAAGCATCCCTTTGGCTAACACATTATTTCCATTCTAATTAATTCAAGTCACAAAATTATATTCACTGTGAGTACTGATTGCCATTGATATGTATATACCTGTTTTCTAACTACTTCCTTCAATAAGTCTAAATAACAAACATAAACCAGACTGCATGAACATAATCTCAGTTCAATCTGTCACTTTGTCACTAAAATAACTATATTTTTGATTTAACAAGTAATTTTATCTTACTTCATTTCACTGTATTACTTCCTTCAGCCATCATTTTCAATTGACAAGGAACAGCCCCAGAAAGAGTTAAGATCGATCTATCTATCTATCTATCTATCTATCTATCTATCTATCTATCTATCTATCTCTATGTCTATATCTCAACATATATATGTTTTATATACATGTGTTATATATAATAAAACATATATGTTATATATATGTTATGTGTTATATATATGTTATAAATATTATATATTTTATATATAATTTAAAAATATATATAAAGCAGTTATTTTTTCCAGTTTTTTATGCAAGCTCAATTAAGAGGAAATTAATATTACATTTATGGAGATATGCCAAGGGAAAAAAAAATAAAAAAAACTTTAAAATGTACTTTCTATGATGATTACCAACTTCTTCCCCCCTCCAGTAAAACCATATTTTCTAGAGAAAAAATAGAGAGCCTTATGTACTCTTTTCTTTAACAGTATTAGGAAATTTGAAGCAGAACTGTCCTGCTGAAGAAATTCAGTCTGGCTCCAGGGGAACAGCCTGAGAATATGAGTGGCTCTGGTGAGCCAAGAACTGTTGTAGTTTCTACAGGAACAAGACCAACCAACCAAACAGGTGGGGGAGGTCAACAAGATACAAAGCTGTCCGTGAGCCATGGATATCACCTCACCAGTAAGGTGTGAGTCTCCCGTTTTCCAAGAAATTCAATTTCCTTGATTCTTTTGCCATTGTGCCAATCATGTTTTACCAAACATATGCTGATAACTGGAATAACAAAATAGTACCAACAGCTAAAAAAGAAGCTCACTCAGAAGTGAGAGGAAAACTAAGCCCAGAAAGCTTAGTGTGGTGTTTAAAGCCTCTTATGTGGGTGGAAAAAGCCCCAAGAATGTGGTAGTCCAGAGACATAAATTTCAAACATGAAACAGGACTTTAAATGCAATCTCCTTTGAGAAGAGTGTAGAAGTCAAAAGAGTGTTCATAGTATAAATGAGTCCTGAAAACAAACATTGGGATATAGAATCATAGAATCATAGAATCATGGAATGGTTTGTGTTGGAAGGGACCTTAAAGCTCATCCCATTCTACTCCCTGCCATGGGCAGGGACACCTTCCACTATCCCAGGCTGCTCCAAGCCCCAGTGTCCAGCCTGGCCTTGGACACTGCCAGGGATCCAGGGGCAGCCACAGCTTCTCTGGGCACCCTGTGCCAGGGCCTGCCCACCCTCACAGGGAACAATTCCTTGCCCATATCCCATCCATCCCTGCCCCCTGGCACTGGGAAGCCATTCCCTGTGTCCTGTCCCTCCAGCCCTTGGCAATTGTCTCTCTCCATCTTTCCTGCAGCCCCTTCAGGCACTGCAAGGCCACACTGAGGTCACCCCAAAGCTGCTCCTGTGCAGGCTGAACAATGCCAGCTCTCGCAGCCTTTCCTCCCAGCAGAGCTGCTCCATCCCTCTGCTCATCCTGGAGCCTGCTCTGGCCTGGCTCCAGCAGCTCCAGCTCCTTCCTAAAGGCAAATAAAGACCTTTAAACAACAGTGAAAAAGTTGTTTGCATTTAGAGTGCTGGAGGTGTGAAGATGCTTTTTTCTAAGTCGAATATCTGAGGGAAGATATGTATAGCAAATTTAGGAATTAACACATACACTTAGAGCCCTAAATTTGAGGCCTTTGCATCCCAAAGGCTGCTCTCCCTTGACAGCCATTGGTTTGTGCTTCATTTCATCACATCAAAGGAGGGAGGAAAATCTCAACAATCAACACTTACCCCAATAAAAAAACACATTGCTATTCCAGTAAAAGAAGTGTGAACTGATGCTCTTTTACAGAAAGCATGAAGCAAAAAGAAATAGGTGCCTCTCCCCCCCTTTTGAATACAGGACTTCTCATGCTTTAGAACTCAATTAATAACAGAGAAGTCCATGGTAAGTTTCCAAGCCCAGCTTTATCAAAGCCTTGAAAATATTTCCATTGCTGGATGGATCAGAACTTGGAGATCAATAAGTGAGACTGTGGATTTGAAAATTAATCACCCATAGATAAATCATAAACAAATGTTAAATATTAGCTTCATAAAAAGAAATTGTCTAAATTTTCTAAAGAAAAAGAGCAGATAAGGACAAGCAATAACAGAAATACAGTTATTTTGCACTGAGTATCTCAAGGTCGTTAGAATTTTTATCACAAATTAAAAAAAAAAAAAAGAAATTACACTTATTTACTACACAAAATAAAAATTAAGACAGCCTTAACTATCAGGTGTTTCCCTTTGATAACTCTTTGGCCTGCCCAGGCATTTTGAAAGAAAAGCCAATAAAACTAAACTACAAAATAGACTACTGATAACATTAAAAAGTGAAATAAAAGGAAAATTATTAAAGGACACAGATATTGTACCATAAAGGTCTCACATGAAATGCCAATATTTAGGGATCACTGAAATTGTATGTTTAGAAATTGTATGCTGTATTAACAATCTGAAGTAATTAGATAAAGACCACAAAACTACAAACTTCTAGCATAATCTGAATTAATATTGAAATAAGCTCCTACCCAATCAACAAGGAAATTACCACTATTAAAACAGCAAACATATTCATAATGGCAGCTATAAGTGCAGAAATGGAGACTAGAGTGTTAATAATATAGCTGGTAAAAGACAGACATGTTTATTCAAGCACTGATAATACAGTTTATGATATATTTTATCTATTGAGCACACAGTGTGAAATGCTGTGGGGGGGGCTAATAGTATGAAATATGATTAATCAACACACAGCAAGAAAAGCATCTGCTGTATTAAAAAGTGTCCACTAAAACATAATATAAAGTGTAGTAAAAATAAAAATAAACAGAGCTGGTAGTCAGATGGCTAGTGTATGAGAACTTGAATAAAGATGTAGGAAAAGAAGGTTAATGAATATAGATCAAAGCAAAATTACATATTTATTGATGAAAATAATCTTAGCAATAAGCCCAAAGCCACTGTGACAATGAAATCTGATATTTACTATAACTGACAGTTTAACACTACTTTTCTATTGCTAGGATGTAATCCATGCACCCTACCAGAGAAAATCAATTACTACTAAACCATGTATTTGTGGTTTAGGAAAGGTGCTGCTTAAAAGAAAAATTGAGTAATCTGAATCCCTCTTACTTTATCATCTGTGCATGGCACAGCAGAAAGAATCTGCTGCACGGGTAATCATATATATAATCCCATCATATCAGCTGTGACTATACATAAGTTACATGCATACCATGGCCTATTTTAAAATATATCTACTCTTTGAAATAGGCTGTATGTGTCAGAAATTCTGGCAGGAACTGGGGAACCTCTTTCAAAGGTTCTGAGGGACACAAGCAAATAAACACACAAATACTTGCTTTTTATTCATCCTGTTGTTTTTAATGGAAGAATTTCTGTACATAAATATATGCAAGAAATTGAAAATATATTTTAAATTTTATTTCATTGAAATCACAGCTTTTTTAAAGTTTTAATTTGTATTTTTATTTAATCACACATCTCTTTTTATCTTTTTTTTTTTTTTTTTTTTTTTTTTTTAAAACAGGTTTTTTTTAATGGCAGAGTAGTCCCTCTGCTCTCAGCAGGAGGGGATTCCAGAGTGTGCTTCCAAATGTGGAAGCTCAGGATCAGACTTGGATAGAGAACAGTGCACCTGAGTTCTCCTCTGGACATGTCCGGTCTCCCATTGGCACAACAATAATTGCTGCAATCCAGGGAATTCATCAGTGCAGATTATGAACCTGCTAGATGTCATATTGTTTAGTGAGAAATAAATTTAAAAGTGAGCTTAGAGACCCTTTTTGGGGACTTTCCTGGCAAGACCTGCAAGCCCTTAAACCTGGACAACTCAGCTCAGACTTGGAAATGCTGCAGAGCAATGTGGTACCTAAAGCCTGGTGAAAACACCTGAGTTCAGCTTCTTGCTGGCTGTGGAATTAAACAAACAAACAACTTTTCCAAATCGAGCTGAAGAAATTAAAATGTTCATCCCAACCTACCCACCCATGAGGCAAAATGATGCCACTTATCACATCCTTGTGATCAGTTTAAGATTAGGAATCTCTAAAGAGGGAAAGGAGAAGAAATATGAAGTTATATTTAATTAGGTGGATATCATTTAAAACAAGTAAATGAGGGCAATTCAATAATTCATGAGGGGAAAGAAGTTTGGGAAGAAAGAAGCTGGCTGAAAACTTCAAGAACTTTCCACAAAGCTAAAGAGAGAGCAGCAGAACTGTTTTGTCTGTGCTCAGAAAACAACAGGGATGGAAGATGCCACTGACTTTGATTAAAAGAAGCTGAAAAGTTTAAGTCAGCAGGGTTCCCTTACACTTTCTGTAGCATTGCAGATGCAGAGGCAATAAGTTTACATCAAGTAACTAATAACACAGAGTTAGAGCTTATGCAGGTGAGATTTATGTTTAGATATCTAAATTTAGGATGACCCAATGGTATAATCTACATATCTGTACAAAGAAAAGGACAAGGACACAGCTCAGCTGCTGCCATGCACTTGTGTTTTTTGACTCATTGAGATGGAGGCAGTTTTGATCTGTCACAGCCAGCATTCTCCCGAGAAATTCCTGGGCACAGGAAAGTCCCATTAAATGGTATGGGCTCAGGAACATTTTGAGAGAAAAGGAATTTTAATTTCATGAATGAAAACTGTGGAACTTGTCCATTCTGGACAGAGGAAAAAGGCCTATTTTCTTGGTACAGGTAGAGCCAGCGAGTCCCACTAAGAGAAAATTAATGTTCTCTAGGAGCTGGGTATAATGAACCCAGCTTTCCTAAGGACAGAGCTACCAGGGGTGATTGATTTTCATGTCTAAGCAGTTGCAAAGAGCTGTGGAAGTTTTACTCTTGGGCTGTGCAGTTAGAAATTCTTCTTTTCTCTCACTTCCAGCAGTGCATGAGCTCAGCTTTCCTCATATCCAAAATATCTGCAGCCCATCTCCTCTCATCTCCTTCCTATTTCTGTAAATAATAAAAACGATAATAACATGTAAGACCTCTATGAGCTCTGAAATTGGGAAGAATCAAAAGTTATTATTGAAGGGGAGATGCTGATAAACAGAGAGTGATTAATAATTATGACGAAACCAACCCAAATATAAAAAGCAGAAATAAGAATGTGGTATTATATTGTTTCTTTGGCAATTTAATAACAGTATAATCATCTCTGCCTGTCACCTCTCTGAAATCCACATTGCTAAACTTATTTCACAATAGCTAGTGTATGTTTACAAGTTATTATAGTTTCCAAATACCTCCAATCTCAATTTAAGAGCCTTGAATCATTTCAACAGCAATATAATCTTGAATATTTTTGAAAAACAGCCAAAAGAAAAATTTAAAAAACAACAGTTAAGATAAACACTACTGTTAAATCCCATTTGTATGAATTTATGTAAATGCTAACTAACCATTCTTTATATATAGGGATATTTTAAGTACCTTTCAGGCTACTTTTCAATCAGTTTTTCTAGCTAGTCTGGAACAGTCAAGTATTTGACTTCAGTGGATTTATTTTTACATACACATACACACACACATATATATATATATATGAAAATATGTCCTTCTGGTTTTGCAGAAAGGACAAAAAGAATGAAGGTGTATATTTTTCCTAATGTTTTTCATGAGCTCTCTAACAAATTGCTTTTATTTTAAGCATTACTAGACAAGACTTTTAAAATAACATATCATACATTCTTTTCCAAGAAAAGATGATTGTTTCTGTTTATTTTCTTCTTACAGTCCATATTACTTGAAGTACTTCATATTAAGACTCAGTGAGTATGAAGGTAGGCACAAAATGACATTTTGTGCACTGACAGGTTTTATTTGTTCACACAAGCACACCAATGGCATGAAAAAACCACTACATCTTACAGATTTTCCTTTCTTTCTGGTGCTCTTTCAGGACTTTGGTCTTATAAGTCCTGTCCCTGAGACAAGAATTTCAATTCAGTACCAAGGATGTGCTCTCAGCTGGTGAGATCCCCTGGGCAAACATAACTTGAAGGTGATAAAATAATGAAATGGAAGAGCTGGCATGGCAGTCTGGGCTCATCATAAGGCAAGATGTATTTGGAATACTCTTTTTTAATCTCCAGTTTGATGCTTTCACACCAATAGCCTCAGAAAAGGGTTACTATTTGCTCATTGTGTTGTCCTAATATTAAAGGAATGATAGGACATATATGTGTTGTAATTTAAAGCACAGGGAATAGTATAGTATTTTACTGATGATGATTATTGTTATTTATTATTATTTAGAGGAATTTTAGCTCTTGCTTCAAGATCTGAACAACTGCATCTTCTCTCAGAAGTGCTGCAAAATGCCTGTTTCAGTGTGAAATGTTCCTGGACTTTTCCATAAGGCTGCAAAATTCTATAGGAAGAACAATTAAAATGAGCAGGCGTCATTAAATAAAGAGGCTGACACTGCAGTCAAATGGCTGCATTTGGTGGCAAATTGTGCTTTAATTTTCCTCCTTCTCATGCTTGTTGCAGATATAAAAGGAGATCTTCTAATTTGTGGCAGAGTTTTTATCTAAGAGACTCATTAAGCCTCTTTCTTACCTCTAAGAAAAAAAATGGATTAGGCTTACCTCTATCAGAGTCAATCAGAATTTAATATATGTTATTCTTCATGGGGCCCCCCCCCCGGGGTGGGTTGTTTTTTTTTCCCTTTCTGTATCAGCTGGGATCTTTGCAGGACCTCTCTGCTTTCTACTTCTTTCTCATTCCAGGAGTGTAGAGGACTTTGCATGAAGACTGCAGCGCTTTAAACTTGTGTAGGTCAAGACCTTTAGGATTAATAAGGGGATTTAAGGTCTTCCCTCTTACTGTGATTAAATCTTCTATTTCATTGTACTACATGAATGAAACATCATGACAGACAAGCTGTAAACTTGCCTCTGTATTGGATATTCTGTGTTTTGTGGAGCTGGTTCTGAGATAAGTCTGAACTATGACCAAGGTTGCCAAGCTGCGTGCAGAGATGTGAGAAGAATTCTCGTGTTTTCTAATCCTGAGCAAGAATTAATCCTTCTCAAGGCTCTTGATGTGAACTGTCAAGGGTGGATGACATCAAATAGAATATTATTTACATAAAATTTGAAATTTTAGAAACGTGATCTGTACAAGGAACCAGGTGCCTGAACCCAAACCCATAACATCAGTTTCAGCTTCCATGTGCATGAAATACATGAAGTCAGCAATAAATGTGCTAAATTCTCAGTACAGGAAAAGAATTGTAAAAGGTACTGAAAGAAAATCTTCCAATTCTTTCATCATCATTTCTTCTTCTTCTTCTTCTTCTTCTTCTTCTTCTTCTTCTTCTTCTTCTTCTTCTTCTTCTTCTTCTTCTTCTTCTT
>JANEHK010000042.1:6591217-6608378 GCA_025960845.1 Tachycineta bicolor | reverse complement strand
TTTGTGTTTTCTGTAAAATAAGGTGTTTTGTGTCAGTCCTCCCACCCTCCTTGCTCTGGGACAGCCTGTCTCTCCAGGGGTCCCTCCCAGATTGCAAAATCTTAGGGAGAGGGCTTCAGGTGATAGGTAGCCTGGGGGGAATTCCTTTTGCTCTGGATTTTAGTGGTCCGATGTCGCAGTGTCAACAACGCTTGGTCAGTGTAGCCCACAGGCTATCTCAGCCTCACACTGCGGCTAGTGCGTGATGGGGTCGGGGCGGCAGGCTGGGCAAGCCACCTCCTCCCTGTGGGGTCTTGGTTCCCCCACACAGTGACAGGACCTGATAGAGATCACGACTGCCGCGGCAGATGAAGAGTCTGCACTCTCTGATAGGGTAAAGGATGGTTTATTGGAGAGGAGTCCGGCAAGGAGCTCCACCTTGGACAGCCATTGCTCTGAGAGAGCCCCAAACAGCACTGCTCCTGATCTTTTAACCGGGAGACGATCCAGGGGTGGCGACAACGGGTCGGCCAATCAGGGTACAAGGGGGTGTAACAATGGGTGTAAACCTTCAAACAGGGATCCAACCACAAAATGGGGGTGGGGAATTTCCCAGGCTCCCCCCAATCACTCGACGCCCTCCCTGGATCTTTCCAGAAATCAGGGAAGCGTCCCGAAGTGACTGGCAGGGCGCCCAAGGGGGGAGAGAGGGTACTGACAGCGACAGGTGAGGGAGAGAGGTGACTGACATTTAACTGATGGTTATGTAACAAGCACATGGAGGAAGGAACCACAACACAGAACAGGGGGTACACTGGAACAAACCATTACAGAATCCAATATAAAACACATTAAACAGATAAAATAAAACATGCACTGACACAGTCCGAGTCTTGGGGGTGGGCACACCTTGTTACCCCCTGAATCCCCTGATTTGTTGTCTTGTTGTAACCTCCCTTGAACCCCTCCCCCGCTTATAAGGTGGAGGAGGGAGATTCAAACTCTCTCTCTGCTCTGGGTCTCTGGCCTCTGTGGCCTGAGATTTGGACTAGATGCGGACTTCCCTCAGCTGGCCTGAATAAACATCTTTTAACCAGCTGAGAGCCAGACTTTTCTTCTGCTGCCGTTGCTGTCACAACACTATTTGGTCCAGCTGCTGCTGAGAAGCCGACCAGCAGGTAATAGCTTGCGTGTCTATCCGAACTGGGAACTTCTGTGGCTGTGCTGACCAGAGCTAGCCAGAGGTCAGTTCTCACCCAGTGCGGGGACAGAACCAGCGACAATACCCTTAAACCATTTCCTCTATGAAGAAGGAAAAAAGGAAGAAAAAAAAGAAACAAAGCCCCCATCTGAAATACATGGATTTGTTAAGTGCAGAGAAGTGTATGTACTTAACTGGATATCTTCAGCAGACTTAACTGAAACCTTTTGTAAACAGTTATTTGAAATAAATGCTGGTTCAGTATGAGCTCCATTTTTAACTCATGATAAAGAAATCTCATGTCATGAGATCTCCCATAACTTAGGCAATGGTGATTAATTCTTCATTAAAATAATGAAATCAACTGACCTTGCTTTTTTTTCTTCTACAGCATTGGTACTAGCTTGCATCCTTAATTTTATTAACTTTTTCTGTCTGAGAGTTTTTTGGGTTTTTTAGTTCATTCAGGATAATGTGGCCTCCATTTTTATTTCCCCAGTATTTATATTGATGCTATCACTGCACAGTAAATATTATATATATTTTTATTAAAGTTCACAAATGTTAGATCTACACCACTGTGTCTAGGAGAAGAATATCTTATTAGTCTAGTCTCATCTAGCTTTGGAAAACTCCTGTCTCTTAAAGTGTCATTTCATACCTGATGCAGCATGAAATTAATTCTAATAGTTCCCATAGTGACATTAGTCAAAAGTAATTGTTGAGGTAGAAGATAATTTTAGTTGAGTGGAAATCTGTTTGAACTGTATCACCTCTTTTTTCTTTTCTTTTTTTTTTTTTTTAATCTATGTATTGATTAACCCCCCCCCAAAAAAAACAAAAAACAAAAAACAAAAAACAAACAAACAAAAAAAACCCCAAAAAACAACAAAACAAAAAAAAAAACCAAACCCACCAAAAAAACCCCACACACATACACAAAAAACCCAAAACCCACTGGATGTATCCTGTTTGTGGTACAAGCATCCTCCACTGAATTCCTGGGCCATTTTGGGGTTAATTGGGTTATATTGAAGAGTATTCTAGTAGAGTCAATCTCTTAATTCCTCCATCTCTCTTTCCTAGATGGAAACACATCCAGTTGTTGGCTGCTGTTGAAATCACACAATGAAATTCCAGATTTGGCATGAAGTTTGTTACCCATGTAGGATTACTGGAATGTTACTTTGTGTGGTCCATGAAATGCTAAAATCAAACAACTTAAACCTGCCTCCTAGCCACTTGTAGATATTTTTTATATTTCCAGATGCTTTTTTCTGAAATCTAACATTCTAAACTGAAAGTGTTCAATAATAGAATGAAGAGGGAACTAAGTAGCAGTAAAAAGCTTCTCCCCTAAACCACAGAGATTACATAAATTTGGCACCAGCCTGGGTAAATTTAGCTGTTCTTCACCTTAGCAGTTCAAAAACTACACAGAGATGAAAACTTTATTGCTTTGATTGCACATTTAAAATATTCCACCACAGGAAATGCAGTTTAAAAAAAACAAAAAACAAAAAACAAAAAACAAAACCCCACACAAAAACAAACAAACAAACAAACAAACAAGAAAAAAAACAAACCCTCAAGCCAAACACAAACATAAGAGAGAATGTAATTTTTGCTAGGCTACAATGGAGTATGAGAAAACGAATGGAGGAACAAAACGATGACAAAATTCAGCTTGGATGAAGAGGAAAGGGAGTGCTGTTGAATCCTCCCCTGTGCAGTTCTAGATATGCCTGTTGACAAAATACCCTCCCCAACAAAGGGCTGAGAGAGTGTCTTGAAGCAGAATATGCAGCAAAGAAAATGCATCCTAATTTTTTCAGATTCATCAACTTTGGGGAACAACTATGGATCCACATCTCTTTGTTAGTGTGTATGAAAGACCGCTCACTGTTTTTGTTTCACTCTGTTTGACTGTAGGGAATGTGTGTGAGTGCAGTATAACAGATGGAATTATAAAATCACAGAAATTGGGGATTAGGCGCAGATTCATGAGATACGAATTTCCTTTTTTTTTTTTTTTTTTTGGTCAGGGAATTTTCCCCTTAGATTTATATAAATTCCACATGTTGAGATGTTTGCCTCGCTTCATAGGCTGAGATTGCGCTGCAGTGTTGTTGCAGTGCTAACCTATGCGCTGACCAGCGCAGCCGCAGGCTAGCTCAGTTCTGGGCACTGCAGCAACGTGGCAAGGCCAGGTGGCAGGCTGGACAAGCCACCTCCTCCCTGTGGGGCCTTGTTTCCCCCACACCAGCAACAGGCAACAGATGGAAGACACGGCCGCGGCAGCTGAATGAAGAGCCGACTCTCCTAAGCAGGGTGAATGAAGGTTTAGTGGTGGAAGGGAAGCGCGGAACTCTGCACTCACTGTCCTGCTGCCCAGAAGAGCCCTGAGAGCACCCATGCACGACTTTTTAACCGGAGGTGGGGAAAGGGGTGGTGACAACTGGTCAGCCAATTACAATAATGGGGGGTGTAACCAGGGGTGTAAACCTTGTAACTGGGGGCCAACCACAAAACGATGGGAGGGGATTTCCAGGGCCCTAGCCTGTCACTCAACGCCTTCCCTGGAGCTTTCTAGAAGTCAGGGAAGGGTCTTGGAGTGATAGACAGGGCGCCCAAGGGGAGAGAGAGGGGATTGACAACCAGGATCCAGGGGGGAGGGATGACTGACACATAACGGACTTTCTCTACTTTGGGGTAAACAAGTTAAAACCATTACATAAAACGCGGGGGGGGTGTGTGTGTGTGTGTGTGTGTGTGTGTGTGTGTATACAAGGAACAAACTATTATAAAAGTACAATATAATATCATATAAAACAAATAAAACAAATCACACACCGCCACGCATAACAGAATGCTCAGTTAGTCACCCTTTCAACTACAGGCAGGGTGTTTTCCCTTTGTACATTTCCCTTGTACATTTTGTCCAAAATGTACAAACATATAGGACTAGTTTTATAGAGATTTTTCTCAGTTTGAGGAACACTTCAATTTTCTCCCATGATTTCTGAATTGTTGCTTTTGTTGTTTAAAGACGCACAAACCAGAACAATAAACCAAGCTGCTAACATCAAAACCATAATTTTTCCGAAAATTCCCTCATTAGAATCAATAAGTACTCTTTAAAGGATATATAATTATTGCTGGAAAATATTTATTTTTTGCCTTCACAGAAGACACTTTTCATGCAAAAGGAAACTTTACTATCAATCAGAATCTGGATGACTGGTTATTTTGATTAGACCAAGTATATGTTCTTAAATGCATGCATGAATGTAACTTAAGGCTTTTTTTTTTTTTTTTTTTTTCTTTTTTTTTTTTTCTTTAATTACCTAAGCAAATATCACTTTATCTACTATAGTGAGGTTTAGCCAAAGCATTAATGTCTTCTGCCTTTAAATTTGAAAGTCTGATTATCTTTTCCTACTTCCAGGAAGTTCTCAATCTGTCATCTTTTATTTGTCCTGTGCTTGCCTTTCAAATTTTTTTAAGAATAATTGAGAGAAAAAGCATTATTCTATGAAAATTCTAAAAACATTCTTGATGAAGATTGTAAACATTTTGCCTAATGGACAGTGATAAATTAGACTTAGATTTTGCCCACCATTATTTGGCATCCTTACTGGATGTTATGAAAAGAATATTTTAAAAAATTGCAAAGGTTTTCCTGTGAAAAAATAATTAAAAAAAAAAAAATATAGTGCTTTTGATTTCTCCTGCTGTGTTTTTTAGCCACATCGAGAACATCCTTGCGACATTAATTCTGCTTGATCTCAGAGGTAGTTTCACAGAATCACAGAAGCATTTAGGTTGGAAAATCTCTCTGAAATCATCAAGCCCAAAGCTTGACTTGTCAACAAACCATGGCGCTTGTCATAGGTTAGTAGAGTTTAGTTTTTAGTTATAAAAGAATGTAAAATAATTCTCCAGGTCAAGACCTGGGAATTGCTTTGGAAGAGACAGAGACCTATCAGAGAGTTAGTTAGAATATTGACATCTATTCTGACTACTGAAATTGTTAGCTGCGGCTTTGGGAAGTACCATATAAAACCCCTTGATTTCCTGTAGGTGGGTTTTTTTTCCTTCTTCTTTTGGCCAGAGAGAGACAGGTAACATCGAGCTGGGCCTGCTGCTCCCCCCTTTTTGGGAATGGGAGCTGGCCTGAGGCCCTGGCCTGATTCATCAGCTCCAGGGTGAAGGGGGGGAAGGAGAGGTTGCTGTTTTGTGGTGGCTGCTTTCTTCGGGTTTCTTTGGAGTGGAGAGGGATCTCTTGCTAGGCCCCTGATGGGAGCTATGGGCGCTGTTTGGGCTGAGGCCACCACGATTTACACCAAGGGGTGGGCTGAGAAGGCGTTTGTGATCTTGCCTGGGTTTTTTTCCTAGACTGCCCGGGTGCTCTAATTTCTAATGTTTCTGCCTGAGTTTTTCCTTATTAGCTCAGCCTTGAACAACTAACACTACGAGCTACAGAGAGTGAGAGACAAAAACTCTGAGCAGATTTAACACTTTCTTAGCAACATGAAGCTTCCAGAGCTTGGCTCTTCTCTGAGAGAGTAAGGAAAGACAGAGTGAACATAAAGAACAACAGCATGAAGTCAGTAGCATTAAGACAGAAGGTTGAAGGGTTGGTTGTTCTATTCTACTTGAGCCATAGAAATGAACTCTATATTTAGGTCATTCCTGTAAATCATGGGAAAGATATGCATTTGGGGAGATGATTGTTTTTCGTATAAATTTAAGCAAAGGTGTTTATGATGGACTAAGTAATATCCTATAATATGCTTGAACAGAGATAAAGTTGAGAAGCCCCCTGCACCAGTGAAGAAGTAAGAAAATATCTCTGTACCTTGAAGTGAAGAATCCTTTGCTTTAGAGTTATTTATCTTTAAAAAGTGACACCCCAATATGCAAAAGTCTAAAACCCATGACCCATCAGCAGCTTGGGAAACTGCTCCTGGGAGGGTCACAAAGGCAGGTTTCTCTGGGTGGTTGTTTTTGTGACAGTTTAAAACCCACAAGAGAACTGTTCTAAGTTGTCAGTGGGATCCATGACTCAAAAGGATACTCTTTCCCTAATGAATTGATGAAAGACTATTATCAGATAGTGAAACTGACTGAAAATTACAAGTTTTGTCTCTTTATGTTGTTTTGTAAAAAAGTGAACAGTTTGTAAGGAGAGGGAAAAGTTTTTTTGAAGTTTCATTCCATTTTAGTTTTTTTCCAACTTTTCTGTTTTTCTATTCTTTTTGTGTCAGTTAATAAACTATTTGTTAATTTTAAGGTTAAGCCTGCTTTGTTTTTTCTCCTAGTCTCTCTCTCACAAAAAGAGTAAGTACCAAGACCAAAATTTAGTGAATGTGAAACCATCACATTGAGTAGTGTTTCTGCCCAGTTTAAAATTAAACCTATAACAGCACTGTATTTCCAGTCATTTTTTGAACTTTGACTTGGACTTTCCAGAGAAATTTCTTCTGGTTCTGTAAGTTTTTCTGGTCCTATCACCTTCCTTTCTTTCTCCCTCTTTTATTATGGAATGTTTATTAACCCCATTTAACCTTCTGGCTATCCTACTGCATGTGTACCTGATTGTTTTTACATAACAGGGAGGAAAAGAAAGGTGCAGACTTCACTGTAGCTGGTTGTGCCCTTCTCAGGTGTTCTTCACTGATGCTCATGAATTTTTAGTTAAATTGAGAAACAGATCAAAACCACAAATTGTTTATGACTTTGCACTTGCTTTCTAAAAATTAGGAGTCCCCTGCAAAATTAGTGAGATTTAATACGAACTGGACATAAATTGTGCAAAGGTCATGAAATATTTTAAGATGGATTCTATAGTTTCACGGTTTCAAACTGTATCTTTAGGTCTATGCTTGTTTTTTCTTCTGTCTTTTGTATGGTTACTGTTTTTTATACAGGAAATAGCCAGTGCACATGCATAATTCCTTGTATAAAAGTTCTCCATAAAATTTTAAATCAGAAATACTTGTTTAATGCACTTAAATGTCAAACTTTAAAAAAAAGAGGGGAAAAACCCACAAACCCCCACATATCTACAAAGAACTTTAAAGCTCTTTGCTTTAAATAAAAATTGAACTTTAGATACTGTAGGCTATAATCAAACGCATCCATTTGCAAGTTGAACTTGAGTGTTTTAGTTATAATTTACAGGTCATTGGCTCCTTCATTACAGGCAGCCCTTGGCAAAAGCAGTTTCTGATACAAAGGCACCTACAAGAACCAAGATGCAGCAGTTCCCCTCTGACTGCAGGGCTGGAATATGCACTTAAACAAACATTTGCATTCCAACTTGATCTTGCTAAAGAAAAATCAGTTCCTGCTGGGAAAAGGAAGTGAAGGAAGGGACAAATAAAACCAGACAATGCTTCAGTGCATTTCAAGGAACCATGTTTTGCAACATTAAGCTTTAGTGCCACTGGAGACCCATAATGGTTTTTATCATCAAAATACTTTTTTTGAACACCAAATGCATGGAATGGGAAATTTTTCCCGGCACCTGATTTCTGACAGAGTAAGATAAGCAATGTACTTCATGCTCAGTAATTACTTGCATTGATGTTATTCTTTTTACAGTTTTACTGAAAATTCTGAGTATTTTTAGACTCTTTTTTTTTCACCTAGCAAAGTCTGCAACTTCAGGCAGCATAAAAATAAAATTACTGCACATTGGAGAGACAATATTTTATGCAGCTTGAAAATAACTTCATCTTCTTATGCTCTGTTCCAGAGCTTCAGGAGGTAACAGATGTGAAAGCCAAGCAAAGCCACAATCCTGGTGAGGATGCTCTGTGAAAGGAAGGCAATGCTATGTCATCAGAAAAACCTCTGTATTATTCAGCACAATCCAGAGGTCAATAGTTATAATTCCACTATAGGGATTAAATTTTAGAAAACAACCAGAGTTTAAGTAATTTTTATCTCTCACTCTTGATTCTCTATCAAATTTCCTCTTTTTGCATGGGTATGGGAATACCCTGTATAAATTTGTTTGTTTGTTTGTTTTTTTAATTAGATCCCCTGGGGTCAGGCATGTCAGATATTCTATTACATAAACTTCACAAACAAGAAGAAAAGTTCTGTGACTCACACAGATCTGTCCACAATATTTCATGTTTATGGAGTGTCAGACATGACCACAGGGATGAAGGTAAATGATAAATGAGATTTTTAGTCTTCAGGACTCTTTTTAATTGAGTGAAATATTAGTGTACACAAATGTCTACTAATACAAAATTTTATCTCAGTTTTTGCTGCATAGACAGAAATCACCACTTTACATTTAGAAAGAAACTTAAGAATGTGATTATTATGCAGTGAGTAGTTAAAAACCGATATAGTCATGGACAAAGACCCTTTAACTAGTTAAAGTTAGAAAGTGCTATGTTTATTCACCGGCGGGCGGCACGGGAGTCATCTCCAAAAGGCGTGGCCGCCCCCGAACAAGGCTCTTTGCCCTCTATTCTCCAAGATCTTACATACAATACATATGCACCCCAATACATAACCCCAGCACCTCCCATCCCCGCTCTGTATTAAAATGAGGCTATCAGTCCTTCACATGTGTGCAATTCTTCTCTTGAATTGGCTCGGTGGTCTCAAATTGAGTCAGGGTCTCAAAGGATGAAGTCAGGAGAGTCTTCTTCAGGTCTCTGGCACAATCCAAGGTTCCCTGCTTTGTGACTGATTGATAAGAAGTCCAGTTGCTGGCCATTGTTATGGGGTTCAGTCTGTTCTTATAGCGGTTCACTTACTTCACTTTTTTCTTTAAACATACTCAAAATATAACAATTAGCTTAGGTATCTTGTAATCATTAACTTACCATTTACTAATAAATTGCTTCTAACCCTTAGCTAAAATTTTAACTCTTTACAATCATGATTCAGCAGTACTGGATAGAATTTTTTTTTTTTTTTTTTTTTTTTTAAGACGTTAGATTGTTTTAGTCTAAAATTCACAAGTTCCATTGAAATTAAAATAACAACCAAACTGTGAACAAGTTTTCACAAACCAATTATTAAAGCATTCAGCTCCAAAAATATTCTTGTATTCCAGACTTTGTTCCAACAAATATGCAGGATTTTTTTAACATTCTTTATTCCATGCTGAGTGATACAGATCTAACAACTGCATTCAAAATGCTCAGCTTCATCTTCTTAACCAGAACTTATCTGAGACAGATTCAGATTTGAAGCAAAGTGATAAACAGAAAAAAATATATTTTAATTCCCCAGTTTGTGACACGTATATTGCAGTATTGTCATGGGTTAGTACAGTTTAGTTTTTTAGTCATAGAAGAATATGGAATGATTTTCTGGGTCAGGACGTGGGAATTGCTTTAGAAAGGACAGGGATCTATCAGAGGGTTAGTTGGAATATTGGCATCTATTTTGACCACAAAAAATGTCAGTTGTGACTTTGGGAAGCATACATATAAAACCCCGTGATTTCCTGCGGGTCAGGCTCTTTCCCTTTGGCCAGGGAGACAGGTAACGCCGTGGGGCAGCCGGGGCTCGGCGGGGCCCCTCCGCCCTGGCCGGGCACCGGAGCTGGGCTGAGGCGGGCCCAGAGGAGCCGGGCCGTGCCCCCGGGCCCCACCTCTGCCGGCAAGGGGCCGGGCGGGCGGCTGGCGGGGCCCTGGCACCGGCTGTGGGCCTGGCTGGGCCGGGGCCTGCCCCGATTTACACCGAGGGAAGGGCAAAAAAGGCATTTCTGATTCTGCTTGGGTTTTTTTTTGTTTGTTTGTTTTTTGTTTTGTTTTTGGTTTTTTTTTTTTTTTTTTTTTTTTTTTTTTTTTTTTTTTTTTTTGTGATTCTAGACTGCCCAGGTGCTCTGATCTCTGATCTTTTTGGTGTGAGTTCTTCCCTTTCCCAGCTCCCCCAGCCCCCTCCCCCCCACCAGTGTGGCCTTGAAAATCTTGACATCATGAGCTGCAGCAAAAGAAAAAAATACTCTGGGCAGATTTAACCCTTTCCTGGCAACATGAAGCTTCCAAGGCCTAATCCTTCCCTGAGAGAGAGAGAAGAAAGGGACAGAGTGAACACAAGGAAGAAGCAGCATGAAGTCAGTGAAGCAAGAGTGAAAAGACTTGGTAGAGAGGGTTGAAGAGTTTGTCATTCCATCCTTCTTGAACCAAGGAAATGAACTTTACATGTAGGTTATCCCTTTAAATCATGGGAAAGATATGCATTTGGGGAGATGATTGTTTAGATTCGTGTGTGGATTTCAGCAAAGGTGTTTGTGATGGACTAAATGATATTAATCTCATAAGATGTTTGAACTGAGATAAAGATGAGAAGCCCTCTGTGCCACTGAAAAAGTGAGAAGATATTTCTGTTCCTTGAGATGAAGAATCCTTTGCTTTAGAGTTATTCATCTTTAAAAGGTGACACCCCAGTGTGCAAAAGTCTAAGACCCATGACATATAAGCAGCTTGGGAACCTGCTCCTGGGAGGGGTCACAAAAGCAGATTTCCCTGTCTTTTTGTGACAGTTAAAAAACCCACAAGAGAATTGTTTTAGTTCAGTGGAATCCATGAGTCTAAGAAAGACTCCTTTCCTAAAGATGGTGAAAGACTATTTTCAAATGATGAAACTGACTGAAAATTACAAGTTTTGTCCCTTTATGTTGTTTTGTAGGAAAGGGAACAGTTTGTAAGGGAAGGGAAGAGTGTTTTTGGAGTTTCATTCTGGTTTTTTAGTTTTTTTTCTCCAACTTCCTTTTTCCATTCTTTTAGGGTATGTTAATAGAACTATTCGTTCATTTTTAAACTTGAGCCTGCTTTGCTTTTCTCCTAATCTCTCTCTTAGAGAAAAAGAATAAACAGTAGGACCACTACACTAAATTTGGCAACAAGAACTTGGCGAATGTGAAACCACTACATTAATTGGTGTTTCTGCCTGGTTTCAAAATTAAAACCATTGCAAAGATATAAAATAGAAAACCTGTGCCAAAGATCTTAAATATTGTTAAGTTTGGTTCTTGAATTCACTATTCTAGGGTTAAAAATGTTTCATTATCACCTCATTTTTATAAATCTGTTCCTGTGTTGACTTTGGACTTTAAATTAAAGGTATTTACAAGTTTTTGCCACCTGCTTATTTCTGTAATCTTTTTTTTTTTTTTTTTTTTTTTTTTTTTTTTTTTTTTTTTTTTTTTAGTTATGATGTAAATATATATATTTTGGAATGTGTTTTAAATAAACAGTTTCTTGTGAAGTCTGGTTTTGGGGGCAGCTGCTTGCTTAAAGGAGGTGACCACAGAAAGTTTGGTTCTCTGGTTTTAGGAACTCACCCCTATGTATGTATAGGAATTGAAACATGTTTCTGAAGCAATTGTGGCAGGCTTTAATCTTTTTCTGTGAGTTCAGGGATTCCAGTACATTCCTGTACTCTGACCTGTCCTTAAGGAAAAACAACTAGCCAACCAAAAGAAAGCAATAACCAACACACAAAAAACCCCACAACCACCACCAACAAAACAACACACACAAAAAGCCCCCAAACCCCAGAACAAACAAAAATCCACCAAAAAATTAAAAAAAAAAACAAAGAAAACCCAACAAAAACCCAACCCCCCCTAAAACCCCAAAAAACAACAACAACAAACCAAACATAAACAAACTACCAAACAAAAACCAACCAACCAACCAAAACCCACAAAACCACACAAACAACAATGAACAACAACAAAAAAACCACCAAGCAAGTTAACAAAGAGAAAAAGCCCAAACCAACAAGAACCCCCAAACGAAACCTAAACTTAAAAAATAAGCAAAGACTCCCAAACAGATTTCTGGACAAAAGTGACATTTTCTGGGGTGATCTTCAGCTGATTGAAGTGTAAAACTGAACTGACCATACCAATTGAACAAGTTTTTGGGCTTCAGCAGATACTTCTAAGATGATTTTTGCCAGCATCAATAGTGGTGTTCCTCAGCTAATTACATGATAAACTTCAAACTGTGTAATTGTCTTGGATTGAAAGATGGGTATCAGCTAGGGAGGGGCAGGGTCTCTCTTTAGGAATGGGGGATTCCAATCCCCTCCCTCCAAGTTATTATAATTTCGAAGATTAAGGAAGCTTTTCAGGCAGGTCCATGGGGAAAGGAATAACAGTTCTTTATTAGTAAGTATAAATAACAAGGCAAAGAAAAAACAACAACTACAGAATTAATAATAAACAGAACCAGGAACCTCAAGGGGCTTTGTTTCACAAAGCCTGGGGCAGTCTGATCCCTTGGGACTCTGAGAGCACCAAGCTGGACCGGTGGAAACTCTGGGGCGGGTGGCTGGAACAGCAGGATGTCCCGGCAGGCAGAGGGAATGTCCTGGCAAAGTGAACAATGCTGAAGAAGATGTGATGGCTGGACAGGACTGGCCCAGCTCCAGCAGGGCAGGCAAAGGGGCTCAGAATTCCAGGGCACATGAGCAGATGATGGTAGATTTTTTAGAACCGGACTTTCTGTTAACAGTGGACTCCTCTCGCAGCAAGCAGCAGCCTGGCTGTCCTCTCCAATGCTGAGAGCAAGAAAAACCCTCAGCTCCCCCAGCCCTTTCCTTTCCACTCTCCCAAAACTCATCTGATCTTCCCCCTCCTGGCTATGTCTTCTGCGTTGGCCAAGCACTCTTTAAGCACCAGTACTTAGTCTCTTAGCAACTTATCAGGAAAAATTCTATAGGGAAAAAAAAAGGAACAAACTTAACCCCCAACAGTACTTGAACCTTAATGTTTATTTTTTTTTCCTGTAGATAAGAGCCAACTTAGTCATAAAAGAAATGTCTCTAAACTTCACAGTCTGCAGACATTCCTATTTCCCAGAGCTTATATTTTCCATACTTCCAAAGTGAAAAATCAATGGTATTCAATAACAATAGGGTTCTTAATTGATTAGAGCTCCAAAACTTCTCACAGACTTTCTGGAAGCTTCAGAAACTGAAGTATTTGGGTGTTAAATGATGAACTCTGGAACAGATACAGCCTATTTCTTGCATGAGGGGATTTGTCCACATCTGAAAATTGGGATGCCTCAACATGAAGTAAGACAGTGAAATATTCTTTTTGGTTTACAGAAAAGTGTTTGGCAGAGTATGGAAGTGAATCATTGTCTTGGTTTTGAAAGACAGTTGTCTGCTAAGGAAAGCTATAGAGCTTCCCTTGGAATGGAGAATGAAAACACCCTTTTACAGCAGTGTCCTCTCACACTTGGCAGGCGTGCAGGCTAGCTCAGTTCTGCACTGCCACAGAGAGGGTCGGTCGGGGTTACAGGCAGGGCGAGTAACCTCCTCCCGGTGGGTTCTTGGTTCCCCACACCAGCGAGTGGACCTGATGGAGTTGCGACTGTGGCGACGGAAAAAGAGTTGTCTCTCTTTAGGCAGGGTAGAAGGTAGTTTATTAAGGGGAGTCTGGCAAGGAGCTCCGCCTCAGACCACTGCTGCCCAGAGAGAGCAGAGATCAAAGCTTGACAGCCACTTATAAATGGAGGAGGGCTGACAACGGGTCAGCCAACCAGGGAATGTGGGGGTGGTAACAGGGGTGTCAACCTTTGAACCATCAAATCACAAAAGGGTAGGAGGGGATTCCCCAGGCACCAGCCTATCACTCGACACCTCTCCTGGATCTTTCCAGAATCCAGGGAAGGGTCTCGAAGTGACAGACAGGGCAACCACGAGGAGAGGGGGGGATTTACAGGGACAGGTGCAGGGAGGGAATGAATGATTGACAGAAAACAGCTACTTATATGACTAACTCATAAGGGGGAAAACTATTACAAAACACAGGGTAGTACAGTAGACTAATTCATTACAAAAATAACTTTAAAATCTTACAAAAATAACTTAATAACTTAATAAAACCACTCTCACACCACTACACCCTTTTCTCCAAATTACTATAATCTTGCAATTTGGAGCTTTCAGGCAAAGATATGGGAATAGGAGTAACAGTTCTTTACTAGGAATATTAAAGTAATCAAACAAGGGAGCAAAGAAAGATCCTGGAAAAAGCCCTGACAGAGTCAGGGATACGAGGGATATGACCTGGCACCCTGTTGGTCAGGGTGTTGGAAGCAGTCCAAATAAGTCCTCCTGGAGTAACAGATGTGGTTCTGTGGAGTAGACATGGTCCTGTAGAAAGTCCAGTTGTTCTGGAAAAAGAAGAGAGTCAGAGACTTCCTGTTTTGTATGTTTCTTTATTATCAAGCTTGGCCTTGGGGGAGAGCTTGCTTGCTCCCTTGGCAACGTGGAGGAGGAGGTACACACAGCTTCGCTTCACAGCAAAGCTGGGGACTCCCACCCCCCCTCACGGGCTTTTTCCCCTTGCCGAGGAGTCCGTTTCGCTTCCCTGATCAGGGGTCATCCAGCGATGGGGGACTCCTTCTCAGGTCACAGCGACTAAATGAAGCTGCTTCGGCGGACCCCCGTACTTCTTGCACTAGTCTAAAGTGCGACTACAGTCCTGGATTTTACTTTGGTTCCCTGCTTTTCAGAGTCTCTTGTTCTTGAGTTGTTCCCAGAATTCCAGTGTTCTTTTTATTTGCATATTCAGACACTATCTGGCAAATGGGAGCAGAGATACAGGTAATAAGGTGAATTCTTAATTAACAAACAAGTAAATAAGGTGATAAATCAGTATTAAAAGAGGAATAAGGCAAATTCTTTATACAGAAATAGCATTAACAATCTTAATGGAATTACTTAACAATTAAGTAACTAAAACATTGATTATTTGAATAGAATTTATTTATAACACAGTGGTGATGAGATGGTTCCAGTCTTCCTCCAGGAATCCAGTGGAAAAAACAGATACCTTGTGTCTTTCAGTCCCCGGTTTTATCTAGCTGGGAACAGTTGGCTCCTCCACTGGGTGGAGCATCTCACAATGGGATAATGGAATGTGTCATGTCATTGGTGGGCCCTAATGGCTCATTATTAGAAAATGTCTCCCTGAAGGATGGAGGGGTGGTGAAAGAGATAAGAAACACTACCCCACCTAGTTTTAATGGCTGGGCCATTATCAGAAGGCATCCGCCTCCCTCCCCCCAGAGGAAGAAGGATAAAACATCTCCCAAAAACCAGCTTTCAACAGATGAAATAGAATCCACATTTTTAGGCTACATAATCCAAGGCAATCATCCAGGAAAAACTGAGTCTTTGCCCTTGTGCAGGCCTTGGGAATTGTGACTGGAGAGCTGGGGACAACTCTGTTCTGGCAGGGGACACTCAGGAGCAGTGACATGGCCCCAACCCAGCCGGCAGCAACAGCTGAGCAGACTGGAGGCTTCTGTGAGTATTTAACAGCCAAGCTCTGATATGTCCATCAAGAAACCGTGGGAATGGCAAAGGGATCATGCAGCATAGGGGGACAAAGCCCTGCCAATTTTCAAAAGGTGAGAGCACTTTCCGGCTGAGCTGTTATCTATAATCTTTTTTCTATGTATTTGGTATGCAACTGGAAAAAAACTCTTTGACAGAATTACCTATAAAACTCAGTCTCTAATCAAAAACATTGAGTTATTTTTGATATTACACTATCACAGCTTTTTTCCTAATTATTTTCACTTTAATTTAAATTAATGCAGTTTAAAACATGAAAATCTTGAACAAAATACACCTTCTAGAAAATATAGCTTTAAAACTCTTTAAGTTTTGATCTGTCAGATTATGAAAGTTTTACTTCAAGGTTCTTGTTTAAATAGGTTGTTACTGATGAAGAACTGGGGAACATAAAATCTCAGTACAGAACTGACAACCACTTTCATAGATATCATATCTGCTAAGACATAACCACAGGTCATAGATCAAATACAATTTGCGACATTAGGTGATTCAGAATAACTATGTTGCGGCAGAGCTCCAAATAAGTTTACTCTATGTTCAGGGGGATAAATAAAAGTGGTTTTTTTCCTACTTCCATTATAGATTGTAGGCATATATATTACACACATACAAAAAACAGAACAAAACAAAACCAAAATAAACCAACCCCCCCCAAAACCCTAAAAAAACACAAAAAAACCCCTACACCACCCGCAACTAAACAATAAAATAAATAAATGTAAAAAAACCCAAATGCACCCACCCCCAAAAAAAAACCCCAGAAACCAGAAACCCCGCCACACATTGGAAACAGATCTGATTCTATAGCACAAAGTAACACTCAAATGAAGAGAGAGTTCAGTTGAAGCTTCCTTGATTAAAAACAAACTCCAATCAGATGTGAACTTACATTATTTTTCTGCAAAGACCTTTTCTTCTCATAATGTAATATTCATTAGTGTTAATTCATGCAGTTCTTATGAAAAGGAAATCATCTGTGATGTTTTAGCTCCTCTTTAAAACATAGCAAATGAAATAGTTGTAGACAGTGTTGGTGTCTTAGTAAATATTTAGTTCAATGCAACTTAGTAAATATTTAGTTCAATGCAACTATGCTCATGGTCAGATAGTCTTGTATATGTTCAATAAAAGGATTGCAAATCTCTTGATAGGTTCAGCTTGTACCTCAGCCTAAGATTTTTGTTTGGATTTAATAACCTGTTCAGTTTCTAAAACACAGAGTATGAAAGAAGATGTTATAAAAGGGTAATGAGAAACACCAAGACACCTGATGAAGTTGTAATCTTCAGTGACAATGAAGTCTCAGGATGGTGACACTCAGCTGTAACTGTTCACAACACATTTCAGAGATGGCTGAAATCTAAGATGTGATTCTAATTATCATGAATGCAAGAGGGAAATAAATATATTTGGTAGGCAGCATGAACACTTACAGGAAATATACCCCAAACATCACAGATAATGTTGCAGATGAAATCTTCCAGGAGTTAAAAAAGCTGCTGTGGCTCAAAAAACCAAACCAAACCAAACCAAAAAAACCCCAAAAAACAAACAAACAAACAAAACCAACAAAGGCACCACAACCACAAAACAAACCCCCCCATCCCCATA
>JANEHK010000042.1:6571171-6591117 GCA_025960845.1 Tachycineta bicolor | reverse complement strand
AAAAAACCACCCAACAAGAACAACAACAACAACAAAAAACAAAGTTAAAAATCCCATGATGATGATCATGGGAAATGCTGACCTATGAGGCACATTTATTTTCACCCTGGAACAACATATTGTGCCAAAATTAGATGACATACTAGGAAAACTACTTTAGAACTATAAATATTTCCATGTAAAAATCTGAATCCTGTTGTGGATAGGAACCATAAAGTTTCTACTTTAGTCTTTGGGGCTTAAACTTCAGGAGTAGCATAAACACTTCTCAAAATGTCAATCCAGCCTCTCCAGTGACAATGAAGTTCTGGTAGTTCCAGTTACATTTGGCCTGTTTTGGTGTTGTAGACTTAAATAATTTTGCAGTGAAGAGGGAAAAAAGTACAGGAAAACATCTGACGGCACCAAAGCACAGGAAAAAAATTGGATTGATCCTTTTCACTAACAGAGCTATGAACAGAGTTAAAAAGTGTAACACTGTGTGGAATGTAAGTAGAGGCACCATGATGGGCACAAATACTAGGAGATAGTCAGCAACACCCAAGGCTTTGATTTGTAATCTGCTTTCACTTTTTACTTGCTAGTTTTCTGCTTCATATTGCTTACAGCCTCTGTGACTTACTGTGTGAAATGAGGTCAGGTGGGACAATTATATCCACTTTATTCCAAGCCAACTGATGTTTACTTTTGTTTGATATCAAGTCCAAGAAACAGTTTACTGCTACAAGAGATTTCTCTTGTTTTAAAAAGGCATTGCATCTTAAAAATAATTAGAATTAAATAGAATGAAGGAAATTTGAAGATAACGTAACCTAGGCCTTCATCTTGATGAATAGCTAATTGGTCCTTAATTATACACACAGGTTATTAAATCTATATTCATCATGATCAAAACCCAACAGATTAAACTATGTGCTTGTGTCCTGGGGTGACTTTGTGATGCTTGTATCCCCAACTATCAGTTCTGTATATGCTGGGTATTAAGTTCTACACCTTTAAGACTGGTTCCGAGAGCGAAGCCGGGGAAAGAAGAAGCACAGAGTTTGTTTGCAGAAACTGCACTCGCTCCTCCACATTCTGCTCCTGGACTATGTTGTCTGCAGTGGGCAGCTCTCAGGTTTTTTCTTCGAGATTCAGGTGGTTTTAGAGTCTTTTTGCCCTCTGCAAAGCTCTGAGCCAAACTCAAGAAAGAGATCGAGTCTTCAGGTTCTGATTTTTCAAGGTTGCATGCTTCGTTTATTGTTTCTTATCTTACAATTCTCTCAGTGCCCAACAAAGGTCTGTGCAGCTGCTTGGGCATCTGGTGACTCCTCGACTCCTCCCAGACTGGGCTGCCATTATCTTTTATGCTAATTGCTACGTATTCTTTATTTATCATTATTTGCCAATACCTATCACTTATACTAAACAGGTCATCTCTACTTTGACCCAATCTCTTTAAACTACTTTATGCCACCAGCACTGCAGAAAATGGAGTGAGGGAAGAAGAAAGAAGAAGCAGGAGACAACACCCCAAATCCTCCATCTTGCTCCCATTCACATCACTACTAAAAACCCAAACCTACTGTTTTCTCACCCTGTGGTAAGCTAAACTACGATCTTTCACACCCTTTGGCTTGCAATCCTTCCCGCAGTGCAGGAAACCTTTCCCATGGACTGAGATCAAAGCCAATGTCCCTCTGGGCTCTGTTGCAGGGTCCCAGACCCCCCTGTCCAGGTCCTTGACCCTCCAGGGCAGCCAAAGGAATACCCTGGACTCCAACAGGCAGCAGGAGAGAGATCTCCTTTACTTTTTAGTCAGTTTTTAGCTAGCTGAGGCAGAGAAGTTCCCAGACTGTGGTTTTCTCTTTCTCTTGGAACTGTTGGAACCTGCTCTGGCCTGAGGGCTCAGAAGAGCACGGGGATCTCACACGTGCGGCCTGCCGGGGCCTGGGACACAGCATTCCAGCGCGGGAGGGAATGATAACAGGCTGGGCGAGCCAAGCCGCACCTCATGACAGGGACTTACTCAGTTTGTCATCTCTTCAGAATGGTGAAAGGTTTTGTTGTTTAATATCATGGGGTTTTGTTTTTTTTTTTTTTTTTTTCTGTTTGTTTGGGTTTTTTGTGCTGGTGAATGCTTTGCGTGTTAAATAAACAGGCTCTTTTCCCACTTTTCTCCAAGGAAATCTTTCCCAAACCAGTTGGGGGAGGGGCTGCTTCAATTTGCTTTCTAGAGGGGCCCCATTTGGAGGTTTCTTCCCAAATTTTCCTTAAACCAGGACAAATACAGCTTGTAAAAGACCAGCGTGTACAAGAACTGAGATAAATTACAGCTTACCAAATTGGAGCATATTTTTCATGGAGATAACAGACGGCTTCCCAGCAGAAAGCCAACATGCTGGAAAATGTTCAGTTCCACGTGTCAAAACTCAGAGTTTTACAAGACCAAACGGAAGACAGTGGTTTGAAATGATCAGTCAGTTGCTCCAGTCTGTGATTTTTAGATATAACTGAACTGATTAGAATCACATTATAAAATACTTATTGATATCATTAGATATATGTATAGCATGAACAATTCCTGATCAATGTATTGGAACTTAGCAAGTTTCTGAAGAAATGGCATAGTATCTTGTAAAAGAGATAAGAAAAATGGAAGTTGGTATCCGCATTCTAATATCTAAGAGAAATAATTAACTCCCACACAGAGAGGGCTTTATGTTGGCCTATTGCTTTGTTTCAAGACTCTCTCAAAAATATTTTAGGTTTTCTTACACAGACATCCAAGATAAATGAAGACTCTGTGAATTCATTTCACTTCAAAGGCATTAGGATGCAGATACTACATTCAGTAACTGTAACATATGTATGTATATCTCCATATAATATAAAGTCCCATGTAATATTAAACTGTGACTTATGCAATTCTCAGATAAATATAATATATGCAGTATATGGACATATTCCTTTAGGACCAAGTTCTCCTTTCAGAACACTTCACCGTGAATGTATATTGCCTGCTCAGCACTTGTTCTGCCAGGAATTAACTTTGACAAATGTCCACAAATAAAAGGAGTCATGCTCTGAGAAAGAGAAATGTAGCACTGATTAAAACCAAATGCAGAGAGATGTCTGCATGTGCAAGGAAATTTTTCAGTGTTTGGCTTGTTCTATGATTTGACCATCACATTGGACCATTTCTAATGTCCACACCAAATCAAAATCCTAAACCACACTTCATGAACAGCAGCCAATTGTAAATCAAAGTGTAATTAGTGTAATTGATCTCAAGGAAAAAGACTATAAACTACCACTGTCTAATCATAACTTTTCCCTTATTATAAATCTCACAGAAGTATATGAAAAAGAAAGTATGTCTTTATTTACAGGATGTATCATTTTTCTCATGAGAAATAGAGTTTTCTTATTTTTTTTTTTATTTTATTTGAAGATAATTAAAATTCTTTTAAAGGAGAATAGTGAGAATGAAATTCCATATTCTGACTTTGCTCTGTACGTTTAAAGAAATTCCTTTCCTTTGTTTAGAACACCATCAAGGAGAGAATGGACACTGGATTTCTTTTCTCCAGCAAAAAGATTTTTCTTGACTCATCAAACTTATTAAATAGCTGCATTCTTGATTTATTACTTTCTTTAGAATGGACAACAATACTGAGCAAATGTATCATTTAATCAGTCACCGACTGGCTGAGAGCATGAAGTTTCTGTTTTGAGTCTGTGCAAACACAGATAAGGTAATGTGGTAAATTCAGAAGACCCAACAGGATGTCTAAGTAGATGTGTCATTGAAAAGAATGGTTGGAATTCCGGTTGAGGGTAATATTGTGCAACAGCCTCTGAAGTCATGGTGTGTGTTTGCTGAGAAGTGTAAAAAACTGTAGCACTTTCCCCAGAAATTACTATTTCAGGCTTCTAGGTAAAATAATCCAGTGAGTGAGGGAACCATGAATTCATTGAGAACCCAGTCCCTATAGGCTAACCAATTCATTAAAAATAAATTAGTCCTTCTGGCAGATTCATCTTGGACTGTTGACTTCTGAAGTGAAATTCTTCAAGTCCCAGCACAAGTGAAGAGTAAAAATAATGTTTCCTTTCTGTTTAATAGAGTAGTGGTTGAGCAAAGGTCATGGGGAGAAGAGTCACTGAGAAACCTTGATATCAATGACCATGACTGGATTTCCAGGACAGTCATAAAATTGAATCTCTGCACTACCTGAGTTCTACAGTCATCTTCTCAGAGTGTTGTGGTGGTTCATCAGGCTGCAGCTGTAGTTTGTTCAAACTATATCAGTTTCAGCTCTTTACCAAGGTCATATTCTGTTTAAGAGAAAATAATTCTGCAAGGGTACAGATCAGGTAAGGAAGCTCTGGAGTCATCGTTGTGAAATGAACTGAGAATTTTAAGTCTTGCTTAAAAAAGACAAAACAAACAGGGAAATAAATAATACCATGAAGTTATTATAGTTAAATAATTAGCACTTTAATTAAAAAGACTGCCTATACTCCCTTACAATTAACTTGCTGTCACTTCTGCTTAACAAGATGTAATTTTCACCCACACATATATTTTCTTTTCAGTCTGTGACTTTTGTTGCATAGAGTTTGAAAATAAGGCAGTATGAGATGCAATGCTGCATTCAAGAAAGCTTAGAAATGACATAGTGAGAATTTCATTTGACAAGAGACTGTAAAAACATGTATCAAACCAAGATATTCCCTTTTATAATTTAATTTTGCATCTTTGAGTTACACAACATTTAAATTGCATTAGCTGCCCTCACACAGAATTCCTCAGTTTAAGCATTACTTGAGTTTCATGTTCTACTTTTCATTTTGAGAAAGTAAAGGAATAAAATTTTGTTGAGAAAGAGAATTAAATATATGAATTCAAAGTGTTATTTTCTCTATTATACAATACACTTGCAAGCAAATGTACTGAGTACTGTTATTCTGATTTTTTTAATAACATGGCTGATTCTGTAAAGCCTCAAAAGAATTTGTCAGACTATATTCTAAAGGACTCTGGGAATCTAAGTGTATTGAAAACCTAGTAATTTTCTATTTCATAAATCCTGAACATTATAATGAGAGGTAAGAGACTTTTTTCAGATGATTTAGCTTATTAAAATATAATTTCTTGGACTTAACACTTCTTGCTAAACAGGTTTGTAGCTTCTCATAAGAGACTCTATCAATGCTTTCTTGTGTCAAAGTAGGAAAAGAAAATTTGAAATATTATTAAATTAGATTGAATTAGTGTACTATAAGTTATCATGACATGAAATGATAACCAGTAATAGAAATATAAATATGTAGGAGTTGGAAAAAAAATAAAAAGAAAAAAGTTGTATGCTTAATTGAAAAACATAGACAATTTAATGGCAAAGATAGGAAAGAAAGAAAAAAAAAAAGTAATGGTTGGAAGAAACAACCTTGGTTGAGTTCTATCATGGAGACACTGACTTTATAGGAATATTTACTGATTATGATAGAAGTTAAATCAAGTTCTTTAAGAGCAGTAGCTTAGCCAGAATAGGTGACAGCAATGACCTGAAAAGAGAAACACAAAAGAATGAAAACATATCTATCGACATTATTAAATTAGATATGCTTTCACAGTAGAGAACATGCAGTAAAAAACTGCAGGAGGAAAAAGCAAAATAATGAAGAGGAGATGAAGGATGACATAGGAAAGCAGTTGAGGAAATGATTGTAATAAAAACAAAACCTCCAAAATGTGTGCATCTTTTAACTTATTCTTCCACTTAGCTCTATCAGAGATGTATTTTGTTAAAATAACTCAGGTTTATCATAGCCCAAAGCTACAATAAAAAAAAGTTACTACCAATAATTCCATCATGAGCTAATGCACTGAGAGAGGTTGTATCCTGGTTGTGGAAAACATATCTTCATCATTTTTTGCCATTTTTGCTCCTGAGGAGACCTGTTAATTGCACATATATTATTCTGGAGTATTGATTGTTCTATTCTGTGAGCACAGGAGATGAAATCAAGATCAACTGGGGCCTCTGGGAACAGGTAATGAGGCTTGACTTTTCAGAGTTGTGTTCCTGCTGCAGTCATCGATATGTGCACAAGGTACAGGATATCCACTCTGCCTCTGCACTGCTGGGAAAACAGAAAAAAAAGGCATGGCAAAATATTACTATGTATCAGCATTCAAGAGTTAATTTTTCAGGTGGGACACGTGGATCAAAACTGCAAATCAGTGAAAAGACAATAGTTCAAACTGACAGCTACTTTCTAGAGAAAAGGCTGGGATGGAATTCCCAGAGAAGCTATGGCTGCCCCTGGATCCCTGGAAGTGTCCAAGGCCAGGTTTGATAGGGCTAGGAGCACCCTGGAATATTGGAAGGTACCCCTCCCCATGGCATGTGGTGGAACTAGATGAGCTTTAAGATCGTTTCCCACCCAAACCATTCTATGACTCAAGGATTTTAAGATTAACTACCTAAAACATAGTGTAGAAAGCTCTAATGCCTGGAAAGGCTGGCCAGCCAACCATTTAACCAGAGGCTACTCTGAAGACTACACACAAAAGAAGATAAAATTTGCAGAAGCATAGAATAAGTGTTCTTAACATGCTTGTTTGCATATCCTGACAACCATAACACAATTTTTGACACTTCCCACTTGGTGAGGAAAGGTGAGCTCAGGCAGCTGCTTTGATATAAAGACCCTGTTTTCTAACAACCACACTTTCCACTTTTGGTTGCAAGCATATCTCCAAACACCTTATTTTATCAACAGTTCTTCAACGGGAAGGATCATGACCTTCATGACCCTTATAAGGACCTATCTTTGAGTTGTTGAAATCACTTTATTGTTTCCTCTCATTTCATCACACACTATTTCGCTCATTCAGCGTTGGGAGATGCACCCAGATTACCACTATGAATTATGAAGAAAAAAATTGCTATTTTTTTAAATAATAAAATTTATAGCTCTGCAGATGCACTGGAGAAACTCAGCATCTTCTGCCCGAAACTAGCAGTTTGAAATACATAAAGGCAATCTAAGAGTCAGAAATAAACACAGAGCAGAACAAATTTAAAGGCATTTCTTTCAGGGTTAGGTTAGCATTGCAACCTTTTAAAATCAGAACTTTGTCATTAATGCTGCTAACTAATTAGTAACCAGTCATCCAAAGTCAGTCTTCCTATAATTCTCTTAAGGGCAATAAAAATGCACCAGATATTAATTTGTCTCATTATGTTCTCCATTGGGATCATCTGAAGTCTCACATTTTTATTGCAATACATGAAAATTTTACAAGTGTATCTTGAGAAAGAAACTATGACCTTTCTAGCCTACTTTGAGTATTTAAAAATCAAAAAGAATGTTTTTTACATTTGATGTTTCAGAGACTGTAGAGGGAAAGGAATTAATTGGTGGCTACAGATAATCACTGTTGATCTTCCTAAGTTTTGATTTGACAAGCTGATCTAGAAATTTGCTCGATTTCCAAATGAAGAAGGGGTTTTCCTGTACTTGTGTCTTGGATTATGCAACCTAAAAATGTGTATTCCATTTCATCTGTTGAAACCTAATTTTTGGGAGAGATTTTATCCTTCTTCCTCCAGCGGGGAGGAAGGTAGATGCCTTCTGATAATGGCCGAGCCATTAAAACCAGGTGGGGTGTCGGCGGCTTCCCCAACATTCAGGTGATTTCAGGGTCTTTTTTCCCCCCTGCACAGCTCTGAGCCAATCTGAAGGAAGAGACGGAGTCTTCAGGTTTAGTTTTTTCAAGGTTGCATTTTTCGTTTATTGTTTCTTATCTTACAAATTTCTCACAGTCCAATATGATGTTTGCAGCTGCATGGACTTCTCACGTCTCCCCCCGAGCTGGGCTGTCCTTAATCTTTTATACTAATTGCTATATGTTCGTTATTTACTATTTCTTACCAATGTCTATCACTATTACTAAAAAGGTCATCTATACACTGACCCAATCCTCACTAACTACTTTATGTCAACGTCATAGCAGAAATGGAGTGAGGGAAGGAGAAGGAAGAAGAAGGAGACAACGCCCCAGATTCTCCATTTTGTCCCCATTCACTCCAATGCTATGAACCTAAAATCACTATTTTTTCACTCTATGATAAACTAAACTCCTATTTTTCACACTCCTGTGGCCTGCAAACCCTCTCTCAGTTTAGGAAGTTTCAGATGGACTGAGATCAAAGCCAATGTCTCTCTGAGCTCTGGGCTGGGGTCCCAGACCCCCCTGCCGAGGTCCCTGACTCTCCAGGGCAGCCAAAGGAATGTCCTGGACTCCAACATCTCCCCCTCCTGTTTGAACCAAAAACACTTCCTTGGCCACTCTGTCTATGGCTCGCCGTATACATAGAAACAAACATGGCAAAATCATGAGGAGGATTACAAGCCCTACTAAAATATATATAACTATTTTTAAAAGTTTATTCTACAGTGGTGAAAGGTCAAACAAATTGAACAAACCATCTATCCATGACACAGTTACTTCTCTAAGTTTGTTTACACTCTCATGCAATTGCTTGACGTTTTCATGAATGGATTTGGAATGATCTGACAAATTTATGCAGCACATTCCCTCAAATTCCTCACACTCATGCCTGTGGGTCAGCAGAAGATAATCAATCGCTGCCTTGTTTTGGAGAGTTGCTCGTCTTACACTGTCAATGTCTAACAACATGTCACTCAGTGCAAGAGAGACAGCTCGGGCATGTTTGCTCAGCCAACAACTCACATGATCCAATTGTGTCAAGGCTGCTCCGGATGCTGCCTGTGGTGAAAAAATTGCAACTGCAATTCTCTGAGCCTTGCTCCATGTGTGAACCTCATCATCACAATTTGGATCGTACATTTGAACAGATCTTTTCACTCTCCGTTTTAGTTCTCTCATCAATGTCATGGCGGGTGTTAGCAATGAAAGCATTCTAATGCTGCACGGACCACCTGTGGCATTTGCAAGAATTGCGGGCTAAATTTTGTTCCCACAAATGAAAAAGTTTCCCCTTGGTAACTGAGTTGGAACATGATTGGATGGTTTTTTCAGCATCTTAGTGTAATTACACCAAGATGATGAATCTCTGTAAAAATTGAGGTTTGGAGTGACGTCTATAGTTTTGTTTTTTGCCACTCCAGAAAGGCCGAATTTCACACAGAATTGCATTGGGACCGATCTGAGAATTTCCAGCTCCTGGGGTTCAAAAGGAGCCACAGGAAGGAAATTCACCTAAACATCCCATTGGTCTACTGGATTTACAATGAACTTTGAAATTTCTGGAGGGATGTTTTTTGGAATCGGCCATTCGCTTACTGGCAATCTCACTAAACATGTTGAGAAAGGTTTCCTTGGTCTTGAGTGTGTCAGGCAGATGGTATCCAAACCTGATGCATTGGCTAGAGTTTCTCAAACATTCTCTTTTGGTTGAGCTACGGGCAAAACTGCTGCATTGTTTAAGGCAACTAAGAAGAGAATGAGGCACAAGGATAGTTCTTTCATTTTTAATGACTTTTTTCTTACGGGAATCCTTAAAAATGCAACACTACCCAAGCCCCAAAGAACTCAAGTCCCAGAGTCTTTTTGCACGTAGAACGAAGGGATGTTTGTTGTCTTGACACCGGCTCACGTCTGTGTGCCTACTTCTCTTCTTCTGGTCTTGGGGTCTGTCTCTGCTTGAGTCTGGACTCAGTATGGTTTCACGTGTTGCGCGGCCAGCCACTTTGGCCTAACTGCAGTGGAGACACAAGCAAGTCCCTTGCCCTAAGTTATCAATTTGAATGGTCCTTCGATTTGACTTGTTTCTGGGTTTCTGACCAAAACCAAAGGGTTTTCCTTCAGTTTTGCTCTCGTGCTGTTTGAAAAATGCTTTATGATTGGTGGAGTTGGCTCTGTAAAAGAGCCATTGAGAAAATTCAACACATACAAGGTTTTATTCAAGCGCGTGTATGGTGTTGCGTCTGCTTCTCCTCTTTTTTGTCTGTCCAAAAGGGATTTTAATGTTAGATGTGTTCTTTCAATGATTGCTTGACCTGTTGGAGAGTGTGGGATACTAAAGGTATGATGGACACCCCACCTCTTCAGGAATTTGTCAAGCACTTTCCCTATGTGTGTTGGTCTATTATCTGTTTTGATTTCTTGTGGCACGCCTAAAGATGCAAGTGCCTGCAAGAAATGTCAACAAGCATGTTGTGCTGTCTCACCTGTGTGCAAAGATGCAAAGACTGCACTTGAAAATGTGTCAACTGAAACATGAACATTTTTGAGCTTCCTAAAAGAAGGATATTTTGTGACATCAGTTTGCCATAACTGCAAACTGTGCAATCCTCTTGGATTGACTGCTCCCATTGATGCAGGAGGCTGAACAAGCTGACAATCTGGGCAAGCACTAATGATTTCTTTTGCCTGACTTTTGGAAATGTGAAAACTTTCCATTAGTGCTTGAGCATTTTGATGAAAGAATGCATGACTCAATTTTGCTTGTTCAAAAATGCTCGGTAAAGTCTTTGAAATTGGCATGGTCAATTTGTCTGCGTGTGCATTGCTTTCTGCTAAAAAACTTGGAAGGGATGAATGTGCTCTGATGTGAGAGACAAAGTATTTATGTTTTCTGTTTTGCAACAATGTCTTCATGCACAGCAAATATGAATACAAACTTTCATTGTCAACTTCTCTCAAAAGTGAACCCTCAAGCCTCTTGACTACATTAGCTACATAAGCTGAGTCTGTGATCAAGTTAAAAGGTTGCTGGAACAGCTCAAAAGTTCTGACTACTGCTGCTAATTCCACTAGTTGTGGTGACCCTTATACTATTCTTATACCTGATTTCTACTCCCCTGTGATGTCATCCTGCCATGTACTTACTGATTTGTGAGTCTTTCTGAGCCGTTGGTAAAAACTGTTATTGCATCTAACAGCACCTCACTTATTTTCGGTTTTTCTCTGAAACTTGTTTTTGCTTTCAACAGCCTGTGACTTGGGAAATGAATAGTACAAACACTTGAGTAATCTAACAATGCAATCTGCAAATCCTCTGATTTTTGAAAAGCCTAATCAAAATAATCTTTTTTCAAAGGCAGGTAAATTGTTGTAAAATCTTTGCCTGCCATTGTTTGCAGCCTGGTCCTAGCTTTGATGATGATCTGAGCTATCATTTCTAGATTTGAGAGGATTGTCCTCGGAGACCTGTAAGATAAAAAAATCCACTCCAAAATCAACAATGGGTCTTTCTGCAATGAATCTTACTGAAAAATCAACCCATACAACTGTATTTTTTCCCACAACACTGCAAGAAAAAAAGGTAAAGATGTTACAAAGCGATGTGCCTGTTTCTGCTGGAGGGCTCCAGCAATTTTCTCAAGGGCCTCCCGAGCTTCAGGGGTGAGACTCCTGGGAGATTTGATGTTAGTGTCTCCTTTCAAGAGATTGAACAATGGCGCAAGTTCATCATTTGTGATCCCCAAGATGGATCTCATCCAGTTGATCTCCCCCAAAAGTTGTTGAAAGTCCTGTAAGTTGTTAACTTCTGTTTTAATTTCAATTTTCTGTGGTTTCACTGTTTGTTCAGTGATTTTCCATCTTAAGTATGTCTAAGGTGCAATTTCCTGAATTTTTGAAGTGGAAATTTCCAAACCTGCATGTTGTACCTCTGTGATCACACAGTTACGAGCTCTCTGCAATTCCTGTTGTGTCGGTGCTGCAATGAGCAGATTATCCATATAATGAATGATTTTTGCTCCTGGATGTTTCTCTTGAGCTGGAGACAGTGCCCGTGCAACAAACCATTGGCAGATGGTCGGCGAATTCCGGAGTCCTTGAGGAAGAACAACCCAATGGTATCTGCAGAGGCTCCTCCCTGTTGACACTTGGGATGGAAAAGGCAAATCGAGGAGCATCATCTGGATGAAGTGGAATGTTGAAAAAACAGTTTTTGAGATCAATGATCACAAGTGGCCAATTTCTCAGAATCATTGAGAGAGATGGAAGCCCTAGCTGAATTGGTCCCATTTCCTCAATGACCTCACTGATTTTTCTGAGATCATGAAGCAATCTCCACGATCTAGAGGCTTTCTTGCGAATGACAAACACTGGGGAATTCCAGGGGCTGTTTGTCGGTACAATGTGTCCCTTTTCCAATTTTTCCCTGACTAAATTATTGAGAGCACTCAATTTTTTTTTTTTCGAGGGGCCACTGATGCTGTGATTCTGATTATATCTTCATCTGTGATTGACATCTCCTGGTCCTCATTAACAACATCATCATCTCTCAGCATTGGCAAAGGTTCTCTTGGCTTCTGTTTGAATCGCTGTTCTGAAGAGGTTGATTTTTTATATGAAACTGGAAAAAAACAATGCAGCGTGAGCGTGTCCTCCCAAACCGATGCTTCAGTCGATGCGGTCGATGATCTCTGTGCCTGCTGCCTCTCTGCCCCGCCCCTCGGTGATGTCGGCATGCTGACAGCTGTTCTCTGCGGGCTTGGAGTTCTGAAGTATCTTTTAAGTTCTGGAAAAGCCTGTAAAATCTGAGATATTTTCGGACGCGCTCCCATCCGCAACACCTCGGCAGCTGTTTCTGAATCACAGCACGCAGGCGGCTCAGGGTCATAGCTGCCAGTGGACGCAGTTGGGCTCTGCAGCGCCTGGGGGTGGTACCATTGAGACTCTCCCCACCTCGGCCATGCCCCATCCCTGCCTGCTTCGGCTCCGCTGGCCCCGCCCCTGCCGACCTTGGCCCGGCAGTCTCTGGCGGGATACCCCGCCCTATCTCACGTTCAAGGTCCGCCCTGTCTCTTTCGTCATCAGAATTAGCCCCTCTCCGAAGAGGAACGCGCCTCGGGCTTTGCTTTGTCGCTGTCGCGCCTGCGCCTGGACCGGCCGCAAGGATTTCTGGGGTGTGTAGTATTCAGCTTGTTCTCGAGCCCTCCCCGGCTCCATCTCCCGCGGACTGTTCCTGGCGATCCGCGCCTCCCAGTCACGCCCCGTCGTGTCCCGCCACCTCAGTTCCCTGCGCAGCCTCGCTTCTCCGCACAGCCTCGCTTCCCCGCACAGCCTCGCTTCCCCGCACAGTTTTGCCCCCCCTCCGCGGTTCTGATGGCGCTCGCCCCTGAAAGAGCCCCTGCTCCTTCCCCCCCCCCCCCACCCGCACCAGGTTTTTTCACGGGAAGGGAAAGGAGCAATGGCGACTGAGGGGTTTGTCGCCGCAGGGACTCTGAGGGGATGAAGGGACTTCTAGGTGGACTTCTTCCCCCCCACACCATGTGCGAATGTGGGGTTTGTTCTGGGACTGCTTCAAAGAAAAGCATGTCCAGATCCTCCTGCTCTGTTGGAGGGATCAGAAGCTTAATTTCTCCTGGAATCAATCTTGGGGCTTTTGACGAGCTTTCTGTTGGACCTTGAGATACATTTGTTCTTTCCCCTCCCCCTTCTCTTTCCCCTGGGGGAAGTGTCAACCTTGGAGTTAGCATGGCTATCTGTTCTGCCTCTGTGCTAACCTCCCTTTGCTTGCTTGGCAGGTGTCTAACTCCAGATGCTTCCCTGCTATGTTCTGTTATAACTTCTAACATAATTCTCCCAGCTGACAAAAGTTTTGCGGCAATTTTATCTTTTCTTGTGGCATTATCATAGTTTTCTGTTCACTTCCTGGCAAAAACCTGGCTCAAAAAGAGACTGGGTCTCACATTGTGAATAGTTACATTTGACCCATAACATTAGGGCTTGGAGCTCCTTATCTTTCAGCGCTATATTGTATTTTGATATTATTTCATTTAACTGTTCTAATGTAATAATTTTCTCTTGTGATGTTGTCCCTCTCATGGGTGTGGTGTATTCTGAATCTCACTGGTCTTACTAATCTAAAGGTTTGCTGCAGCTCTGGTCCAGTTTGTCTCAGAGTTTTCCCGATGTCTGTCCAGCAGATCTCAGGATGACGGGTTCCCGGGCCCTGGAATACCGTCGTCTGGGACAAAGTGGAACGAGGTGTTCTTCTTTTGGCCAAACAGGTGTTTTTCTTCTCCGGAGTTGTCGGTCTGCCAGTTTGATGTTCTGGGAGCTTTTGATCTTTTTGCAGAGGTTCTGTGACCCTTTTCGGTGCTCCTTTTCAGGAGTGCGAGTCAGGGATGCCAGATGTTGTCTGACCAGGGACGTTAGGTGTTTCTGCCCACTCATTCAGAGAAGCCAGATGTTTCTTCTCACGCAGGGATACTAGATGTTTTTGCTCACCCAGAGATGCTAGATGTTTCTGCCGACCCAGGGACGCCAGATGTCGGGGGCTTCCCCAACATTCAGGTGGTTTCAGGGTCTTTCTTCCCCCCTGCACAGCTCCGAGCCAATCTGAAGGAAGAGACGGAGTCTTCAGGTTTAGTTTTTTCAAGGTTGCATTTTTCGTTTATTGTTTCTTATCTTACAAATTTCTCACAGTCCAATATGATGTTTGCAGCTGCATGGACTTCTCACGTCACCCCCCGAGCTGGGCTGTCCTTAATCTTTTATACTAATTGCTACGTGTTCGTTATTTACTATTTCTTACCAATGTCTATCACTATTACTAAAAAGGTCACTTATACACTGACTCAATCCTTACTAACTACTTTGTGCCAGCGTCATAACAGAAATGGAGTGAGGGAAGGAGAAGGAAGAAGAAGGAGACAATGCCCCAGATTCTCCATTTTGTCCCCATTCACTCCAATGCTATGAACCTAAAATCACTATTTTTTCACTCTGTGACAAACTAAACTACTATTTTTCACACTCCTGTGGCCTGCAAACCCTCTCTCAGTTTAGGAAGTTTTTCCCATGGACTGAGATCAAAGCCAACGTCTCTCTGAGCTCTGGGCTGGGGTCCCAGACCCCCCTGCCGAGGTCCCTGACTCTCCAGGGCAGCCAAAGGAATGTCCTGGACTCCAACAGTGGGGCAGTGTTTCTTACCTCTTTCACCACCCCTCCATCCTTCAGAGAGACATTTTCTAATAATGAGCCATTAGGGCCCAGCAATGACGTGACACATTCCGTCATCCCACTGTGAGATGCTCCACACAGTGGGGGAGGAGCCAACTCATCCCAGCTAGATAAAAACTGGGACTGAAAGACACAAGGTATCTGGTTTTTCCACTGGATTCCCGGAGGAAAACTGGACCCATCTTGTCACCACTGGACTTTCTACTGGACCATGTCTACTCCGCAGAACCACATCTGTTACTCCAGGAGGACTTACTTGGACTGCTTCCAACACCCTGACCAACAGAGTGCCAGGTCCCTGACTGTATAGTATCCCTGACTCTGTATGAGTTTCCCAAGATCTTAGTTTGCTTCCCTTTTTTGTTTGTTTGTTTGTTTGTTTGTTTGTTTGTTTGTTTGTTTGTTGAGGTTTTTTTGTTTGTTTTGTTTTGTTTTGGGGTTTTGTTTGTTTGTTTTGTTTTGGTTTTTTTTGTACTACTACATTTGTATTTTTTGTTGGTTGGTTGGTTTGATTGTTTTGTTTTGTTTTGTTTTGTTTTGTTTTGTTTTGTTTTGTTTTGTTTTGCTTTTGAATATTCCTAGTAAAGAACTGTTACTCCTATTCCCATATCTTTGCCTGAAAGCCCCTAATTGCAAGATTATAACAATTTGGAGGGAAGAGGGTTTATATTCTCCATTCCAAGAGAGGCTCTAGTTTTCCTTGGCAGACAACTGTCTTTCAAAACCAAGACGACTTCATATCCTTCAGGTTTTTTTTTCTTGTTAGCACTGTAAGTCTCTTGCACAGGCAACTGCTGAGTGCTCTGTGTTGGAAAGGGAAATCAAGAACAGAAACGGGAATTGGGAAGGCACCAATTCTGCAGAAAAGGTTCCAAAATTTGAAGTGGGTGATGAATATTTAAAAAGTCAAGAGGGTGACATTTTTGCTACGTAAATGTTATGGTGGTGTACTGAAAGGTAAGGTTTCATATAACAGGAGTATTTATCTCTGCTCCACTCTGGACTAATCAGAGATGGAATTTTAGATTTGTAAACTCCATTATAAGAATGATGCACACAAATTTAAGATAATCCATAGCACTGCAACAGCTTGTTGCAGAGATTTCACTATCCAACATATGGGCGAATCTGAAGTGTCTGGACTGTTGCAATCTAGAGAAAAGTGAACTGGGGGAGGAATAGCTCAGTTTTTTGCAGTAGCTCTTGACATAGTAAAAAAGGGTAATCAGCTTTTTTTTTTTTTTTTTTTTTTTTTTTTTTTTTTTTTTTTTTTAATGGAGTTTTTAAAAAATCAGTAAGAATTTCTTCAGAAAACCTCTTCATTGTTAGGGAATTACTTCCAGAAATTTGGAGTTATTGTTCCTCTCATTCAGTGAAATAATTTTCAGGCAATTATATATTTACTGTTAGAAAAATAAGATGAAATTAAAAGATGGAGTGTAATTTGTCTTTCCAAGACTGATCTACAATAGCAAAACCATATTTAATGGAAGATTCAAAAGCATTTACAAACAACTAAATTTTTCTGGACAGCAGTTCTGATGTCCCTGAAAAGAAATAAATATGAACACATATTTAGGGTTAAGCATTCTATAGTGTCTAACCTTGTTATTCTTAAGACAAACATCAGGTGAATCAAACTAAACTAAACTAAAGAAAACAAATCTCAAAAACTTGGTTTTCTAATTCCTTTCTTCTTTTTTCCTGGTCAAAATTCTTCTACCTGTCCAGTTATCTATCTCTGTACCTAATTTAGTCATATGTATGTCAGACAAGACCAATATTTACTGTTTAGGGAACATGAAATTAATTTTAATATTTGCTTCTTTAAAGGCTCGTACCTTTGAGATTTTGGATCAAAGAATAATATCTGAATCACTGATGAGATAGCATGCTATGCTGTATATAATTTCATTCATACCAGGTTTGATTCCCTAAATCTCACTCTGTAAGGGTATGTAAGTACCTTCTTTCCCAGATGACAAATTATCATCTCACTATAAAAACATATGATGCCTGAAATTCAAAAGAGCAGCCAAGACTTTACTTTAATCATACAAGCATCATGACTTGCCTGGAATAAAAAGCAGAGTTGACTAAGCTTTGAGTTGCAATTTCCGTCAGTCCATCAACTGGGATTAGTCAACTCACAGCAATGTAAAGATTGTCTAGTAGAAAACACATTTCTGAGGGACGAGGTGCTCTAAGAATGCAGCGGTTGTCAGAGAAAATCTATTTTATGATGCTTTATGACAGCTTTCTCTAAAACAGGTAGCCTTCAAACCATCAGAGATATCCACTCAAGATACATTTTCTTATTAGAAAACCCATCTCAATAGCACAATGATAGGTGTGGCTTTGTTGTTGGTGTTTTATTTCTGGCTTTGTTTTTTGTAGTTAAAGAATTTGTTGTCAATGCAATCGATACTGTCAGGCCAAAGGACATGAAATCCAAGGAGCATCTCCATTCTAATCATACTTAATAGTGCAATTTTGATTTTAATTTGTCTTCTATTAGTCATCCACATTATGAGGACCAACACAACTGAGCTTACAGGTGAGAGGTCGACTTTGTGATTTCTTCAATCACGTAAATATTGCAACAATTTTTGAAATACTTTGAGCTGCAGACAGCACAGGAATATTCTTTTTGGTATTCTTATGCTTCTCACATTCTATGGTTGTCCATCTGTACAGCAATTGCTATGTGTCCTGCCAAATTTTATACTGTTCTATCATCTGCCTTGCTGCTATAATGTCCTACTGAGTGTTTAAATCAAGGAACAACTGAAGGATAATATTTCTTTGGGCATTTCCAATGTGCCTCAGTCTCTTCAGAACCAAAGAAGTGGTGTATGGTGGCAGAGTATTCCCCAAAACCCGGCACCTTTACAGGCTATAATTCCAGCTATTCCCTAAGTCAGCACTGTAAAAGCTTTCTGGACTGAGGATAGTTGTGAAATTGCATTGAATTTAGTGGGTGGAAAACCAGACTATTAAAGTGCATTTCACAGACTTTCCACAAAGTGTGGGTTCTCTGGTTTGTTTGTTTTCTTTATATTTCATTGCACTTCCCTAAAGTCTCTTTTTCGTGCTTAACATAGTTAATGTTTTTTCCACAAATTTAATGCATAACTCCAATACAAGAATTAAAACAACCTCAAGGGGAAAAAAAATGTATGTATATATATTTGCACTTATTTGTCAGTATTACTTCAATACTCCAGTAAATGAAACAGACAAATGAAAAAAACAAAACAAAAACCTTAAGTCCATCAACTTGGAAAAATCTCTTTAAAATACCACTTTGACTCACATAATTATTCACTGTCTCACTGTCTTAATGTTGAACACCACATGTTACTGCAGCCATGACACTGCATTGAAATAATAAATTATTCCAATGCTTTCACTGTATAGTGTGCAATATTTATCCAAGTGCAGTTTGTATTCTGATCTTATTCCAACCTAGATGAACAGATTTTATTTTTCTCTTGGGCTGTTGCAACTACGCAGATTTTGAACTATCTGATCTGGTTTCATCTGATCTAAAAAAATGCAGCTCAACATTTTTCATTATTGAGAAGCATCTAAATGCAACTATAAATCTAAGTAGAAAAGGTCATTCTTAATGTTTCCTTATTTAACCATCCAGTGGACTAAAGAAGCAGACGGGCAAACTGAAAATGATATGCCAGAACAACATGCCACCTGAGCTCTAAAATAAATCTACTGCTATTCCCAAGATCAGTTCCCTCTGGCCCCAAAAATGTAAAAGCTAAAAAGATCAATATCAAATTTTCAGTGATGTAGTTTTTCATATTGAAGAACATGCTCCATCTGTTGGAATCTGATTTTCAAGGGACTGAAAAAGGCTGGCATAAATTCAGCTTCCTTTAAAGATACTTATGTCAGTGCATTAAGAACAAGTAAATTGGGCAGAGTTATTTTAAATACATGAAATTGCTAATCTCCTGCTTTGTGTCTTCACTTGGTAGCTAGATTTCCTCCTTGGAGATGCTCAGATATCCCAGCAACATTCATCACAGTGATGCCATTTTAAATGTATATCCATCACCTTAAAATTAAAAAGACAAATGGTATTTAGTTCCTGCCTTAGGATTTTAAATTGGTCTAGGAAATTAGCAATGGAGATGGAGAAGCTGCTTTTTACAGAGATTTCTCTGATACAGTTTGAGAGAAAGCAATTTCTCCTGCTTGCTCAGTCAAAATGCTCGAAGATGAAATCATTACACTGCATTTAGCATGCAGCCCAAAGTTTTAATTGGACTTTCATCATTGCCTTGGAACAGACGACAGAAGGAAGAGGAAAGAAGCTCCACATTACCAAGGTCCCCCAGTCAATCTCCCACAGACATGGTGGACATGATGCCTAAAGCTTTTTTAGCTTTTTATATATTTTGTATGTATTTGTAGCTTTGTAGACCATTAATACATAGTTACACCTTCCAGTATTTTTCCTGCCCTCTCCCATAATTTAACAAACCCTTACTAATACAGTTTTGAAACTGTTCTTATTCTTGCTTTTAGTCTAGCAAGGACACTAGGTTTTGCACCATATATCAAAGTCACAGTAAAATGTAGGGCTAAAAGATATGGGGGGGCTCCAATGGTGCAGAACCCGGGTGGAAATTACCTAACCAACTGCTCTTTTAACTGGACAATATTTGTTAGATATACTACTTAAGTAACCTTATAAAAGTGGTAAAAATACTGTATCACAGATGCATTCCCCCATACTGTGCACTTGAAAGCTTCCAATTAAAATTTTGCCTTTATATTACAATTTTAACACTGTTTGGAAAAGTTTCATATTTTATTCCAGTCAACAGACAGATGCCCGGGCTGAGAGAAGCCTGATCGGAAAAGACCCTGTGACCCTGTTCAGGTTTTCTGGAGCAATGAAAAACAAAAACAAAAAAAGGGGGGGGGAAAAAAAAAAAAAAAAAAAAAAAGAAAAAAA
>JANEHK010000042.1:6555385-6571071 GCA_025960845.1 Tachycineta bicolor | reverse complement strand
TTTTTTTCGCCCGGGGGTGTTTAATCATTTTTGTTAAAATACAGTTTTCACTTTTAATTTTTTTTTTTTAAATTAAAAAAAAAAACAAAAAAAGGGGGGGAAAAAAAAAAAAAAAAAAAAAAAAAGAAAAAAAAAGAAAAAAAGGGAACTAGTTAGAGTTTAAGAGAGAGGTTCTGGAAGCTCTCTCTTTAGTGTAGGAAGAGTAGAAAATATTATACTTTAGCCTTGCCTTTCCCTCCCTTGCCTATACTGTCATTTTCTGCAGCTTGTGATGCTTGTACATATTTTCACCAAGGCCTTTCTCCCACCAAGGAAAGGCTTTTTGTTACTATCAGGAGCTGTGGATGGGCTGCCCACGTTGTTGTCTGATCTGGGTAACCATGCCAAAAAAGGATCTAGTCAAAAAAGAAACCTGAATTCACACCAAGTGTGTTAAGATCCTTTTGTAAGTTGAGGGACTTCCTCTGGAAATGTCTCACTTGGCTTCATGGAGGGAATGGGCAAATGGAGCTTTGATCTTACCAGAAGGATTTCTTTGATCTTTACAAAAAAGCTGCTTAAGACTTATCTAACAAAGTCAGCAATATTTAAAATACATAAAAAAGATGAGGTTAGCAGCCTGGAGACAGTGCTTGGAATAAGATTGTGATAATTTCTTTGTACCATGTCTTGCATCACTGATTTTTGTGATAGAGACACAGCCGATATCTCTGTATTTTTTTTCCCCCAGTCTTTTCCTACCCTAGTGCAGCTCTTAGAAATTCTCTGTGACTCTTTGTGGGGAAATTTGATCTGCAGGGGCAGTTTTCATAGTGCGCTGCCCCACAGCTTTGACAGAAAATGCAATGACTCACAGAATTAATTTTCTCAGGACTGAAGAGTTATACTATATTTTCTACAATTTTTCATCTCTGTCATAAGCATACTGATGAGTAATTTGGTATTTTAGTGGCATTTTCTAAAAAACAAGGATGGGATGTAACCTACATCAATTTGGGATTAAGGGTCTGAAAGCTATTTAAGTGTGAATAAAATAATTTAGCTACCTAAACTTTTTAAGGAAACATCCTATATATAGTGAGGGAGAGAATCTGAGCCATTTCTGAAGGAATAGTATAGGTAACAATAACCATAAATAAAATTCTTAATTCGGAAGAGAGAGAGAGAGAGAGAGAGAGAGAGAGGCATTTCAATACAATCTTTCAGTTTCTTATTCTGTTAATAACTTTTATTTTGGTAATGATTGAAATATTCAATATATAATAGTATAAAAACAATTATATCACATTGAACTCTTTCTGCTTTTAAGGCAATTATAATTTTAAATTAGTTCTGATTGTGGCCAGCTTTTCAAAGAAAATTCACTATTAGCTTCCATTTTTAACAGATAAAAGAATCTTTATATGGTGTTTAAACCTTTATGTCTTTGAAAATTCTGAAAGTTACTAAAAGACAGTTTATCTTCTAAATTTGCACTATTCTAATCCATTTAAAAATGCATGGAAGTCTAAACTCAACAATTGCAGTTGTATGAAGATAAAGCACAGGTCTTTCAGGAAAATAAAGTTGGGTTGCTTTTTGTTTGCTTGTTTTTGTGTGTGTGTTGGGTTTGGGTTTTTTTTTTTTTTGGGTTTTTTTTTTGTTTTGTTTTGTTTTGTTTTTGTTTTGTTTTGTTTTGTTTTGTTTTTTTCCTTTTGTTTTGCTTTTCCCCAACAATGTCACCTTCAGAGCTTTCTTTCAAATCATTTGAAAAACAGAGTTATCCTAACTTTCATGACAAGTTGAGAGCAAGAGTCACAAAGCCACACTGAAAACATTATTTCAGGTAGCATACCAGTTAACAGAAGTTGTTTTATATGGAAATATTCTGCAGGAATGGCAATTTCAGTAGGTGATGGCATCAGTGAAAACTGATCACTTATAGTAAATTAAATATCAGGCTACCTGTGAGGTTATAGCAAAGAAAAAAATCAAAACCAAAGCAAACACAAAAGCAGTAATTGGAAGTAGATTAATATTTTAGGCATGGTTATGCTAATCCCATAATTCATTATGATCTCTTTTTAAGTAAAAAACACCCTTTTCTATTGATAGTGCAACTCTCATCCAGTGGAATAGAAGAAGGAAAAGCTGTGGGGGATTCAAGTGAAAATGGTGGAATTCTGGTGAGAGGGGGGGAAAGGGGAAAGGGGTTTGCTATGAAATGCAGCCCAGATTAGGATAATAGTAAATATCCATATGTGAGAAAAATAATTTTGGGGCAAGATGGAGTAAAAGGAAAGGGAGAATGTTGGAGAAACAACAGTTTTGGTGTTGATTTTGGCAGATTGTACATGAGACCATTAGGGATGTTTATTTGAGTCTCAGTTGCTTTAAATCAGGTAAGAGATGTGGAAACTGCTGTTCTATTCCTCTCATCACCTGGTTCCCAGAATTGGGCCATTAAAAATTGGTAATTTACACACTGGAGATTTAAGTAATGACGAAAAACTCTTCACCATTATTGGCAGGTTATTCACGTGGACACACTTTTTCTGTAGTTACTGTAGATATAATTAATTTGCTTTATGGTACATACAAACTACAAGCAAAAAACGAAGATCAACCCCATTAAATTTTTGTTCCATGTTCTCTGAAAAGGTACATTTTTGGTGGAGCAATCTTAATTTTATCCTGTGGATATGCTTTATGAGAGTGTTTCATCACGAAGTCACACAAACATTTTTTTCCACATGACATTCTGATAAAATAACCTGGTGTTGGAATGAACCTGGGTCATCTACCTAAAGACTGTAAATTCACTGCAGATGAAAGAAGAAACAGAATGGTTGAAGAACATTTCTATAAAGAGAGGAGGGGAAAAATAATGTTTGACTATGGCAGAATAAAGCTTTCTTAGGCGTATATGTATGATTCTTTCTGTACAGGTCCCATGAGACGCTAGACAACCTGTATAAATTAACTGTGTTTTCTGAAAATTCCCTTTATTCCTGGTCAAAATATTTTATGGATAGAGAACAGATTTGTACAATACAAGGATTCTAAATAATTTGTGTGACCATTCATTCCAAAAGTGTCTCATGGCACATTAAAAAAAAAAAAAAAAGACATAACAGAAAAACCATTTTTTTTCTGTGTGTACCTATTATTGTGTTACTGAAAGCTACAACAAAATTCTATCTCTTTGCAAGCAAGCTCCACATGTACTTGATAGAAAGAATGGATATTTTACAAGGCCAGTAGGTAATTCTGAGTGAAATGTTGAGGTACACAGTCCCAGAGGGCTTCTTATGAAATATGTTACATTGGAAATCAAAATGAAACTAAATGAGACATGGAAAGTGAAGAAAACCCAGGGGACAGTGGAAATGATGTTGCTGGCATTGCTACCTTTCTCCTCTTGTGGAGAAAATCAAATTATAATCTGATGATAAACAAGTTCTAAAAGAAGATTCAACACAATAATCATTTGTACCCTCACCTGTGTATTTGTGGGTGCACGTTGACACATACTCCTCATTTTAGGGATAGAAAGTGTAGGCAGGAATGAGGAATCAGGAATATTTGTAGTGGTGGCATTTGTTTCCCCAAGCATGATGGGGCCTGGGGATGGCTGAACACCTGCCTGCCCGTGGGAAATGGGGAATGTATTCCTTGTTTTGCTTGTACACATAGCTTTTTGTTTATCTATTAAATTGTTTTTAGCTCAAGCCACAAGCTTTTTTATGTTTACCCTTCTGATTCTCTCTCTCTCATCCCACTGAGGAGAAGTGACCAAGCTGCTGCCTGGTGTTTATCAACCTACTGGGGTTAAAATATGAAAATCCAAATGTAGCAGAATTACAGAAGGAAAGGATGAGAGAATTGGAATTGTGGAGAAGCTTTGGGGTGACCTCATTGTGGCCTGAAGGTGCTGCAGGAAAGATGGAGACAATTGCCAAGGGCTGGAGGGACAGGACACAGGGAATGGCTTCCCAGTGCCAGAGGGCAGGGATGGATGGGATATGGGCAAGGAATTGTTCCCTGTGAGGGTGGGCAGGCCCTGGCACAGGGTGCCCAGAGAAGCTGTGGCTGCCCCTGGATCCCTGGCAGTGTCCAAGGCCAGGTTGGACACTGGGGCTTGGAGCAGCCTGGGACAGTGGGAGGTGTCCCTGCCCATGGCACTGGATGGACTTTATGGTCCCTTCTGACCTTAAATCACCCTTCTGGTTATCCTGTGATTCTTTGATTTTTTGATTTACTGTGCCTTATCACGTTTTTTTGACTATATTCCTGTCATAAAGCATTTCTACATAACTGTCCTGATCAGTTTTGAGTAGAAGCTATGATAAAAAACAGCTTTCAGATAATGCTCTCTGAAGAGTAGAGATTTTTAAAAAGTTATTTGTATCCAAGAAGTAAAACTCCTGTCTCAGTAGGAGCCTTTCTCTATGGAGCTGGTAAAGGTGTTTCATTAAGTATGGTCACAGAATAATCCCTCTGTATAAGATAAGTAGTTTCTGAATGGAAAAAAAAAAAGTTTTTTAGCATACTGTACTTGAAGACACTATGAATTATTGTCATGCCTCAATTAGTATTGATTTGTAGTCCACTAATGTCTTAACTAGAATGGAGGATCTTCAAAGGGCAATAAAATCTAAAAAGCTTTCAACATGAGTTGCAAAGTCATTAAGTGATTCAAAGGGCAATGAAGATCATTTATCTTTATACATACCTGTGCAACTATGATGCCATCCTAATTTAGAGTTTAATCCATTATCCTGAAGCATGGGGATATTATAATTGCATAATTTATCTGAGAATCAAGGGTTTACTGTAAAGATTTTAAAATATTTTCCGTCAGTCATACATGTAAATATGTTAACAAAGGATCTTATCCATTTTTGTCCTGTAGCATTCCGGGGGATATTATTGTAATCCTCTATCAGTTTCACTACAGATATGAGTATTCAAGCATCATCAAAGTGTGGGTTTTTTTCTTACTTGATCCATTTGCAAGACTGTGTGTATTCCTTTGGGTTGTTTTTATCTCTTTTATATAAATATATGTGTGTGTGTGTATATATATATATATATATATATATATATATATATATGTGTGTGTGTGTGTGTGTGTGTGTAAACACTAGAAAAAAGGCATCTTCAAAAAGCCAATACTTTCAGAAGTATTTCATATATATATATAAAGTGTAAGAAAGTTGATAGGGTTATTTTTGGGTTTTTTTTGGTTTTTTGGTTTTTTTTCTTTGTGGCATACCTTAATTTCTGATTGGTAAGATTTATTATTTCCTTAATAGGCTTTGGATTACAACTTCAAAGAGTGAATACAGAGTGCAAACTTTATTGAATATTCATTACTTATTGCTGGTTTAGTTTGGTTTGGGTTTTTTTGTTTATTTGTTGTTGAAAACAACCTTTAATTTTCCCAGATGTATGTATCATATGTGAACAAATTAAGCTTGATATTTTATTTTACAGAGAACACCACAAACTCTTGAGACATCTCCATCTGTAAAGAGGGTTAATTAAAACAGCCTGAAAAACCTTTACAGCAAAACATTCTGTTGCAATATTCTGAACATAAAGAAAAACTATTCAGTCAGGTTTTTATCCTTCTTCTGCACCATGAGGAGCCAGTGTCTTCACCAAGGTAATGGATAATTATGAAATATGTTAAAAGAGAAGATAGAATTCATAGGCCTATGTGATCAAATGTATTTGATAGTTCATTTTGTGATCCTACCTTGAGTTTTTTTGCTATTGTTCATTATTGTATTTTTAGGAAAACTATGCAAGCAAGAAAAAAAAAAAAAAAAAAAATCATTACGTTCTTGCCCCAAGGCAAAAGGCAACTCTAAGATGGAACTGAAGGCAGAGAAGCTTCTCTCTTTGAGTTCATAGAAAGGAAATAATTTTGATAAAATCTTCAACTTCCAGCTGTCTTTGCACTAAATAAAAGTTTCAAATACTATTGTTGCACCATCTGTTTCTTGCATGAAATACCATCCAACTTGCCTTTTAAAGTTTTTTAAAAGTGTGACAACTCTGTTTCTTTAGTGGTTTTCCCCCTTCCCCAAATATATCCATTCTTGGGGTTAATGGCTGGTATAGATTTGTTGTTGTTGTTGTTGTTTGGTTTTTTGTTTTGTTTTGTTTTGTTGTATTTTGTTTTTGATATATGTGTGTGTTTCTTGTTTGTTTTGTTTTTTATCTTTTTATATCACTGTTTTTCAGGATGGTAATGAAACTGAAGAAAAAATAGCATTTGAATACACATGAAAATTCCTAACAACTGTCTTGTGGTGATGTAAAAATCAATTTTGGTCTAGTAAAGACAACATTATTCAGCAGTAAAATTGAGCATTTTGTCCTTCTGTGTATGAACATTGTCTTTCTATGCTTTTATGCCATGTATGTATAAAAGCATCATTATACTCCCCTCAAACTGAAATACTGAAGGCTGTATATTTCTATGTTCCAGACTGAAGCAGCTAAAAAAAAAAAGATTTCTGCTAGACCTGCTTTTCTGCTTCTATAAGATTCCCTCATAATTTCTTTTATTATGAAATATGTATAGAGCTTTAAAGATTTTAAAGAGGATTTCAGGTAAATTAAATCACTGCAGTGTAAATTATGTGTAAAATGAAGAAATCCATACTCTTTCCCAAAGTTTCATTGAAAGAGCTTGAGCCATGTAGAAGAAATGACTGAATGAGCACCGCAGCAGTTTAAAATCCTCCCTTTAAGCATGGGAGATGCTCTGCCCTGAAAAATAGAAGGGAAATTGAAATAATATGAACACACACATTGAGACAAAGCTGTGGAAATGACTGTGTTCTCAGCTTAGTAGACAAGCAAGAATTCACCGTAGACCTAATTACATTGTTCACTTTTCTTAGACAAATTCAAATACTGAAATTATTTAGCCTCAAATATATTTTGTTTAAAAAATCCTCTCAGGTTACAAATTATATGTTGATAAATCTTCCTGGAAATGGGAAAAGAAGATAGAAAGCTAACTTTCCTCAGTTTAAGAGAGGATTTTCTTATAGTCCCACATAATTTCATGTTGTCATTAGGGAATATGATAAAAGTATTTTTTCTAAAATCATTATGTATTAGTAGCTATACTGAAGAGTAGTCAAAAGTGTGGTGGACAAAATAAGCCCTGAACAATAGGAGTTCAGGGGTTTGGAGAAATATTAATAGGTAGCAGGCTCTTTCTCCTGGCAGAGACAAGGAATGATCATGACAACATTTTTTTCCAACAGTCATGTGTAGTATGTCATAATAATCAGATGACTTAGTGCTTAACCTTTTTCTTCTGAAATAACTGCTCCTTTATAGCTGGAGAGACAGCAGAAACCTGTCCTGAAAACTCCATTTCAGTAACCTCCTCTTCACAGTAAACTAGATTTCTTCATCTCTCTTCAACTGAAGAATATTGCCTGTGTCTTTTATTGCATCCATTGTCATGCACTTTTCAATTAATACCTTGCCCATGTGTCATTTAAATGCAATGCTACAAATTTAGTCTTATTTTCCAGGCAGATTGGCACACACACACACATATTAAGAAACCATACTCTTCCACTCACTACTGCTAAAAAAATTTTATGCTGTTCTCTTTTATGTAATCTGTGAGATTACAGGTGAAAATTTCATTGTGTCTTTTATTTCTGGTTATTAAGACACTACAATTTAGTTTTAATTTGTGCTTATAAAAATTGAGAATGGAAAAAGTATCCCTTAAAATACCTTATTCTCTGTAAGCATAATGATGTTAATTAGCTCAGTTTAGTATGAAGTCTCCATGTCTCTATCACCTTCCCCTTTTCAAGTATATGGATTGAATTATGATCATCATATTAATGATGCCTGACTAGTATTGAATTTTATTGGCTCTATCTTGTTATCCTCATGCACTTGGTGGCAGAATTCAAGGAGAAGCACTTAGTCAAACTATATGTTTTGTTGGGGTTTTTTTCAGTAACTCAAGGCAAGAATATTAAAAATCATTTATTAATGTTGCTCTTTTTATACTTGTGAAGAATTCCTTGAAATGAAATTTTTCTGTGAGAACTGCCAGTGAAACTGTAAACGGCAGGCTTTGTTTTCTTCAGCTTTGAATCTGGAAGTTAATCTCAGCCCTGATGGACAGTTTTCACCTCCCATTCTACTTTAATTTTCTGCAAAAACCTGACTGGATTTGGATGGGCTTCTGACATAAAACTTCTGAAATTCTACTCATGATACATTGTAAAGATTGAAATTTGAAGTATTGAATATTGACAGATTTTGGAGATTGATGGCTAGGCTACCAAAAAGTGTTTGTTTGTATGTAATTAAGCTTTATTTTCTTGTTAGTTCAATTCCATGATACAGATTGATACCTATAGAGATATATCGACTAAAAGAGCTAAAACAGAAGTCACAAACCAAAGCTAAATAAGAAATCATGAAAATTGCACTTCTTTGGTTGTTTTTCAGTTTTTGGAAACTTAACAGGTTCAGAATGGTGATTTAGCATCTTGTTGCATTTTGATTCTGATGTTCCTCTGCTTAATATCAATCAGAACTTTGAAAAGTAACGTGAAGTGTATTGAAAGATTATATTGATTTTTCAGTCAGAGATATGTTTCTAAAGAGTGCAAATGAGATAGAACCTGATCTTTCCTGAAGATAAGGCTGATCAAGGAAACTGTCATCAATTCAGCAGAGGTAAAAATTACCTCATATTCATTTTTCTTTTTATACCTCATATAGGAACAAGAAAACATTGGCAGAAGCATTTTGTTTAGATAACTTGTAGTGGTTTTATGGTCACTGAATTTTGTTCGTTAAATTTAGTGTAGTGGTTTTAGTGGTTTTTTGGGTTTAGTGTTTTTTGTGGGGTTTTGGTTTGTTTTTTTTTTTGTTTTGTTTTTTTTTGGTTTTTTTTTAAGATTAGGAGAAGTAAAGCAGGCTTAAGATTAAAAAATAAATGAATAGTTTTATTAATAAACACTAAAAGAATGGAAAAGTTTAAAAAAAAAACACAAAAAACCCAAAATAAAATTTCAAAACACTTTTTTTTCCTTTAATAAACAGTTAACTTTTTTTACAAACAACATAGAGAGACATAATTAGTCATTTTCAGTCAGTTTTACCATTTAAACATAATTTTTTTGTTACTTTTGGAGAAGAGTCTCTTTAGAGTCTTATGGAGACATTTGCCACAAGACAAAAACAGTCTTGTGGCTCTTAATGTCATAAATCTGCAACTGCCTGGAATTTTTTTGCAGACTGTGCTGTTCTACTTATTAGCAGTCTTTTCTTTGTCTACTTATAGTTTTCTTAGTGTATCTGGGGTACTGTTTAAGAATTCTTCTTTTAGTATAAAATAAAGATTTTCTTTTATCTTTAAAATTGTCTTTATTTTAAAAGAAAATAGAAATTTATTTTTTTTTTATCTCAGGTGCTGAAGGTTTTAAATAACTTTTTTTTTTTTTTGGGTTTTTTTTTTGTTTTTATCTTATAAATTATTTTCCTTTCAAAGACTGAGACTTCTTTTTACTCCAGGAATGAGGGGTTTTAAGATTCTCACTTAAATTTTAATCATAATGTTATAAACAAGTTCTATTCAAAGGATCTATGTTTTAGTTACTTAATTGTTAAGTAATTCCATTAAGATTGTTAATGCTATTTCTGTTTAAAGAATTTGCCTTACTCCTGTTTTAATATTGATTTATCATCTTATTTACTTGTTTGTTAATTAAGAATTCACTTTGTTACCTGTATCTCTGCTCCCATTCGTCAGATAGTGTCTGAATATGCAAATAAAAAGAACACTGGAATTCTGGGAACTACTCAAGAACAAGAGACTCTTAAAGCAGAGGACCAAAGTGGAATCCAGGACTGAAGTCACACTTTAGACTAGTGCAAGGGGTATGAGGGTCCACCGAAGCAGCTTTATTTAGTCACCATGACCTGAGGAGGAGTTCCCCATCGCTGGATGCTCCTGACCAATGAAGCAAAGACGACTCCCCAGCAAGGGGAAAAAGCCTGCAAGGAAGGGGAGTCCCAGTTTGTACCTCCTCCTCCGTGTTGCCAAGGAGAGTAGCCAGGAGCATGTGCAGCTCCTCAAGCTCTCCCCAGAGCCAGGCTTTCTAATAAAGGCATAAAAAAGAGCAAGTCTCCTGGCCCTTGATTTGACTTTTTTTTTTTTTTTCGCCATAACAATATTAATCCTTAAGTTTGATTAGAACTAGTATTCTTTTTAATAACATTAAGATCTTATAAGAAATAGTCTATAATCTACATCCTTACTCTTTTTTTCTAATAATTTTATCAGTTCTTTCACTCTTGCTCCAGTGACGTCATGCAGTGTCTTTTCTATGTTTACTCTGTCTTTCTTTTCTTCTCAGGGAAGGGTTAGGTCTTGGAAGCTCCATGTTGCCAGGAAAGGGTTAAATCTGCCCAGGCCTGCAGTGGCCATGTGCTCTCTGCTGGGCAGCAGTCTCTCCCCCACTGCACCTCAGACCAGCTGAGTTTCTCCTTCTATTCTTTTTATCTCTGTTTAGGAATCACTGGAGGAGGGGAGAGGGAGAGCTCTGCCCACCCCTTGGTGACAGTCAGGGTGGCCCTGGCCTAACTGGGCCCATGGCTGTTATCAGGAGCCTGGTGGAGATATTTCTTTGCTCTGGGGCTCTGGGGAGTTGGTTTTTTTAAAGTAGTTAATGTTAAGCTGCACCCTCTCTTCTCCTGCTGGAGCTGATGGAGATCGGCTAGGTCTTGGGCGTGCTCCCACCACAAAGTCGGGTGGCAGGGAGCAGTAAGCCTAACTCAATGTTGTTTAGCTGACTAGGAGGAAAAAAGGATTTGACTTGAACAAAATTAGGGTTTATATGGGTACTTCCCAAAGTAACATTCAAGATTCTTAGCAGTTAAAGTAGATGCTAATATTTTAACTTAATTTTTGATAGGTCCCTGTCCTTCTAAGGTATTGCCAGGGTAACGCTCCACATTCCTCCCCAAATAAAAACAAAACTGTGCCAACGCATGACATTACTTTATTAGGCAAATTACTTTTTCATTTGAATTTTTCTAGAACACAATTTTTCTTAGAAGAGAAGTTACGCTTTATGTCACTGAGGTGAGAGGTGATGTGACAAAAAACATCAATGTTCTGAGCAGCGGGAAATGTTTCCCAGAGAGGTGTGGATGCTCCATCCTTGGAGTTATCTCGAAAACTCTTGGGATGTGGTCCTGGTCAGGGCCTGGCCTGCTACAAGTGTCCAGCAAGATGGTTGGACAAAATGTCCTCCAGGAGGACTTTCAATTCCCAAACATTCTGTGATTTCTAGTGTATTAGGGGATAAAATTTAATAGTTCTCTAGTTCACAGGGCTTTGGTTTTATGGCTCTTAGTTTTCAGAACTCCGTTCCCTTGGTAATTCATCTAGGTGGAATTAATTTCAATAATTTCATTTTTCAAAACCTGAGCCATTAAATCAGTTTATTTTCAAAGTACTTTCAGTCCTAATGTCACCACAAAAGCTTGGCAGCCACAAAATGTGATTGATGAAGTCATACCCATGCTGTTGTTTTGCTGTCTGAGCATAACACCTTTATCATGGAATTATGATTTGAACATGGTGTAACTGTCAATGACACAGTGTCAGAACCAGGACATGGTATATTTTATCAAAAAGGGGCTCAAAGCAGCCTTCGGTGAAAAAGGTTACAAGGAATAAAAGCCAGTTTTGCAGATTGCAGACTCCTTTCTGTTATTAAGGTCTGCTGCCCCAATTTTGGATATTGACATGCACCACTGAGGGAAGTACATACCTTACACACCTCTCCAGAGGAAATATTCACTGTCCAGATGAAATCTCAAAGGTAGGAATTTCCATCCCTTTAAGCCTAGCTCTCATATTCTGCAATGTATAAAGGCAATATAATATTTAATGTTGAGGTTTTATACCATAATAGAGAATAAAATAGGTTTAGATTAAAAAATAGGAAGAAATTTTTCCTTGTGAGGGTGATGAGGACCTGGAATAGGTGATTATTTATATTATTTATATTGGAATTAAAAAGTTCTAGAGTAGTCTTTGAGGAGTAGCTATTTATAAATTAATTTAAAGAGGAAAAACAACAACAACAACAACAACAACAACAAACCAAAAAAAAACCCCAAAAAACCAAAAAAACCAAAAACCTACCAAAAAACACCTTCCTCTAAAAATGTGTTTAAACCTAATTGCTAAGTGGCTGACCTTTTATTTCTATGGGATTCTGTTTCAAGTCAATTAGCAATAATAGCCCTATGTACTTAAAGTGAGGAACATGATATTTAGTTTGAACATCCATTTTTAAAGTGTTAATAACTGCAGACAACAAAATAGTTGAAAAAGTATCATTTTACTGTAGTGCTAAAAATGTATGATTATACTTTTCAAAGAGCAAAGTTCCTGGTTAGAGAGGAGAATTTGAATTACAACTTATAAAGCTGAAGAACTCTTTTTAATACGCTGTTCTCAACTTTAGAGATACATTCCTTCAGTGCAGACACACCGGCCTTTACTTATAGTTAAAAATCTCACTGAACTCAGAGGTGTTAGATACTTTTTCATGAAATATACAATTTCTTTACCATTTCAGTTTTTTTTTTTTTTTAAATTATTATTTAGGGGTTTATTAATTTTTTTCTTGTTATTGCCAGCCAAAAAGGAACTTCCTAACTGCATTCAGCCTCATAATGTACCATTTGAAAAGCAAATGTTTGCTTTTAATTTGTAAGCACCCATTGATTAAAGAAAAAAAAAAAAAAAAGAAAAAAAGAGTGATGGAAAAATACAATTTTCAGGTCCTCTGAGCACGATAGTTGAGAGATATGTGCAAATACTTTTCCCAAATACATATTTTGGTGTTCAGATGTCAGCAGACTTCTCTGGAATGAGGTGTTCAACTGTGTTCAACTTTAGCACTTTACACATAAAATATTAAATAGCTCTATAGTCACTGGACCAGTGTTCTCAGATAGCATTACTTTGTAGCACACTTTAGAAACTTAGGGATTTACATCTGAGTAATATGGCCCTCTATTAAGTTTAATTATATTTATTTTTATTATAATTTAAAAAAAAAATCTGCAATTTATGCTGAAATAGAACTTTGGCCATGACAAAAAATATTTCTAATTTAAAGAACTGCATTGTGCCCATTCATTAGGAATGAATCTGGGTGTCACTGAACTTTGGGTGAGAAGTAGCTGTTTCCCTCCATCTCAACAAATTGATGCTCTAATAATGCTTAAAAAAAAAAAAAAAAAAAAAAAAAAGTTTTTTTTTTTTTTTGGAAATCAAAACATTTGAAGCAGGTTGTATATTGTCTTATAAGTTACATTTAGAGGATGTTTTGAATTTTTTTCTTCCCTAGAGCTGGAGATCACCTGCTGGAATCTTCTTACTGCTCATAATTAGTAATGATACTCATAATTAGTAATAAGTTATAATAGACAATCATTATTTATCATTAGTTCTTTGTCATTGCTCAGTACTACTGACATTGACATAAGTTTGTTTAGTTCAGTTTGTCTCCCTCAGTTTGGGGCTGCTCTTGTCCTTATTTCCCCCTCTTTCTCCCCAAAATCTACTTCAAAATGTCAGCCACTGGGATTGAAAGAGAAATAACTAAGTAAAAATTTTAATTACTACTCCTGTGGCTTTATATTTACATTATACTTATATTTATATTTATGTCCTTCCACTGCTCCATTGCTGTTGATGTATGCAAATCTAGAATAATATGCAAGCAAGAAACAGAAATGTACATTTATGGAGTTATGGTGAACTTAATAATATTTTTTTTATTAAGGAGTTTGCTTTCTCCAGCCAAAGAGGAAGAATATGAGCACAACTGTTGCAGTCAGTGAGGGAGTATCCAGAATTGCAGAAAAAAAGCTGCAGTGGCTAAAACACTTCCATTTTCTCCAGGCTCATGACTAAATTACAGCAAAACACACATTGCTTGGATATGTCCCAAAGTTAGTGACCAAGATAAATCCATATAAATACACAGTTCAGAGTCGCTCAGCCAAATTGATGCTCTATGTGCTCAGTAAAGAACTATTTTTTGGCTCTTCAGTATGGGAGAATGTATTAAAATCTGGTTCTTGAGAAATAACTGGCAATTTTAACTGGTTTATTCAAACATCTACAACTCATACTTGTTTTTCCCCAGTTTTTGTTTTAGAGATTTTGGTTTTAGGTTTCTGTGACATTTCCCATGTACAGCAGATTCTGAGTCTAGAGGTGAGAAATGGTATGAATTCCAAACCAAAAGGATCCCCTTGGAGTGCAATCCATGTGTAAAGTATATCCATGTAAATAATAGATAAATATGCATAAACAAAATTTAGCATCCATTTCAAGCAACTGCTTTGCCGTGCCTATCTTCTCCAAACTAAGAAAAGAATAAGCTTTATAATAAAATTTTTTGAATTCATAGCCTTTGTCAATTTAGATGTCCACATAATTAACAGTGGCTAACCTGAACTAGTATATGTGTGCTTGTTTAATATTGATTAATGTGAACTGAAGGAAGCACAAATAACAGTAAAGAGATTAAAAAAAAAAAGAAAAAAAAAAGATACTTTGAAAATATTTATGATTGAAGATATTTAATCTATTGTAAAAGTATTATTCAATTCCATTTGTAAAAATATTATACTGTATTGAAGGTCTGTTCTTATAAACGTATGCCATAACTGAATTTCAAACAGCAGTGCTGGAAGAGAAGAATGAGTTAGTCCCATTATATGATTAAACTGACATTATCAGTCAAATGAACAGAATTTGTATTAACAATTTGTTTTCTTTTGTTGTTTAGATATAGCCAGTATACAAAAATGGAAAGGGACTCAGCCAAATAATACTCTGTGCAACTGTAGTGAAGGAAATTAAACTGAGTCATTGATGTTTGGGTTTTTGATAGTTTTCACAGAGAACTCACCTAATTAGTCAGGAAGCTTAGCTGTGTCTCAGATGCCCAGCTTTCATCAAAGACGAGGAATCTACAGAAAGGTCATTGGCTAAATTGAGTCTTTGGGTTGTGGGCTGCTTTGCTGTTGCTCTTTGCAGTCTGAACTTTGTAAATCTTGCCTTGAGCAGCACTTTGCAATCCTGTAAACCATTTATGAGCGTGCTCAAATGTCAGCCTTCCCAGGAAAGTGTGGGCATGCATGAGTGTGTGAGAGGAAGCATTGAAACAAAATCCTTGCACCAACAAGTGGGTCTTTGGTCAACAGTTTTCACTGGATTTTTTGTTTTCACTAACTTGTTTTTATGGAGAAGCAGTCTGTTTGACTTTCTCAGTGACTCTGGGTGTTTCAAAGAGGGACATCTCTGCACCCACACTGCATTAAGACAGAGAGATGAGCACTCAGGGAATGGGGGTCTGTTTTGTGCTCCTCTACAACAGCCTCCTTTCAAATGTGGTTGTGTGTTCCTGAGAAACTGCTGTTCTTCTCACTTTTCACTTTTTAGGAACCTTGGAATTAATACTTAGATTCTTAGGAATCTAATTATTTGATCAATTGAAACAGCAGTGCTGACAGAAGGAAAATGCTTCCAGATATTTATTTCTGGGTAACTGATTCGCCGGGGGGGGGGGGGGGGGGGGGGGGGGGGGGGGGGGGGGGGG
>JANEHK010000042.1:6518381-6555285 GCA_025960845.1 Tachycineta bicolor | reverse complement strand
GTTAGTAACACAAAATTAGTCAGAAAAGCTTCACAGGTTTACCCACAAAGGTTCCACCTCCTCTCCCTTTCAAAATGACAAAACAATCTGAACAACTCAGAATCAATTTTGACAGAGAAGCTGCCTTTCCACATAGGTGGTCCTGAAGAAGTCGGGAGTTAACCAGTTCTTTACAGGTCAAGGCTTAGGCTGATAGACTGAGCACTGGGAATACAACACTGCCTGCTCTTCAGTGGTGCCTTGCTGCTGCTTTCCTGTGGGAGGATAGACACAGAACACCACAATTCCAGCCTCTGAGCACTCACCTGCAGCCTCCCACATCCCACAAAAAAAAAAAAAAAAAAAAACAACAGAAGGGAAGCCCTCAAGAAGAGGATAGATAAAGGGATATCTTTTAAAAGTTACCACATTTTCCTCTTCCCTAGCACAGCACATGATGAACTGAAAGTCACGTTTACTCCGTCATATACATGAGTAATGCCACACAAAACAACCTGGCAAGGAATGAGAAATTGAAACATCATATCACCAATATGATTTAATCACTGAATTCTAGATATTATTTGAATACTTCATTCTCTGCAAGACTCTGTCCCTGATTGTTACCCCAATAACAGATGATGCTGAAAACTTATTTCTTCAATACAAACACAAGAGGTTCCTGAACACGTAACTACTTTTCTGCACTTAACTGGAGTATGATTAAATCTTTATGCTCTGTTAAACAGTGAACAAATCTCTTCATGTCTTTTAAGGGAATTCCACAACAGAAAGGGTATTAAAGAGATGGAGCTGCATGGTTGGGAAATCATATAAAAAGATGACTATGACTTTCTGGTGTATTAAAATGTTGGCATTTAAAACATAAATTGCATTATATTATATGAACCAATAAAACAATGTCTATATTTCATGTGTGAGAACATTATCAAATTTGTACATAAATCCCTATTTTTTGTATAATTTTGTATACAAAACCAGTAGCTTATGTAAATGATGGGTTTGTGCTGATATTGGTTGATGGCATAATTTCAGTTTCCCCTTACCTCAGTCAACCTTAATTTGACAAACAAACTACTGAAAGCTAACTTCCAATTAAAAGCACATCATGAAGAAGTGTTACTATCATCCTTTACCCAACTCATTTGGAAATGTAAACTTATTCCTTCCAGAAAGCTGAAAAAAGGTGACGTTAGCAATTTGGGATGGAGGATATTTGTTAAAAATCTGAGAGTGATATGTTTTTATGATTGTTATTTATCAATAACTTATAATGAATTTTCTTCAACAGTCATGACAGAAAAAGCAACTGTTCCTCACTCTTTATGAAGACCTACACCTGCAGGATATCTGAAGAGATTTTTTTTTCAGCAATTCTTAGGCTTTTAACTAATAATCTTAAAAAACACATATGATGCATGTTTTTATAACATTGAAAATCTGATCATATTTCTAAGGCCAAATCCTACACTCATTCTGAATATACATGGACATCCCTATGTAGACTAGTTGCTTCCATTATTCCACTTTTTCATAAAAACACAAACCTGTTAACAATTATGCCTTGCTTGTGAGGGTGAGAAGTCAAAAGAGCAAGAAGTAGCTGTGACAGAAGTAAATAACTTGATGCCTGGATATGATAACCTCACACAAAGTGTTTGGACACATGCAAAGTGCCTGGATGTTTCACTGAATTTCTTCTGAGGCTGCTGTTGTGTTGTGGCTGAAAGCTCACAAATTGTTCTCTTTTTAAAATGTTTTTTGTGCAAAATCCAGCTGAATAAATTGAGGTATTTCGAAGATCATCTCAGGGATTGGGACTATTACAGAATCATTGAGGGACTATCGCAGATTCACTGAGACTGGGAAAAGACCTCCAAGACCAACTTGTGCCCAATCCCCTCCTTGTCCCCAGCCAGAACACTGAGTGCCTTGTCCAGGCTTTCCTTGGACACCTCCAGGGATCAGCACTCCAAACCTCCCTGGGCAGCCCCTGACAAAGCCTGACCACCCTTTCCATGGAGAAATTCCTGCTGGTGCCCAACCTGAGCCTCTCCTGGCCCAGCCTGAGGCCATTCCCTCTCCTCCTGTCCCTGTTCCCTGGGAGCAGACCCCAACCCCTCCGGCTGTGCCCTCCTGCCAGGGAGCTGTGCAGAGCCAGAAGGGCCCTCCTGAGCCTCCTTTTCTCCAGGCTGAGCCTCTTTCCCAGGTCCATTCCCAGCTGCTTCTGGAGCTCCAGCTCTGTTCCCAAATCCATTCTGCAGCTTTGAATCAAATAAAAACCCGTATTTTTGTGCAAAAACTGTGCTCAGTAAGTCAGATTCAAGTTTTATCTGAGGCTGAATTTCCTTCAGAATGGCAGAGTATATGGGGCTGCAAATTACTTATGTCAGGCAATTCGTAACAAACTGAACAATGCAAAAGATTTCTTTTTTTTTATCGTGAGTTGCACATGTAATCCAGCTAAGATAAATGATTGTGTTTAGCTCAATGGATTCCTTGGCTCTGGCTTACCAGCACTCCCAAGACTATTTATTGCAGCAGTTTAAAATATTATCCATTTTATAGTCTTCTAAATCATTTTCTTATCAGAAGATGGTCTCTGAATTGGAAAAAAAATATTGCAGTTGTGTAGTTCATGAAAAAGTCATTAGAAAATGCAGAGAGTAGTGAAACAAGGAGCAGGAATGCTACATAACAATCCTCAAGCTAACAAGTTTATAGACCCTGTGTGACAGGTATTTACTGATCATGAGAACTGACAGTTCCCCATGGGATCAAGTGTGATCAGCAGTGATTGAAATTAAAATGCAGTTATTTTGCTGATTCTCAAAATCTTAGAATCCTTAAAAAAAGAGAAATGTTACTGTCCTTTCACACTGAAGAAGATTCCCAATAAACATTTTTCCACAGTAAAAAACATAATAGGGAATACATGAGATAGATGTTCTCACTGACTCCTTACTAAGGGCATAATATTCAGCAAGAAAACTGTTTATTGTATTTTAGTTTTAATGGCCATTTAACATTATGTTAAAGAAATTGATAGGAGACAGAAGTGATGTTGCAAGTGCAAATATGCTAAACATTTTAGAACTTCTACACACACACACACACACACACACACACACACACACAAAAAAAAAAAAAAAAAAAAAATCAGCTTTTTAATTTTCTTAGTTCCCTACAATATGCTGAAAGTTTTAGTAAGCAGACTCTCACAGACTCAAGGAAAAAAAAAATCTCATATTAGTTGTTTCATCACACACAGCTAATCATATGTACTCATGGTTTAAATGACTATTATTTGTTTTGGAATTACACAGAGAAATTAAAATTTTATACAATCAATTTTCATTTCACATGAAAATGGTTGTACTGAGTCTTTCAGGAGAAAAAAAAAAAAAACCTCCATAAACATATCAGCAGATTGTTGGTTAACCAAATAACTAACTAGAAATGACCTTTAATTTTAAAAGTCGATATTTCACATATCAGAAGTAAACATAAATGTGGTAATAATTCTTTTTAGTACCGTCTTCACATGAATTTTACATTGTGGAATCAATTGAAATATGTCAGATTCTAACATTTAACATTTAAAAGTTTTTTTTTTCTTTTCAGTAGTTATAGCAACCTGATTTATATAAAAATTAATATTCAAATAGGTTGAGATACTAAGGGGTTTTTTGAATGTTTTTGAAAGACTGCTGGACAGCTTAACTTTTAAAAATATAGAATCTGTAATCAGACATGTTGATTAAAAAATACATTTTTCATAATTTGAACCTTAAGGCAGCAACACAGAAAAAAACAGGCATAAAGAGATGAACTCAAAGTAAATCCACAGCAATTTAAAATTTGAGACCTCCAAGCAGATCAAAATAGAATATTCAAACAAAAATCTTCCAAAAAAAAAAAAAAAAAAAAAAGAAAAGAAAAGAAAAAATAGAATATTCAAACAAAAATCTTCCAAAAAACCTATTTATTTTCTCTAAGTACAGAATTTCCCTCATTCCTCCTATACTTCACCCTTCCTCCTCTGCATGCTAAAATCAGAGAAGCTGAAAAAACACAGAGAAACCTCTCTCGTTTGAATTGCTTAAAATATTGGCCTAAAATCCAGTTTTTCTGTAGTTGTTTTTGTAAAAGTACTTAATACACTTCATATTTTTTTTTTACAAATCTTTTCAAAACCAAATTTAGTTCTCTTCAAAGTTATGAGAATTTCCACAAGCAATTTTTCCATTCTTGTTTGAATTGCCTTAACTTTATATCTCATTTTTGCCTATTAAGAGACTCCAAACAAGATGTTTGGGGCATGTATATTTTCATTTGTTGCCTTGTTTTTCTTTTTTGTTTTTCTTTTTTTTTTTTTTTTAATATATATATATATATATTTAAAAGAGCTGACTCTGAGTCCTAGAGATTGTACAGACATTCTGAGAGAAACCAGTGAGTTACAATGAAGGCCAATTACCCTTTCTGTACATTTTTTTGAACCCATCAGCTTCTTAAGCAATTTTCCGGTTGTCCTATGGGATTGAGATAAAATATTTGCATGGTAAGAGTGAAAAGTTTGGACCTATAAATGTATTTTATCAGAAAAATAGATGGAAAAGGAGAAAAAAAATCTTTAAATGCAAGAAAGTAAGTGTTTCCATGCCTTAGGATGCCTCTATAGGTGTTGTAAAGACCTTGGACTCTCTGCAGGTGCCAGAATTGAATCCTCTAGCATCTGGCAGCCCCACTGTGGACCTGAAAGCACACAAAAGGAGTTGTGGCCCGCAAAACATCACAGTGTTCCTAACCTTGAAATAGAAAAGCAGAGGTGTCATATGCCAACCTGTTCTACTGTGCAAAAATTTAAGGAATTTTAATAAATATCACCACATGATCACCTCAGCCCTGAGAAAGGACAAAGCGAGGGTCATTGGGAGGTGCACGGGAGTGTGTTCACACATCCCACTCTGAGTGCATTTTTTAATCTTAAATCGAACTCACAGGATCATTTAAGTTGGAAAAGATCTTCAAGATCATCCAGTTCAACCTGTGAGTAAGTATTTATGCAAGTGTGAAGGACCAGGTTCAACTGAAAGAACTGGAAAGCTGGTGGGTAGAGAGGAAATACCAGTTTCCACCTTCCTCATCAGCTTTCCTTCTTTTCTCCTCAGTGCCTGACCATCAGTATAATCCTAGCATTAAAATCACAGACTCACAGAATCACAGAATCCTTTAGGTTGGAAAAGACCTCCAAGACCACCCTGTGTCTGATGCCCACCTTGTCAGAAGCACTGAGTGTCCCATGAAGGCTTTGCTTAGACACCTCTGGGGATGGGAACTCCAAACCTCCCAGGGCAGCCCCTGACAAAGCCTGACCACCCTTTTCCATGGGGAAATTCCTGCTGATCTCCAGCCTGAGCCTCTCCTGGCCCAGCCTGAGGCTCTTCCCTCTCCTCCTGTCCCTATTCCCTGGGAGCACAGTCCAATCCCCCAGCTGCCTCCTGTCAGGGAGTTGTGCAGAGCCAGAAGGTCCCTCCTGAGCCTCCTTTTCTCCAGGCTGAGCCCCTTTCCCAGCTCCCTCAGCTGCTCCTGGGGCTCCAGACCCTTCCCCAGCTCCGTTCCCTTCTCTGGATGCATTCCAGCCTGCCCCTCCTGTCATGAGGGGTCTTTTCCAGCCCCTCTACTCCAGCCTGGACTGTTCCATGTGGTTGTGGTGATATCATCACTCTCCTTTTCCAAAAGAAACCATTTCCTCTGTTCATGGGGTGTTTGCTGCTTGTGCAAACTGCTGCTTGCTATGCTTCAGCCTGCTGTGGAACACAAGAAATGGCAAATAACACATAATATGGCCAAAATATTTCTTACACCATTTCCATCACAACCTAAAGATGAACACACAACCCATGTCAGGTATTAACCACTCTTGGCAGGCCACTGTAGTATGGTTCTGGATTTATTTTTGTGTTCTTGGTTGAGTTGTTTTTTGTTTTTGTTTTTGTTTTTGTTTTTGTTTTTTGTTGTTTTTGGTTTTTTTTTTTTTGTTTTGTTTTGGTTTTTTTTGTTGTTGGTTTGTTGTGGGGTTTTGTTGTTGTTGTTTGTTTGTTTGTTTGTTTCATTTTGTTTTGGTTTGATTTTGTTGTTGAGGGGTTTGTTGCTTTTTTTTTTTTTTGTAGGGAGGGTTGTTTGTTGGTATTTTTGTTTGATTGTTTGTTTAACCTGAGAAATGTAATTTAGAAGTCAAATTCTTTTAGGGACCATGGCCATAACAGTAAAAAAGGCTATGCAGGGAAGGGTTTTTGCTTTGTTTTATTATTCAAATATGTTTTTGTTTTATTGTTCAAAATCAGATTATGCTGTTTCTTAGGCCATTTCCTCTCTCACCCTTACTGTCCAGAAATTATAAACACATGACAAGCACATAACAAAAGATCAAAAAGATAGCAATCAGAATGGAAATCTTCTAGATAACCACTTCCAAAGCTCTTTTACCTGAAAATAGGAGTCTCCTACTATTGAAATAAACAAATAAAATTTGAGCTTAACTTTCAGATCCTTGTGGTTGATGTACTAAAGAGACTACTGAGGGCAGACAGGAGGAGAACTACTATATAATGTGCAATTCTGACCTGCAATCATTTGGAGATAATAAATGTGGACTCCCACTGTGAAGATTTAGGGAGATGCATCTTTAGGGGAAAAAAAAAATCTTCAAGAATCACCTTTGAGTGATATAACTAATCACGATGTCATGCTAAATTAAGCAGAATGGAAGTGCTGTGCTGGCAGCACTCTGATTTCATTGCCCCTGTTCTCACCTATCACAGATGTTATTTTATGTCAGCAGGAGACTTTTCCACATCCTCTGGCCTATTTACTGTTACCAATTGACACGTTGCCACTGGGCAAGGTGATTTACAGACATTTGGTGAGCTTTCATTGATGGGCTGCTGAAGCTCTGGTTTCTCAATCACTAGAGCTTCATATTGGTTCAGCTGGGATCTGGTCAGAAGTGTAATGGCTCCGAGATGTACAAAAAAGCCTGTTTTCAAAATAAAAGTATTAAAAAGCAGATAGGAAAGGGGAAGTCTGGATGCCTCCAAGTTTTTGTTTCCATATTGAATTACATCATTCTGACTAGAAAATTAATAATTATTACTTTTGATATGTTCTGGGTATATGAATGTCAGCATGCATTCAGGAGCCAATATTATCAATATTTCTTTTATACTCACACAAAATATTGCTATCATTTCTCAGGAAGCAAATGTATTTGACGAGTTACTCTTTTCTGATGGGCTACTAACTACAGCAATGCTTTGCAGAGACGTTAAACTTTTCTGTGTTCAGTTCATCCAGTTCTCAACAGCTCAGCTATTGGCAAAACCTGAATGAAATAGCCCCAAACTGCTGTAATACCTTTTCCCTGACTGTCAGTTTATCACAGGATGGATTTTTTTCTGCAGGCATCTCTCCTCAGTAGCATTCTGCTGAGCTGTGAGCATGAGGATTGTGTTGGATCCTCTTCATAAGGACCAGAATATCTGAGGCTGCACTTTCACAGTGAGACATCAGCAGAAAAAGGTTTATTCATTTCTGGGCTGATTTCATTTTATATGACATATGCCATGGATTGACTTGCTTTGATTGTTTATTGTGGGTGGGGGGAGAGGTTTATTCTCATGACAATCCCATGGCAATCCTTACCAAAGTCATTCCACTGGCAAAACTCTTAAGATGGATAAAAAAGTAAATTATCCCTTTCCAGTTTCTTCTGAAGCACATACCTTCTATTGACATTTTCTTGGTTTCTTTCGCATGTTTCCTAATATCTTGGTCTTCAAGGGCCCTCTGAACCTTTCAATTTGTTATGACATCCTTCTTTACTCCTTGACCCATATGCAGCTCATGCTCTAAGGGCTCAACACCTCCTTTTCTTTTCCCCTCTCCTTTCTACAGAGTTTGACCCTTTCTAATTTGGGGGGGGGATGTTTCTGTATTGAATACAATCATAAATTATTAATTAAACACTAATTACAAATATTTTTTTGCTTGAAATTATTTATACAGTAACTAAGAAATCTAGAAAAATCATGGCTGTTGTAATGTCTCCTACCTCCTCCATCTCCTTATAATGGAGTTCTTCAAAGCATGTCTGTAATTGTGTAAAGCACAAAAAAGAGCAATGTGCAATGGAGAGGTTGAAAAAAAAACAGAGAGAAAGCAGTTTCATGGTTTTGTTGTTGTTTTGGGGTAGGGTTTTTTGTTAGTTTGTTTTGGTTTTGTGGTTTGGTTTTTTTTTACTTTTTTGGTTTGTGTTTATCAGTGTTTGGGTGATTTTGGTAGGTTTTTTTGTTGTTTGGGGTTTTATTGATTGGTTTGTTTGGGGTTTTTGTGGGGGGAGCTTTGAGGGTTTTTTTGGTTGGTTCATTGGTTAGGGTTTTTTGAGTTTTTTGGTTGGTTGGTTGGTTTTGAGTCTTACTTTTTGTCCTGGTTCTGGTCAGAGTTATACGCTTCAATATTTGGAGTTTCCTGACATCCGAGTGATTGCTCTGCACACTGGGGTAGGCACAGGCAAACCTATCTCTATTTGGTCATGTAATTTTCAAACTATTTGATTTATTGCATTTGGCTACTGCAGTGCACTCTGGTTATGACTTCAGTTTGCAATCACTTCAAAAGAAAAAATCAAATATGTTTTTTTTAAGTAAACATTTATTCCCACTGCCAGAATGCTTTCCTTCTCCATAGCCAGTACTGTCTTCTGACTTTCTTTGTCTACAAAAGCAATTGCATGTCTTTAATATTTTTGAGATATTTGGCATATTTTCTTCCAAGATTTAGCCAGGTTATGTGATAATGCTTGTTTGCCTATATCCAAATAGAAACATTGTCAGGAGGAGCTCACATTTGCCAGATCCTTGTTGGAGTCAACATTATGTATTTTCCTCTAACCATTTCAGTAAATGCTTTTGAAAAAACTAGTAAGTAAATAACTCTTGTCCAAATCTCATAATACTCGAATCTGATCAAACAGATCTTCAACTTTTTTTTTATTTTTATTTTTATTTTTATTTTTTTTATTTTATTTTATTTTTTTTTTTTTTTCCCCTACCCAATTCAGGAAACAACAGATTTCTAGACAATTTCCCAAAATCAGCAGTATTTGTTTGGAAACAGAGTAAAATAGAATATAATTCAATTTTCTTTCCTTGAAAAAGTTCTCTTAATCCATCCCATAACAAAAAGATAAGTTGCATTTTTCAGTGTCATAGAGTAAATAAAGTATCTCCAGTTACACAAAATTTTTTACTATATCCCTGTTTTCTTTACTTTCATCATAGAAACATGCAACTTTGGACTCTCAAGTAGAAATGAAACTCTTGACTGTGCTCAAGTTAAGTTTTTATATTAAAGAGTGGTCTGACTATTTATTCTGAATATTGTTCTTATTGTAAATTATGCGACAGCATTGTCCAAAACCCAAGGAGTTTTGTTACTTTAGAAGTTTTAGAAGAATATACAGTATTCTCACTTTGCTAATTGTAAATTCCTGAATCCTAGTTAGGCTTGTGAGAAGGGTGGGGAAAGGCAAGGTTGTGAAGACTGTGATGAAGAGACAAGAACTTCTCAATAAAATGTTAGAAACAAAATGTTAATATTATTAAAAGAAGATCCTTGACCCACTGGACTTGTAATGAATGATGAACAACTTTGTTAATTCACAGACTTGCTTCAAATTTTAAATCACATGTGGTACAACCAGAAACTGAATTTCTTTCATTAATATTTAATTAAAAATTAAATACAGTAAAAATATTTAGACCTTTGTGTGGAGGTTCTTTAGAGAGACCCAGAGTACTGCCGATGACAGAAGGAAAGAGCCTGCTCTTTGTCCGGGGGGGTGGGGCCGGAAATTATAGCTTTATTTGGTCCAGAGCTGTCTTAGCTACTTTCCCATCCCCGCCAATGCCAGAGAGAGCAAGGCCCTGCCTGTCCTGAGGATTTTTCCCCAGGAGGAAGGGGCTAAAGGCAGGGACAAGCCACTTCCCAATCAGGGATAAGATGGGAGTGGAACAGAGTTGAGTTACATTCCAGTGTGGGGGATGGACTCTGCTGAGCAGGGGCAAACCATGTGATACAGTTTCCAAGGGGAACAGGGGAAAACATTGCAAACCAAATGAAACACAATATTAACCAAATTAATGCACTATAACATTTCCCCCTTTCTTATTAAATTGAGAAGGAGGAAGGCTCAGTCCATGGGAGATGTTCAGAGTTCGGACCTTGAGTACCTTTAAAGTTGCAGAAGAAAAAAAATGACCTTTAGTGCAAACAAACTGTCTAGAAAAACGCTGTTAAGGGATAATTAGGAGAAGGTTTGGCACTTTCTCCTCCTCCAGGCAGCACTGGCCGCTTGTGGGCCCTCTGCAGGGGGTTTTGCCGTTTTAGGGATGAAAGGTTTCACCCACTCAGCTGGCACCGACTTGAGACCTGGGGCAGTGGACACATAGGTGTACCCACAACCCCAGGGGATCAGATCATGAGGACTTTCTGTTTCTCTGGTGGCGGGATCCTTTACTATCGTATCTGGTGACTTTTGCTGAAAGGCAGAACTGGTTAAAGCAGGATTATTTTGTTTAACATTTATATTTTCTAGGTTTTTTTAAAATTTCCCTTTGGACCTTTGAGACCTCCTGCCCCCATTGTCCCAAAAGTCCAGAAATTGCTTTTTTACAGGGCATTGAGATGCCTAGTGTCCAGCCTGATCCCACAGAAGACACATTGCTCCTCTGTTGGGTGTTGGCTGTGGCATAGGTACAGGAAGCACGGTGTCTGCAGCAGCAGCTTTTTGTGGTGGCTTGATTCTGGAACTGTGGCTTTGGTGAGCTGTTATGAAGGGAACCTTGCTGGCACACACCTGGAGCATGTCATCTAAGGTTGGAGCAGGTTGCAAGGACAGGCTGAGGATAGCTGCTTTTTCGTTGGCCAGAGCTATTTCCTCCAGGACCTGTTCCTGGGCTCCTTCCTCCTTAACCTGTAACTCAATAGTTCTGGTTAGTTGCTCCACAAATGCTACAAAAGGTTCTGATGGAAGCAAAGGAATTTCCTGAGCCTGCTTGAGGGCTGAGACCCATTCACCATCACCACATAGATGTTCCAATAGAATTGAGAAATTATTATTCTCAACAGCCATTTCAGGATTTTGCCAAAGCTCTAGAAGTAAATCTCTTTGGAGGCCAAAGGGAACTATAGGATTCCCCACTAACTTGTTTTTAAACAGTTGCAGAAATATTCACTTTCATATCCAAAACTGATCTGAGCTTTGCATAAACCCTGAATTGCTTGTTGGGGGAAGGGGTCCCAATTACTGTGGACAGCACCCCCCCTTTTGACCATTGATATGTGACAGAGGTGGCATAAAAGCTGGAATCACTTCCTAATTCCAGGTTCCTGGCTCCGCCCCTCCCCTCCGGGGGGTGGGAACCAGGACTGTGGGCAGGGCAGGGAAATCGTGGGAACCAGGGGCAGGGACAGGCTGGAGTCTTGAGTCACATGGGGAGGAGTTGGAGGGCGGAGGTTTGAGGGTAGGGGGCAGAGTCAGAGGAGAGGACAGTGCCGGGGGTGGCACCGAAGGGAAGGAGGTGTCTGGGGAGAAGAAGGAATTGTGGGAAGGAGGGACAGACAAAGAGAGAGACTCCTCGTGGCTCGGGAGCACATGGCTTTGGCCATTTTGGACAAAGGAATCCCCTCCATCTTGTGACCCCCCCACCTGGGGACCACAGAGATGGGAGGTTTGAGCAGTTGGACTGCCTGCAAAGGTACAAGCTGGGGAAAAGTCACAAAGAACTGGCTTTTTTCCCGTTTTCATTTTGCTTTTGCAATGCAAACTTAATTTTTAAGCTATAAAAAGCAAAATTTGCATTTTTTTTATTACTAGGGGAGCCAGATTCAGTATTTTATTTACAACAGCTTCCCAAAATTCTGGGAAGCTTATTTTCTCTAATGATAAATGTGGAAACTGAGAAAACAAATACCATATTAATTTTTTCAATTGTTTCTTTGGACAATGGGTCCCACCATTATCCAAGGCACTTAAAATTTGATAATAGATTCTTTTTGGAGACACAGACACCCTAGCACCAATTTTTGGCTCAGATTTTAAGTTTTTATGTCCTCTTTAACTGTGTCTGGTGTGGTGGTGCAGCACTGTTTTATTAGGTTTTTATAAGAAGTTTATGTTATGGTTCATTTCACTGTATCACCAATGTTGAAACCCTTTTTGTGTTTTCTGTATAACAAGGTGTTTTGTGTCAGTCCTCCCACCCTCCTTGCTCTGGGGCAGCCTGTCTATCACTCCAGGGGTCTCTCCCAGATTGTGAAATCTCAGGGAGAGAGCTTCAGGTGATAGGTCCCCTGGGGGGAATTCCTTTAGCTCTGGATTTTAGTGGTCCAGGGCTTGGGGGTGGGCACACCTTGTTACCCCCTGGATCTCCTGATTTGTTGTCTTGTTGTAACCCCCCTGGAGCCCCTCTCCTGCTTATAAGGTGGAGGAGAGACTCTCTCAGCCTCTCTGCTCCTCAGCTCTTCACTAATAAACATCTTTTAACCTGCTAAGCTGAGAGCCAGCCTTTTCTCTTCTGCTGCCTTTGCTGTCATGACACTGTTGAGTCCAGCTGCTGAGAAGCTGACCAGGAGGTGATAGCCTGCGTGCCCAGCTGAACTGGAAACTTCTGTGGCTGTGTTGACCAGAGCTAGCCGGAGGTCATCTCCCACCCAGAGCGGAAATGAACCAGACACAGACCGGGAAACCAAAAGTTAAAAAACCCTCACTGGAGAGAAAAAAAAAAGCCAAAGGGGAAACAGTTACCTTTTCTAACTGCCCCCCCCCCCCAACTGAAACTAAATGCTATTAAAGCACCCTGAAGGTTTACTCTGAAAGCAAAAAGCTTCCCCAAAAGGAAAAAAAACCCTTTTCCCTGAGGAACACTGCCTCTGAATTAGATTTTTCCTTAGATATCCCAAAGTGGTACTCATTGGAAATTGGAAATTTCTTTTCCAATGACTCCTTTTGCCTGAGACTGACCCTGTTGGTGCAAAAAGAACTTCCAGTCTCGGTTCCCAGGGTTGGCTTTCCATGAACATGTGGTCACCTTCCCTGGGAGCAGCCTGCCGTTTGTGGTGCTTCCTCGCAGCACTCCAATGGGTTTTTTAAGTCTAAAGGAAAAAGCTACAGCCCTGGCCTGTGGAATCCTGTGTTTCAGAGACTCCACAGCGAACACCAAGCCTTACGGGTCTGTGTCTCTGCGTGGGTGGGCTACGTTTGGTGACTCATGTGCCTGCCTAAGATTCCTTGGCCATGTGCTCCCCATGTAGTTCTTCCAGCTTTCTGGGAGCCCCTTGTGGCTTTGAGACCCACGTTTAGGCACCAGTTGTGGAGATTCGTTAGAGAGACCCAGACAATGGCTGATGGCAAAAGGAAAGAGCCTGCTCTTTTTCCAAGGGAGGAAATTATAGCTTTATTTGGTCCAGAGCTATCTTAGCTCCTTTCTTGTCCCAGCCAGTGCCAGGGAGAGGGAGGCCCCATCTGTCCCGGGGCTTTTTCCCCAGGGGGAAGGGGCTAGAGGCAGGGACAAGCCACTTCTCAATCAGGGATAAGGTGGGAGTGGAACAGAGTTGGGTTACATTCCAGCGTGGGGGATGGACACTGCTGAGCAGGGACAAACCACGTGATACAGTTTCCAAGGGGAACAGGGGAAAACATTACAGACCAAATGAAACACAGTATAAACCAAGTTCACGCACTGCACCACCTTTGGATATTTTTAATGACATTTTTAAATGAGCATTTTAATTCCCTTCACCGGCATATCTAAAAGTTAAAAGCCTACTGCCACGCACTTCCACTGTTACATAAATCCTAATGCTGTAGTCAATATAGAGCTATTCACAGCAGTGGCTTAATAATGGTCTATTAAATATTTCCACCTAAGTAAGTGTTGGACCCATACTTAAAATAGCACATGAAATACCACTACACTACTTAATATAATGAGCATTTATAATCATAATATATTATTTAATATAATGAAGTTAAACCCAACTGTTTTACTAAACCTTTTGTAATCACTGTATGCAGGTGATTCTCTTCTCCTAAACACTTGAAATATGTAAGATATGACTGTGTAGAATTTCACAGTCTAAATTACATTATATAAACTATTTATGCCTTCAAGTCAATCTGACATGAGTATTAGAGAAACAATGTCTTGCATCTGCTATAGCATTTTGAAATCTTTAAAAACTCACATACCAACAGTACTTTGTACTATCACCAATTATTTTTATGGAAATACTGCCTGAAAAGTTCAGTTTTGTTCCATGACAAAAAATTGGAGAAGTTATAAGTACAAAAGCAGGTCATCTGGTCAAGTTCTTCCTCATTCACTCTTTTCATCATTCTCTGTTGCAGATATGCCGCAGCTGTGTCTGTTTGTTGAAGAATAATTTGCAGCTGTGAACTCCTTGTGTTTTCTTCCTCTCTGAGAAATCCACCATCAGTGTTAATGAAAGCTTCATTCAGAATAAGCTGCTTCAGCAGTAGAAGATCATCATGATATGTGCAATGATACTCCTGAGGGACTGGATGGCATCCAGAGGGACCTGGACATTCCCATGAGTGGCCTGTGGGGATCTCAGGGGGTTTAACCTGGCCAGGACTGGTGCTGCCCCTGGGTCAGGACAGCCTCGAGCTGGATCCAGGCTGGGGCTGAGCAGATGGAGAAGCCCTGGGGGTGCTGTGGGACAGAGCTGGGACCCCAAACCAGAACCCCCCTGTGCTGGGCTGAGCCCCAGCGTGGGCAGCAGGGGAGGGGGGATTCTGCCCCTCTGCCCCTCAGCTGAGACCCCTCCTGCAGAGCTGCCCCAGCCCTGGGACCAGCACAGGAAGGAGCTGGAGCTGCTGCAGCCAGGCCAGAGCAGGCTCCAGGATGAGCAGAGGGATGGAGCAGCTCTGCTGGGAGGAAAGGCTGCGAGAGCTGGCATTGTTCAGCCTGCACAGGAGCAGCTTTGGGGTGACCTCAGTGTGGCCTTGCGCTGCCTGAAGGGGCTGCAGGAAAGATGGAGAGAGACAATTGCCAAGGGCTGGAGGGACAGGACACAGGGAATGGCTTCCCAGTGCCAGAGGGCAGGGATGGATGGGATATGGGCAAGGAATTGTTCCCTGGCAGGGTGGGCAGGCCCTGGCACAGGGTGCCCAGAGAAGCTGTGGCTGCCCCTGGATCCCTGGCAGTGTCCAAGGCCAGGTTGGATATTGGGGCTTGTAGCAGCCTGGGACAGTGGAAAGTGTCCCTGCCCATGGCACTGGGTGGAATTGAGATGAGCTTCAAAGTCTCTTCCACTGTAAACCTGTCTATGTCTCTGATTTTATGGTCTTTATTAAGAAATGCCTAATAAAGCTTAATAAGCCCAGTAGCTCATATTTCCATTTTAATGATGCTTTAGGAAGACCAGAATTCCTTTCTGCAAGTACCTGGTACAGCTGCTCTGTCCTCTACCACTTTTCAAGTGTTTGAGAAAAGTGTCTCTATTAACCAGCAAAGCATACTGCAGCAAGGCTAAACACTCCTTCCAAATGAATAATTTTCCTCTTTTATTGATAATGAAAATATCTGTTTTCTATTAGGATCCATTAGGAAACTTGTAAAATGTACTTGCTTTAACATGGGGCTGTATGGAATGCCTGCTTTTGTCTTCCTTTGACACTTCTGAAATAGTCACATATACATTTATATATGTTTATGAAATATGTTTCCAAATGTAATCTATATTCCAGAATATTTATTTTGAAAGAAATTTGAAATCAGACACTTAGATACAAGCTTGCACACACAAACATCTGCACACTAACATAAAATAATTTTATTTGAAGCAATGTGAGGACCTTTAGCTTAGGATGTTTGTCTAAATTCTGGCAGAGCTACATGTGACAAGCTTTGCATTCAGGACATAAAAGTGCATATTTCAACCAGTTCAAGCTGCAGAAAAGCAAGGATAAATTACTTGAAAAACCTGGGTTTCAAAGTGTCTTTAATTGTCAGGGGAAAGACAGGCAGACATGAGTGTCTGGGTGTTGTTGCACCTCCCTGGAGTCACTCTGGCTAGCTCCAACCGCAGGAGTGGGAAACAGTATCCCCTTGGTGAAATCTCAGGAGATGCCAAATCTTAGGAGCCGAGGTTGCAAGCTCCTCCTTCTTTTGGCGCCAACTAGGACAGGGATTAAAACATGAAAGGAGACTCTTCTCTCAGGATAAATCCAACAGGTTTACTGCAGGACAGAATCCAAGGATGAAGAGCCCCGAACACAGGACTGCAGGACGTTATAAACCAAGGGGCAGGGCTGGTAGGGGCAGATACAAACAACCAATGGGGTACAACTATGGGAGGAGTAAGGGGAGGAGAACACAGCTTGGGAACGAATAGACTTATGGGGTAGGAGGGACTACATCTCTGAGCCCAATCGAAGATGGAAGGAGGGAACATTCTGGACAAAGGGGTAGGGATTACAATGATGGATAGGGAGAGTTTGGGGATAATGGTCAGGGTTTGGATAATGGGCAGGGGAGGTGCTGGAAAGGAGGGAGGGGTATGTACATATAAGGAAGCCTAGGGAAGAATATAAACTCCAGGAATAAACCACCAGCATAAAGAACATGGGGAAAACAGAACGAACCAACTAACGAAATACAACATCTTGGGGCTAACCACTTTCTTCTGGCTTGTTGAAGCATGCAAACAAATACATGTATATTTTTTATTTCTTTTTCAAAGAAGGAATAAAGAAATAAAACGTTGAATGCCCCTTGCCAAAACATAACAGACATGAAAGCAGGAGTGCAAGTCTATCAGTGCAAAGCACTTCCCTGTCTCAGTCTGGTGTGTCCTAAAGAAAAAAAAAAAAAAAAAAAAAAAAAAAAAAAAAACAAAAAAAAAAACTTTCATGGCAGAAAAGAAAGAAAAAACAGCAAAGGCTGAAAGAAAATGGTCTGTGCAAAACAAGACAAGGAGCAAAGTAGCTCTGGCTAGACAAACAGATTTTGGTGCAGTAAAGACAAATAATATATACCTGCTGAATATTTTGATCCTGAGAGTAACCTCACCTCATTCTACTCCAAGGTGGCGTGCTGAGTGGATGAGGGAGAGGCTGTGAATGATGTCTGTCTGGCCTTAAGGACTTCAAAAAGGACTTGGACACTGTGTCCCATTTTTTTTTTTACTGGAGAAACCATCTGCTCATGGCTTGCACAGCTGTGCTCTTCCCTGGTTAAAACACTGCCTGGATGGATGGTCCCAAAGACCAGTGGTGAGTGTAATCCCAGTCACCAGTGGTGATCCCCAGTACAGGGGCCTGTTGCATTTAATATCCCTATTTATGATCTGAACAGGCTGGATTGATAGGATGAGGCCAATGGTGTGAGGTAAAAGCAAGCTAAGTCCCAGGTGCTGCCCTTGAGTCACAAAACCCCCCTGCAACTCCAAGGTGGGGCAGAGGGGCTGGAAAGCTGGAAGAGGCCCTGGAGGTGCTGGTGACAGCAGCTGGAGCAGGGCATTTACTGTCTCTGTGCTGGCACTGCTGAGGCCACAACTTGAGTGCTGCATCCTGTTCAGGGCCCCTCATGACAGGGAACTGAGGGGCTGGAGCGTGTCCGGGGAAGGGAACGGAGTTGGGGAAGGATCTGGAGCACCAGGAGCATCTGGGGGAGCTGGGAAAGGGGCTCAGCCTGGAGAAAAGGAGGCTCAGGAGGGACCTTCTGGCTCTGCACAACTCCTTGACAGGAGGGCATAGCCAGGGGAGTTGGACTGTGCTCCCAGGGAACAGGGACAGGAGGAGAGGGAACAGTCTTGGGCTGTGTTGGAGTCCAGGGCATCCCTTTGGCTGCCCTGGAGGGTCAGAGACCTGGACAGGGGGGTCTGGGACCCCAGCCCAGAGCTTAGAGAGACACTGGCTTTGATCTCAGTCCATGGGAAAGACTATCTACACTGTAAGAGGGTTTGCAGGCCACGAGAGTGTGAAAGATTGTAGTTCAGCTTATCACAGGGTGAAAAACCAGTAAATTTAGATTTCTAGCATTGAAGTGAACGGGGGCAAGATGGAGAATCTGGGGCATTGTCTCCTACTGCTTCTTTCTTCTTCCCTCACTCCATTTCGGCAGTGACATTGGCACAAAGTAGTTTAAAGAGACTGGGTCAAGATAGAGATGACTTGTTTAGTATTAGTAATAGGCATTGGCAAGAAATAGTAAATAAAGAATATGTAGCAATTAGTATAAAAGATAAGAACAGCCCTGGGCGGGGGAGAATCGTCAGAGGTCCAAGCTGCTGCAAACATCTTTTTGGACACTGAGAAAATTGTAAGATAAGAAACAATAAATGAAACATGCAACCCTGAAAAATCAGAACTTGAAGGCTCCGTCTCTTTCATCCGTTTGGCTCAGAGCTTTGCAGAGGGCAAAAAAGACTCTAAAAACCACCTGAATGCCGGGGAAAGCCCACATCAGGGACTGGCATCAGGGAAAAATCCTTCAGTCACCTGCTGTCCAGTCTGGGGCGTGATGGGGCCCTGTCCATGGATGAATTTAAAAGCCATATGGATCAGGCACTTGGGGAGAGGGTTTAATGGTGGTCATGATGATGCTGGGTTAATGGTTGGGTTCAGTGGTCGGGCTTAATGGTCTTAGAGGTAATTTCCAACCAAAACAATTTTGTTGTTCCCTAATTAGCTGAAAAAAGTTTTGAGCTAGTCTGTCATTAACAGCTGCTCTGGAAGTTGCTGTGTTCTGTAGACAGAGGACAATTTTACATGAAATAAGAGGTGTTAGGAGGGGTTTTCCTCTTATAGCTGCTGAGCACAACCTTTCAAGGCATCAATACAAGACATGAACAAGCTCAAGGACTCCAGGCAAACCTATCCATAATGTGGAGGTCTTCCAAACCTCACAGAACATTCCATCCTGTCAGTCATCATCCGAGAAGTTTCTCAGCAACAGAAACATTATTGGTTTGTTTAGCACAGAATGGCAATAGCACTTCTGAGGATAAGCAAGACCCTTTGACCAAGTGCTGCCTGAACCAACATCTCCACTGCTTGCTTCAAAGTAAAGCAAGAAAGCTCTCAGGTTTAGTTTTAGAGGAAAATCTCTCACTATGATATTTACAGCCTAAATACAGAAAGAGGAGTAAAACTGCAGAAGGAATATGGTGCTCCCTGAATGGGTGAAAATTATTGTTTTTATAACTCTGTGTCATCTTAAATTTAACAGTGAGATAATGCTTTTCTACAACTGGTTTACAGCTGTTTTCTTTTTAATTATCCCAAGTTTTATCATGTTACCCTGCTCATAAGTGAAATTTTAGAGGATTACTCCAAAATATGACATTATGATGTGAAAGTTCCATGGCATAAAATGGTTCTTCAGCAGAGATTTATGTTCCTTAAATCTGTGGGTCTTGGGGGTTAGATTTGTTTCTTTTATATTTACAGATTTTTTTTTTTTTAATTTTTATTTTTTTTTTTTATTTTTTCCATAAGTTGCTGGGAAACTAACTACTGGGTGCTTATAGGTACTTAAACAGAACAAAGGGGCCAAAGGAGAGGAGTTGTAGCACCTGGCTACACTTCTTCGGGTCTCTGGGAGTTTCTGTCAGAGGGAGGAGATAAGCGTTTTGTGGCAGCTTCACTTGGCATTGGAGAGAGGATGGCCCGGCTGCTGCTTGCTGTGGGAGGAGTTCACTGTCACCACCAAGTCTGGTCCTGGGAAATATACCATCCTTTACTCAAATGCCCCGGAATTTTGAGCTCGCCTCCTCCTGCCCTGCTAGGCCAGCCCCGTCCCACCACCACCATTTCTTCAGCATTGCTCTTTTTGATAATCTGTGGCTCCCCACTGCCCTGCCCTGCCAGGACATCCCTGCCATTCCAGCCACCACTGTGGAGCTTCTGACATATCTCATCCACCAGCCCTGGAGTTCCCACCGCTCCAGCTTGGTGCTCTCGGGGTCCCAAGGGATCAGACTGCCCTGGGCTTTGTGAAACAAAGCCTCTCGAGCTTCCTGGTCCTGTTTATTATTAATGCTGTAGTTGTTGTTTGTTTGCCTTGTTATACTTACTAGTAAAGAACTGTTATTCCTTTCCCCATAGCTCTGCCTGAAAGTCCCTTTATTTTTCTAAAATATAATAATTTGGAGGGAGGGGGTTTGAATTCTCCATTCCGAGGGAGGCCCTGCCCCTCCCTAGAAGACACCTGTCTTTCAAACCAAGACAGTGGGATAGAATGAAAATGCTCTATATATTTGATAAAAATACGGTAAACCTTATTAAAAAGAAAGAAAAAATAAACAACAAAAAAACCAGAATAAAACAAATCTGCTCTGTTTTTAGACATTTTGTTCTGTTCAAGCTAATCATGATCCTAATTTATATTTTGCATACTTTAAGTAAGTTCTGAGGGTGACTTACCAATTAATTTTCTGAAATACTTTTAAAATTTTGTCTCAGTTTCATGCATAACTTGGTCTTCAGTGAAAAGCCATTCAAGATTGTATTAAAATATCCAGAAATCCCTCTAAGCACAATTTTTAATATCTTAATATAACAAAAGAGTTGTAGAATGATACTTAGTCTCAAGCTGAAACTGTTAAATGGAAGGTCACTCATTTTCAGTACTCAAAAGGGGAAGAATAACACCCTGATTCTGCAGTCAGCATTGGTTGCTATGAAGTTATATCTACCAGAAGAAGAAATAAAACAGTGTGGATACTCTCCAGATGCTTTTTAAGCCAAAAACAGGTATTTTATTGACTGTATTCCTTTTGCTGTTATCATCATTTTGTTTCACTTGCTGTTATTTTGGTATTCTAAGAATTCACCGCACACACTCTAACTGTGGCCATACTCATTGCAACACTGAGCTACCATAAAATAATATGCCAAATACTATATTATAATTTTAATAATAATTACCAGGATACATACAAGAACAATCATATGCTTTTTTTTATTAATGAATCACATTAATTTAGAATGGCTTATTCTGTTTATGCCTCAACAGAGAAACCATACAACTCAGTTGCCATGTTTTATATATGAACAGCTTTTCAACCTTCTCAAAACTGTTCAACAGCCACCTGATTCAAATAAGAATGACAGCGGAGCAGTCCACAGCTGAGAAATGAAGCAGGATTCTGTTAATTTACTCATTCCAGAAAGCTTACCCTGCATAAGCAGTGCCATTTGAACAAATTGTGCTGCTTGTTAGTAAGGGTCAGAAGCCTGAACAAATGTAATAAAACTAAAACCACACAGGGGTTGTAGAGCTAGACTTAAATGTACCTGTTGCCAAAGTCACTTCATCAAGGAGGTTGAACATGGACTGTGTAAGAAAAAGTGTGTTATTTTCTAAAAAACTTTTTATTTCCTAAAAAAGCCTTTAACTTCCTAAGAGCTAGAACTAATGTGTGGGAACTTTATACTATATTTGAGCTTCTTTATATTCTGTAAAGTGATTCATAGACTCAAACAATGGGGATTTTTTTTGCATTTAAAGGGGCATTTAAAGGCCATCATGTCCAACCCCCTCAAGGAACAGGGATATCTTCAACAAGGTCAGGTTGCTCACAGCCCTTTCCAACCTGATCCTGAAGGGATGATACACCCACCAACTCTCTGAGGAGCCTGTTTCAGTGTCTCACCAGCTTCATAATAGAAAATCTCTTCCTTTCATCTATTTTTAGCTCTTCCTTCTTTCAGTTTAAAACCAGTATCTCTTGTCCTTTTATTACAGGCCCTGATAAAAATTCTGTCCCCACCTTTCCTGTAAGGCAGTGGAAGAGGTTCTAAGTTCTCCTCAGAGCCTTTTCTACAGGCTGAACACCCCAAGCTCTCACAGCCTTTCAAGTAATTCAGCAGTAGTTTAAAATCAGCTAAAATACTGTTCTGCAGAGAAAGTGGCAAGATTTTTTTTTTTTTTTTTTTTCATCGTGGCATTAAAAAAGTCCTAAGATGGTTTCCACAGCAAATCTGACATTACACACCAATGTAATTTTCAGGCCTCCTGAATTTATTTATTTATTTGTGCCTGCAGCTTTGCCTCTGGCATAAACCTTTGCAACTGAGCTGAAGCTTATGATACATGTCATGATTTTTTTCCACTGCCAAATCTACATCTGACCAGCTGGTTTAAAAGGGAGAATTCTCATAACTGAAAGAAGAGGGGGGATAAAGAGGAAAAAAAACCAAAAAAACCCAATGAACCAAACAACAAAAACTTACTGTCAAGCTTGCATCTGCAAGGACATGGATGCAGAACTGAATATTTCAAAGTATAGATTTTTAGCTTGCATACCAGGCTTAGGAAGAATCCACAGTGGTTTAGTTTAAACTCCATGTACTGAATGTCTTGTTTTACGTGTGAGTGAAGGTTGTCACAAAATGAGTGCTTCAGGACCTGAATTGTTCTGGAATGCAGAAAATATAGAAACAGCAAAATATGGCCAAAAAGAAAGGCTGAAGAGAGCAGCTGCTGCAAGTCTTGAAAAAGTCTGAAGTGCCTGAGAAATAAATTCTGGTTATTTGCTCTTGCTCCTGTAGAGATAAATCTATGTGGAATTGAATGAGGTGGAAATTACAAATTATGGTTTTCAGTGGAACGGTGATTTTTATTTTCTTCTGTGTTCTTGAGATGAGGAGGGAATGAATCAAGGAGGAACCATGGCTCCTTTGCATGAAGCTGTGTAAGGAAAACCTTGCTAAAAAGTAAAAAACAGAACTCAGCTGTATGCTGAAGCTTTCTAAACTTAATTTTCTTTTTTTTTTTTTTTTTTTTAATTACAATTACAGCAAAGCAGGTCTTCATGAAGACGGTGAGAGACAATTCTCAATAAAATAAACAGATCATAAAGAAGGCCAAAACAAAAACAACCCCCTATGCCTAGACTACATAAACATTTCATTAAAAATATTTAATTTCATTAAAAATCCTTCTGGTATTTTTATGTCTACCTACATAATATTCTGTCTCTCTGCTCTTTTGTCTTGTTTGTAAACTTCATCTTGAGTTACTGGCACAGTTCAGATGATACAAACTTCAGCATGTGCTTTTATCTTCAGCAGCAAGATGCTGAAATTATTTGCGCATATTTTACCTCATTGATTCTGATGGCAATATAACACCAAACTTGTGTAAAGCCTGCCCTTCCAAACTGCAGATACTTAGCTGTGAGATGGTGGAACTTAATTTCAATAAAAATGGAAAATTTGAGGATACGATAGCCGACATGAATCCAAATAAACATATATGTGTATTTAGTATTTTTGAATTTGGAGAATGGGAAAAATCTCAACCAATATAATGTGAAATTAATATAGTCAGGATTTTACTGAGGAGGAAGATACCTGGGGAGGGTAAGATGAAATGGCAACCTGTTTGTTTTTTGGTTTTTTTTAATGTAGCAATCAGGATTAGTTCTCTAGTCACAGCTGTTCCTGATTTATCTTTATAACTTCTGCTTTTTCTTGTCTAAGCAAGTATTATATATGTTTTTAGACTTTACCCAAAGGACACATCTTGGTTTTCTTCTCATTTTCTTTCAGCTGAAAGAGTAGAAAACTTTATTTGGTAAAAACCCATGAGGTTAATTATTTATCTATTCATAGGGTCAGTGAAAAGATTGGTTCTCACAATGTGAGGATTTTATTCAAACTGATCCTTCAAAAGACACTGTATTTGCTTTCTTTAGAAGGGGCTGTTTATTTAGGGAGGGCGCCTAAGAAATTCTTCCTGAGTCTTAAGAAGAAAACACCCTGAAAATTTTGCTTCAAACTTCTGTGGTAGCCAGACATTCATGACTTCTTGTGGCATCAGCCCTGCTGTGCAAAATCCAAAGGAAAGCTGATGAAGTATCCTCTTTGTTGTTTCTTGTGGAATGTCCCCTAAATGTATCATGGTGATTAAGTATTAGAAGCTCTAGTTAAAATAATCTCTCTTGGATGTATGGTTTTTCACAAATTATATTGAGTTAGATTCTCTTTTCCCTCCCTCCTCCTCCCTGTAGCTGTTTGCTAACTTTTAACCTTTTGAAAGTTCTTTCTGCCTCACAAAGGAGACTGCAGGAGTGCTCCAAATAGGCTCATGTAAAATAAAGATGCACAAATCCAATTTTGCACTTCAATATTCATTTCCCTGTTGTGAAATGTTAAGGTCAAAGCAAGGTCAGAATTGATTTTTAACACGTTGATGAAGGTATATAATTATAAATGCCTCTTAAACTGTGTGTCAAATAAATTTTGAAATATAGATTATGCACTTATAAACACACATATTAGTATGTAAGCTGCTTTATCAGGCAAAAGTTTAAAAAACTAATTGCTTTCAGGCATTCAAAATAAATTCAACTCTAGAGGGTAAGGCTGAGTGTCAAGTAAGTAGTGATTTAACTTCTTGATAAATGGTGACTTTAATGTAAATGACATAAAATGGTTTTAGCCTCACAGGGAGCTGAAGTCCTCAAGTAATACCTGCAAAAATATCACCATTATTGAAAGAAAGCAGGCTTTAGGTAAACTTACTCTAAAACAAACTTCTCCTCCCTCTGCCCACGTTCATGACCACAGGCCTGCTTGGATCAACGGAGAATGGAGAAACACAAGAATTAGTAAGAAATCTTACAAGAAGCAGGATCTAAAAATAATCACGTTAACTTTATAGAATGCTGTGGTGTGATGATGGAGAATGGCATCTGAGATCAGTGACTGAAACAAAACACCTAAAATTAAACCATATATCAGCAAACTGACTGAGAATGGGACTGAAAAAATGCATGTTGGCTTTTTTATTTTATTTTTTTTTCTCTTAATGACTGAAATTATTTTATATTCTTACCTCAATATCAGTAGCGTAGGATTATTGTATTTTGCTACAGATATTTTTTCTGGGAAAATTGCCTAATGTCTGTCACCATCTTCATCTGGCTGATGTTCCTTGTCACCTGTGTAATTCCCTGGTTTTGGAGCTTCCTTGGCAGTACTGAGTATTTCTCTATAACTAATGCATCTCTGTCCCTTGGCACTGTACAAACACGCTGGATTTTTGCCAGAATGAAGATGAAATTAAAACTCACTGTAGTCTTAGGCTGAAATGAACTGTAATCAGTGTAATTATAGCAAATTTTGTGTATTATTCTTCCATATGTTTGAAAGAAATTATTTTATTATTGCTTTCCTTTGGGGAACTTTTTTTTTTTTGAAATAAAAAATAAGGTAGTCCAGTCTTTTTTTGCAACAAACAAGAACTGCAAAATACCTGTGGACAACTGGTCCTTGCCGTAATTCCATATAAAGATCTGTGTGATTTTGATTGTATATTGTGCATTCCTAAGTGCCAAGAGCAAATTCTTTTTAAAGATTAATTCAGCATTCCTGCCTCTGAAAAAGTATTCTTCTTTCCTTGAAAGAGAGTACAAGGAAAAGGATAATTATGAAACATAGAATAGTAAAAAAAAAATACAATTTATTGATTAATATTGTTATTTCTATTATGTCTGATATCTCACAAGTAACAAATAGAGGTATAATCTATAGAATATAGAATGGATAGAAAAAAGGGAAGCTGTAACACCAACTCTGCTAGGCTGGACAACATGTGCTAATAGATCATCTTATGCATGTTCTAGGGAAAGGTAAATTTAAAAATGATTTCTTGGCAGAGGGATAAAAACAGTATCAAACACCTGTTTGAAACACCTAAAGTTGTGAAAGTTGGTAATTAATATGAGAATATATGTAATTCCATTAAGAATAGCAGACTAGAGCAAGCAAAAGATTATGGTAAGAGAAAAACTAAGAAAATTGCAAAATTCAATGTTAGGAGAAAATTACCTAAAAATACTTATTTATTGAATATTCCTGATAACAGTAATGTAAAGTTTTGTATTAACTCAGTCACTGTAAGTGCATGGAAAAGCTGAGAACCAGGAAATGAAGTGCTTAGTAGTCAAAAGAAGAAGAAAATGAAGCTGTTACATGGACATATACAGACTCCTAATTAACAAATAAATATGGACAAATGCCAGGGCTGGCGATAAAATGCTTATAATGTTCATCATATCAGACATACCCAGTGAGTATGAGCTGAGTCCAGAAAAACACAGGATATTATCTATAATTTTCTAATGTGGAGATAAAAGAATGTTTTCATTGTTTTACTGGTTATAAAATAAGTGCAATTCTCCCATTTTCTTTTTCTTTTTTCTTTTGAGATGTAGAAGCATAGAGCCCCATACAACTGAATTTCACAGAATCCCAGAATTGTTTGGGTTGGAAGGGACCTTAAAGCTCATCTTATTTCATCCCCTGCCGTTCTTCTTTATTCTGTATGTCCAAGTGTTAAAAAAGCATACAAAAATCAGATCTGGTAGACAGAGATGAGCCCTCCACCTTTTGCTAAAAATCCTGCACATCTGGTGATGGAAATAAAAGCTTTGGCTCCACTGTGTCTTTTCACTAGGCATTGGCACTGTATTTAAAAACATTAATCTCAGGACAAAAACCTGAGATTTAAACACAGAAAAAACCATAAATGTACTGTGGATGGAGTCACAATCCAGGGGAAAAGGTTTTGTCCCCATTGAAAAGAACAAAATAGAGCTAAAGTGTGTTTCTTATTAGAAAAATAATAAAATATACTGAGAATAGTGACATACTGAATATTCTGCTTGGATTGCTTAAATAGCAATATTGTTATGAAGCTGGGACAAGGATGGTTTTCCTTTCTGATCAGTTTCTTTTCAAAAGATTGCATTTCCGGCTAGTACCATCATACACAGAGAGCAGTACTGCAAGGCGGTGGTTGAGCAGCTTTTAATGTGAATTTAAGGTCAATCAGCTTTTAATGTGAATTTTGGATAGATCTACTTCACAGTGCACTGAGTTCTGAAAACATATCTTATTCCCCTTTGAAAGCCTATTTTTGATTGTTTACATGATTTCTAAAAATGGATTTGCTAGGCCCAGGTTTTCCAGCTTCTCATAAAATTTTGTTATGAGTGGCTTGACTAGAGACAAATGAAAAACCTTTGTCCAAAGAGAGAAATGGGGTCAGTTGTCCCAATTCTGTGGCCATTGGCACAAAAAACCCCACCCTTTCCCCCACAAACCTGTTATTATCATTACTTAATGGGACCAGATGTAAAAATAAGAGGATTTTGAAGGAATATTTCCCCCTACATGTTAATCTCTTCTGTGGCTGGCGGTCTCATGCTAATCCAGAAATGTTTTTCTTAATAAAATCCTTCAGAAAAATATATGACTAAACCAAATCAAACAATAACTGCTTCTTAATAGTGGCACAACTCATGAGAAATTTTGGTCTTAAGTATTCCACAGATTTTGTTTTGAGGTGTCTCATGAAAAAAAAAGAGAGAGAGAGAGAGAGAGAGAAATTATGATTCACTTAGTACAAAAGGTCCAGTGAAAAATTAAAAAAAAAAAAAATCAGTAAAGGGCAAAAGGGAAAGTTGGGAGAAACAGAAAAGCAGCCCTCCCTGAAAACAGAGGGCAAGTCATGCTTTGGCAGCTCTGTGCAGACCCTCAGCTGCCTGTCAGAGTGACAGAGCACTTAAAAGGGCCTCAGCTCCTTTCCTCATCTGCCCTTTCATCATTTGCCCCCCACACACTTCTGTCAAAAATCACTGAAGGTTTTCACACAACAATTTCCATGGCTGGTTTATGACGTCTCTAAGGTCTCCAAGGAGAGAGTTTAATTGTTCTCAGCAAATGACCTCAGCACTTCCAACTGTGGAAAATATTTGCAGATTGCAATGATGTGTATATTGAGTTTTTAATTTTTTTTTTCTGTGCTGCAAGTCTACTTGGTAACAGTGGACTGTTACCTCGCTGTTAGGTTTGTTATATGAACTGGCATTTCCCATCATTAAAAAAAAAACCAAAAAAACCAAAAAAACCACAAAAACCCCAACAACTAAACCCCAACAACCCACAACTATAATCCTAGCTCTTTTCCAGCAATCCCAGAGCCTGAGAGACTCCAAATGAGCCCTCTGGCTTTCCAAGCACATCTGTTGCCTTCGTCATGTTAAAACTGATTCCAATTCACGTGCATGCCTGTATATTAACTGAAATGATTGTCCTAAGGACAACAATTTAGCAGAGCTCAGCAAACAGATATTATCAATATGGTGTAACTGTGTCCTGTTCACCAGGACTTTATCTTTCATAAACCTGCATGTGTTGATCTAGAACAAACCACAAATTGCAGTCATTTAATTGATACAATTGTTCCATGCCTTGGGTCCTCAACATGTTTTGTACTGACCTTCTAAATAATAGGAAATAAAATAAGATTGAAGAAATTCTAGGTGAAACTGAATTGCCTGGCTTTTTTGTATTTATTTTTTATTGTTTAGTTGTTTATTTGGGGATATTTTTGATGTTCTTGTTTTCTTTTGGTTTGCTTTTTCATACCTTTTAGAATATGTCTATCACAATGAATTTTATTAGTTCAAACATGACTTTGATTTACTTTGTTGTTGGGTTTGTTTTTTTTTTTTAAATAATAGCTCTTTAACTCAGTGTTAATAGAGTTATAAAATAAATAGTAATAAATAAAAATAAAAATAAAAATAAAAATAAAAATAAAAATAAAAATAAAAATAATAATAAAAATATTTTTCTGAGCAGATTAGAAAGGGTTTGCTTGGGAATGAAACTGAAATATAGCTAAGCATGTTATGCATAAACTTGCATAAATATTTGTATTAAGTTGCTGATTTTGTATTTGGCTTTGAAAATATGTTCAAATTCTAGTGAAGATATATCCAAAGGCCTAATTTGTATTTAATATGAAAAACATTTGAGTGTAATCAGCTACATACTGTTTCATGTAAAGCTCTGCAAAAAGTAGCTATTTCCAGGGAGAAGATTATCTATTTCATTCGAATTTTGCTAGTAAAATGTCTAAGGGTTGTAGTAGAATGAGTTTTGTCAGTCTAAAATTATATAGTGATTGAGCTGTTAGGTACTGAGATATCATTGTTTTCTGTAAAATGTGTTAGATTTTCTACTCTAGAAAAATCTTAAACTGATGATTTCCAAAACTCTACTGTTAAAGTGGCTCTCTCTCTGATCATTATTTGAGGCTGACATTTTTCTGCATCTGGAACAGTTGTGCTATTATTGCTTTTTCTAGAGATAAACACGCAGGTAGAAATTACTGGACATTTTGCCTCACATTGTTCAGAACTTGTGGGATCATCAGAGGCATTTTTATCTAGATAGTATCAGAAGCCACACAGACATTTGGGCAAAAAATTGCTTATCAAGGAACTCATGAAAATATGACCTGAAAACAAAGAAAATTTTACTTGTTCAGAGCCTAAATTAATGCCAACCTAACCTTATCAGGAATTGAGACATTCTAAAAAGTTGATGTCTCCAACTCTTTTGCATTTTTGCACCCAAACTGACTATATAATAAGATGAGTCCCCTGTTCTACCTTTTTCCCCCTCTTCTTCTGACATCCCAGAATACAAATTTTGTATAACCACAGCTAGAATCTTCCGTGACTTCTGTGGATAGTTTCTAAACCCTCTTTAATCCTCTTTTTTTGACAGCTTTTCTGTTCTTTACTCATTTGTCAAGGTTCAAAATTAATATCCTTCTCACCCTCATGTCTTTCCATATATTTACTTTATAGTTTCTGTAGTCATCTTATATCATTAATATTTTCTTTTCTATTTTATGTCTGTCCAACATAAAAATTCACCTTACCTACCACAAAGAAACTTCTATTACTTTTCAGAATTCAAGTTAAAAAAATACATCATGCAAGTCATCCTACCAACAACCAACAATCTAGTAAGTAATAATTCTATTGCACTCATCATATTTCCAAGAAAGTCAGTGGGGGGAAAAACAAACAAACAAACAAACAAACAAACCAAACCAAACCAAACCAAACCAAACCAAAACAAAAAGATGATTAGGAAGGTGATTTTTTTTCCCAGGGTAAACTAGTCAAGATAGTCAAAATAATGGATTATAAAGAAATTAAATTAAATAAAACCCTGGATCATAAAATCCCAGATTAAATGTTACATGCACAGTTTTGAGCATACATAAAAGCCCCTGAAATCAAGCACACACATGCACAAGACAAATCTCAAAAACAAATAAATTTCATCAGACTCATTGCACTTCAAAAAGGAATTTTCAAACCATCTTGGGGGAAAAAAAAAAAAAAAAAAAAAAAAAAAAAAAAAAAAAAAAAAAAAAAAGGAAGCAAAAACCCCAAAACCAGGGAAAATATAAAAAAGAAGATATGTAGACAAAGGCAAGAATTATGATTACAGGTGATCAGTTTTAAAAGCAAACAGAAATTAAGGTCCCAAAGTCCTTAGAAAGGGTAGCGCACGCTGTATTTTGCACAGTAGAGTAACAAGGTGATTTAACTACATAATAATTGAGTAAATTAGAACAGAAATTATGTTAATTTTTAGGACAATATGAGTATGGCTTGGTAACCTTACTGAAAGATAAAGAATGAGCTATTTACTAAAATAACAATGAACAATTAGCAAATAAAAATTCTCTTCTCAGCTTTATTTTTCTTGACTGACTTAAACTTATTAGACCAGGAAATGTTTTCAAATTTTTCTACAACTAAGGGCAGAGTCATACACCACACAAAAATTCTGAATAATGCATCAGTCCTTGGTCATCTTGGGTCAATAAAACAGTTTTGGGGCTGGAATAATGTTTACTGTGAGAATTTGACTCTTTGCAATATACACAGCTGGGGACCTTGTTTAATCTGAATTATAAAGTAAAGCTTTTGTTGTTAGGTGAAGCATAGGAGTACACTGTGCCCTAAAGAATTTAATATAGTAGTATTAATATTTATCTAGTCCTACTAATATTGTTCTACAAATTAAAAGCACCCTCTGGAATAAAACTATTTCAGGATTCACTAGAGTGCTCAGCAATTCCTTTTATCTTATCTTACTTGTCCCTGAGAAAAAGTTAGACATAATTAAAATATTGACAAGGCAAGAGGCTCTCAAATATGCATTTCTTTTAATATAGGTGCTACTCATACCTGTGGTGTAGTATTGATATCCTGAGTGTGATTCTTTACATGGATGTAAACCTACAGCAAGATTGAGACACTGACACTGCAATAACCTGAATTTAAATTGAAACAAGGAAGAAAGGCAATTTTGGAAACCATCAGAAAAGCTTAAAAAACCAAAACCAAAACCAAACCAAAACAAACAAACAACCCAAACAAACAAACTAACTAACTAACTAACTTAAAAAAACCCAAAACAAACACCCCCCCCCCAAAAACCAAAAAACCAACAACCCAACTTTCCCCCCCCCAAAAAAAAAAAAAAAAAAACCAACCCACAACCAAAACAAAAAAACCCTACCTGAAGCACAGTGCTTGACATGGGCCTGCCACAGAAATATGTATGTATGTAAAGGATTCTCTGCTCCCCTCCTCCACTGCCCGCTCTGCTGCTTTGACCCAATTAATCCATTTTCACTTCTTTACAAGTGCCAGCAGTGCACATTAAAAAAAACAAAAAAACCCCAAAAAACCCCCAAAAAACCCAAAAGCAAAAACAAACCAAGCAAAACCAAACAACAACAACAACAACAACAAACCTAAAAAACCCCACCAACACCCCCCCCAAAATACTACTACAACAACAACAAACTTCTTATAGTGACAGTACACAAGTATTTGGTATTTGATTTGTGTACATTGGTCTCTTATTTTTACAATAATAGTCTTTAGTAGTCTTTCTTTTTCAGCTGCTGTAATATTTATAGGTTGCTCCTTTTGACCAAAATGAAATGGCTGCATTGCTTTCTGGAGTAATGAAAAGCACCACCAAAATCAGTGGTAAGATGGAAGAATTTAAAATGGACTGTCATTTCCTCAGTGTAAAATATCAAATAGATTAAGCCCTTGGTGTAAATGGTATCTTTAAATTCTTTATGTAAACAACTTATTTGCAGGAGTAATGAAGTACTGAAAAATACGTTGAATATTTGTAATTTTGCCATTGCATATCATTGTGCACCTAAGTGCATCACTTGAAGCAGCAAAGAACCATATTTTGCTATTCTAATAGGAATTACTTTTTCATTTTAAAGTAAAAACTTGGTTTTATACCTTTGACTATATAGCTTCTGCAGAAAAAAAGTTATTAAAAAATTCCATATCAGAAATGTTGAAGGACAAAAGCTCTGCTCAAATATCCTCAATGAGTAGTATTTTTTTATTCTGCTTTAACTGAAAAATCTGACAGATTACCTTCAGAGCAGATAATTCTTACAGTGTTCAGTGATAACAATATCACTCTTTCTTATGCTAGCCTGGCATAATTTTCTGCTGGTGCTTCTGGGCTATATACGGACTGTCCAAGCTCTGTTAAAAAATACAAGTACCTTCCAATTTCTTATTTGAGAGAGGAAAATTATATACTTTTTTTTTTTTTTTTTTTTTTTTTCCCCTCACAGCTACAATACAAATATTTACTCTTTGGAAGAAAATAAAATGACCTGAATACTTGCACACATTGAAAATTAATGACATTGTAAAGTGGCAACCCAGAGCTGGTAAAAGTGTGTGTGATGAAATGTGTGTATGAGTGTGATGAAAATGGTGTGAGCTGTAGAAAAAGAGTTTAGAAGTTTTTAAAAGCTGTTGAAGCTGTCAGTTCCCCAGTATATTTCCAGCCCCAAGCAGTAAAATCACAGGTCACAGTGTGTTATCACTGCAGCTTTTACTATGTACTCACCAAATTCATTGCTGCTGAAGAAAGACTGGAGTGTTTAGGAAATCAAGATAAACCTTGAAGTCCAAGCTATGATTTTACAAAGTATGAGAAGCACACAGCAAAACAGGAATCTTCTTCATCTGATGCTTTGCACTAATTGCATTTTCCCTTTTAAAGTGACATCCAAAGAAGGACAGCTCGATGACCTTCTCACGCCTTTGCCTTGTAAACACCATGTGGTGACATCATGTCTGCTCACAGTCTGTCTTGCTGGAGGAGGTGGTGTGGAAAGAGAGATATGAAAGGAGTTCCCTGAGAGCTGAGGAATTTGTTAGCAAAAATAATTGCTCTTTTTTTTTTTATTATTTTTTTTTATTTATTTTTTATTTCACCATCAAGACACTGAGATATTATTACCAGCTCTGATTTTCAACAAACTTATTCCCAAGCCCTGAATAAAATATATTAATATTATTTTTAAATATATCTATAAATATCTCCAGGAGTTATCAGTTTCAAATATTTTTTCTCTCTTGGTTTTGTTTTGGGCTTTTTGGTTTTTTTCTTAAGAATGGGCTAAGAGTAGCAAAGATAAAAATTCGTGCCTTCAGTGAAAGTGAGTTGAGTAGTGCAGAACAGAGCTCTGAGGCTGCAGTTGTCTATCCACAGTCCTTTCACATTTACCTATTGTATGAAATAAAGGATAGCTGTGTCTTAATACGTTTAGTGAGATGGATCAGGAGATCTGGTTTCCTCAAATAGAATTTCAGGCTCTCATCTCTAGCAGAACATCCTTCCTTCTTCTTAAGGGAAAAGGGCAAAAAATCACCTCACTTTCTTGACGTCTTTCTATTTGTGGTATAATCTGTAAAAATACCAAGGGCATGAAATGACAATATATTAGCTGTAACCATCAGAATAAAGAAAGCAAGAGGCTGCAGTCTACATCAGTCACATCCACTGCAACAGCAACAACCCCCCCCCACCCCCCCAAAAAAAAACCCAAACAAAACCAAAACCAAACCAAACCAAACCCAAAACCAATCAACCAATCACAACAGCAACAACAAAACCTCACCCCCACCAAAACCAAAAAACCCAACACCCCCCACCCCCGCAAAACAAAAAAGTGTTGGAAAAAGGCTATATCCTATTCATCAGCTCATCATTCCAACTTTAATAGCTTTGATGTCAAGAAAAACTGCCAGCAAATATGTTTGCCAGGTATTGAAAGGGCAAAAGGACAGGGGACAGCAATTTTCCTACAATGCACAGGAGAATGATTTTCATATTGTGGGAGACTCAAATATGGATTAATAAGGAAGTGACTGAGGGGTTTTGTTACTGCTTTGAGCTTAATGAGGTCAGACTTCCTTGTTTGACTCAGAGAAGTCTGGGAAGTTACACAAACACACACCACTTTTAAGGTAATTAAATATTGTAGCCTAGAGCTGCAGGTGATAAAATCGCTTCATTATTTCATTTTAACAAAAGTGATAGGAAAGGGAAAAGCCAGTGTCTTGATTGATAATAAGACAATTAATCAGACAAGAAGCTAGTGCCTAGAAGTTAAAAAATAAAGGCAAATATTTTTTTCCCATTGGGTGTCTAGTTTACCTAGTATATCTAACATTCCTCCACCTACAACTGATGGCATTCCATGACCATTAAAATTCTCTAAATATGTAAAACTAATTTTTTTCATCAATTCAAAATTATAATATTTAAAACTGCCCATAATCTAAAGGTCAAGTAAGCATTGAATCCAAGGAAGGTTTTTTTGCTTTCTACTCAAATCATCATGATATATGGTTTTGTGAGGGTTCCCCTTGATTTCATGCACAGAAAAATGAACTACTGCTCCCATTCATGGTGGAAAGAATTGCTTTATTTGTTGAAGTCTCTGGACTAGTTCTGTGTCATCCCAGGCAATTAATTACCCCTAACAATCTTCATGGTGGCTCTGTAAGTATTCCATGAAACATCTTCTGGGCAAGGCAGAAGAATCAGAGAGCTGCTGAAGTACATCCTTAATGAATTGTATCCCTGCAAAGTTACTCAAGTGTTACTGTCAACCAAGCTTCACATCCTTCATCACCCTGATAATCAGCTGGCTGCTGAAGATCATATATAACACCAATCTGCCATTTGCAAGGCTTCACTTGGAAGACTGATGCCCCCAGTGACATAAATTGTGACCAGGATTCTCAGGCAGTCAAGCCTACAAAGAAATATGTGCTGACATCACATTTCTGCACTTTACTGTGGCACTGACATTTCTGCTGTTTATTGCCAAGTGAGGGATGAAGCGAAAATAAAGGGCTAATGAAAGATGTAATTTAACCTCCATGGGAGTTTAAGCCATGAATTTAAATGGAAGTGTAAAAGATATGTACAGGAAGTGCAGCATTGAGCCACCCCAAAACCTCAGATGTGAGAGGATCCAGTAGAGATGGACCCTTGAAATCCTCTGTCAAGTACATAAACGCATGAAGACATCATATAACACAAGAAGAGATCATATAAACATGATGGACACTGAGCCTCCTGCATCAACCTCTGGTTCAAGAACACAGACCAGTCTTTCTGTGCTCTGTGGCATCAACCAAATTCCATCGATCAATAAGGTGTGTTTTTTTTTTTTCCCCCCTCTAATGTCCTTGAAAGAAAAAAGGCTTTCCTTGTGAGTGGAGAAAATCTGTTTGAGTAAAGAGGTAGCATCCAAAGAAAGTGTCAATGGAAGAAACCTTTTGGCCTTCAGCAAGGAAATTTGACTTCTGTAAAATAATTAAGATAAAAAAAATAAAACTATTTCAGGTTTTGTAATTAAAAAAATTAAAACAATTAGATTTGCAGAATATATACAGAATATACAAGTGGCTAATCCCCGGATTTTTTTCTATAGAACACATTCTGCTTTGCTGAAAGTTGCACACCAATAGAACCAAAAAAAACCCAAAGTGCAAAAGGGGAACATAAAATCTTTCACTTCCTGCCATACTCCCCCCACATGCCACAGGCTGATTTCTGAGACTTACATTACAAAGAAATAGCTTTCCTTAAACTGAAGAATGTCAGGTTTATTGCACCCTTGAAACACTTTTCATAATGCCTGTATCTCACAACTTATCAGAGACATCTCCTGTGGTGTAGGATATGTGCTGCCTGACTGCCTCTCCCTCAGACACTCTCAGAAATAATCTCCAAACATCACACACAAAAAAGCTGACATGGAGGTGTTTGATTTAACCAGGCACTGCCTTCATATATTTTTATTATCCCAATACATTATGAAAATGACAGAATTTCTGGTGTGGTCTTCTTGTGACATTAGTGAGTGGCTGTTCATACAAACTGTAATAGATTTTGCAATTTCACACTAACTTCAGGTAATGCAGGTGTGGCTGCTGGGATCAAATTTCCATTTTGAGAGACCAGCAATACAATTTATTTTCCATGTGTGTGTCTAAAAATCTGGCTAAATTCAGCTTTCTTTCAGTGTGCCAAACAGTTACACACTGAAAGACGGTTGCCTGCTCAGTATTTCCTTCAGTCTAAACTTTTGGCATCTATTAAGTGAATAAAAGCTCTGAAAGCTTAAAAGACTCTGCTACAGCTGTGAAGTGCTCTTCTGTTCTGGTAACAGCAATATTACAACAGATTTTTTTTTTTTTTTTTTAAGGCTTTTACTCATACAGCAGAAATTGGAATTTTCTTGTTAAATGGTAAAAAGCTCGCTGTTAAAAAAATATTTTAAGCAAAAGTGACAAGGTTTTAAAATGAATGAATGTACATACATATATAAATACATGTACATAAATAAAATATCACAGGGTAGAAGCTGAGGGAGAGGAGAGAGAAAAAGAACAAGCCAACAGGGAAGCAATGAATCAAGAAAGGAAGAATGAAAGAGAGAAAGAGAGAGAGAGAGAGAGAGAAAGAAAGAGAAAGAGAAAGAAGAGAAAGAGAAAGAGAAAGAGAAAGAGAAAGAGAAAGAGAAAGAGAAAGAGAAAGAGAAAGAGAAAGAGAAAGAGAAAGAGAAAG
>JANEHK010000042.1:6492214-6510908 GCA_025960845.1 Tachycineta bicolor | reverse complement strand
TCTATCTATCTATCTATCTATCTATCTATCTATCTATCTATCTATCTATCTATCTATCTCTTTAATTATTTGTTCTTATGCTTTAATCATATGTCCAGGAAATATATACATCTCCATCATTCACAGGCATAATCTCATGCCTGACACATTAAGTACTGAAATAAATATTTTGAAATAAAACAAATTAGACATGTTCACATTTCAGTTTAATTTCATATATTAATTTCTCCCTATGCACTTGTGGGTGGTTTTTTGTTTGGTTGTTGTTGTTTGTTGTTGTTTTTATTGGTCAGCTGTTTTATTTCTGCTTTTGAAATTTAAGAGTGATGTAATATATGTTTGGATAGATTCAGGCAGCAAATAAAAATGCAATTTAAGTCCATTTGCCCTAAAAGATGTAAATTTCTTTTTATTTAAATGCTTTGGGAAAATATTTTTATCTAAGATATTTTTCAAAAATCCGATCTTTTTTGTCACCAAAATTCACCAAGCGAAATTAGAATTTTACATGTGGAAAGGAAATGCTTTCAGTTGAAACACCCCTGTTCACACTGATTGTTTTTGGTTTGAACTCACTGTTTAAATTGGGGTAATTGAAGGCTTCAGTTTCATTGTTTCAGGGACTTTTTATTCTTAATTGTTCATTGTCAAGTAATATTTACTCTAAATCAGGATTTATATAATGATAAAAATACTGGCTTTTTACTGAAGAGAAACTCAATCTTTTAGTCAACAATATTTGTTCCTTTATTAAAACAAATTTTATCCCTTGTAGGGTATTTATGTTTCAGGTAAGTAGGGCATATAAAAATCTTTGTCTGACAAAAGAAAACACGACTGAGAAGGAAAGCACTGCTAATCACAAGTGCAGATTAAGTAAATCCACCATTATTTTTCTATCAAATAAAAATTACAGCATTATGAAAGATTCACAACTCATTTGCCAACAGCTGCTTACCTCAGGTGACTCTGGCCTTAGAAGAATCTTGTGTTTAATTGTCTTAGAACCCTGATACAGCAGCCAAGCCCTGTGAGCAGAGAGCTGGGACTATGCTTCTCTAGGAAAGATTTCAGAAAGCCTTTTTTTCTTCTCTTTTTCACTCCATCTGGTTGCCTAAATATTTGAACAGGAAAAGAAAGAAAAGAAAAAAGAAAAAAGAAAAAAAAAAAAAAAAACCAAAACAAACAAACAAAAAAACCACCCACAAAACCCAAACACACAACAAAACAAAAAAACCCACAACAAAACCACAAAACCAACCAATCAAAAAACAACAATCCCCAACATGAAATATCAGTGAATCTATTTGTACATTTATGAAGTAAATGCATCTTCTACAGCAGGCATAACTATGAAAAAAGTTACTGTGGGCTATCCTGAATAAGAAGAAATGTGTGGTTGGCATAAGTATATAAAAATCAGTGAAAGAGATAATAGATCTCTTAAGGTCAAGCAAGGATGAATTTTAAAATTTTATTTACCAGTTTTGTACAGTGTTGTTAGAAAAAGGAAATATGAGATAGCATGAAAATAAACAGATGTATTTGGAATGTAATAATAAGCACGCCAGGCTAATGCATTGCTATTCAACACCTTAAGAATTAACTAAAAGTGAATACAGAAAAGCACTTTTATGAATGAAAAAATGATTTTGCCCTATAAAATAATCTTCTGCTTAGTTTGGAAAGCTAACTGGTGGAAACAGCAACAGAAAGTAAAAATCACAACAGAAAGTAAGGTTGCCCAAAATAATGAAAAAAAAGTTCAAGATGTATTTCCTTGAATGTCTTACCTTCAATTTTATTTTCTTACAATGTTATTTAACATTTTAGAAATATAGTAATGAGAAAGACTAAAGAGTTATTGACAATAATGTAGAAGTAGTTGATTATATAGTTATTTGGTTAGTGTTTTCTCACAGAAATAATAGTGATCAATGCTAATATACAATTTATTTTAAAGGTACTGTTTTAGAAAGTGACATGATGTATGGCATATACCTAAAAAATGCTATGCTTCTTTATAAAAGGATCACATTGAAATGGATGCTGTAGTTGAGCCATAGCATCCTCTTATTTTCTTTCAAATTATATATTTTCATTATATATAATGAAAATAACTCATTCTGTGTTGTTGTATTGTATTATTTGAATCTCCTATGTCTGATCTTTCTCTGTCCTTTAGATTCTGTTAATTATTCTATTTTCCTCTTCTATACAGATCTGTCAACACCATTTGTAACTCACTTTTCTGATTTCAGTGCCACTATTCTCTACCAAAAAGTATCCAAAGTTTCATTTTCAAGTTAAGAAGAACTTTTAGGAAAAAATGTCAAATGTCCAATTACTTTCTCCTGAAGAGGGTATAGAAGTCAAGTGTGCATTTTTATTTCCGTTGGAAAAGATCTTGAGGTAGTGGCTTTCCAAATGATTGATCTAATCCATTACTGAAACTCTAACTTTTATTAGTTTTTTACCATAATTTTCTTTTATGATGCCATTGACTTCACTAAGAATTTTATAGGAGATTTAAGTTCCTAATAGCAATATCTGAGTAAATCTGTTACTAAGAAGTAAGGAGTTCAAATGGGTTATAAAAATTTCAAGGAATTTGTGAGATTTTATATCTAAGATGTCAGAAGCAACAGAAAACTAAATTATTAGCATGGAAGGTGTCTTGGTTTAGAAAGACGGGTATCTGCCAGGAAAAGCTGGAGCTTCCCTTGGAATGGAGAATGAAAACCCCCTCCCTGTAAATTATTATGATTTTGCAGTTAGGGGCTTTCAGGCAAAAATATGGGAATAGGAATAACAGTTCTTTAATAGGAATATTACAAATACAAATGTAGTAGTACAAAAAGTTCTAGAAACTCTGACAGTCATAATATGACCTGGCACCTTGTTGGTCAGGGTGTTGGAAGTAGTCCAAGTAAGTCCTCTTGGAGTAACAGATGTGGTTCTGTTGGAGTAGAGATGATCCTGTGGAAGCATCAAGTGGTAAGATGGGTCCAGTCTTTCCTCTGGAATCCAGTGGAAAACAGGCTGTCCTGCTGTGCTGAATTTCAGCTTTTATCTAGGTAGAAATCCTTGGCTCCTCCCACTGGGTGGAGCATCTCGCAATGGGGTGATGTAATTTTATCAGTCATGTGGTGAGCCTTAATGGTACATTAACAGCAGATATCCCCTTGGAGGGAGGATGGGTTGTGGAAGAGATAAGGAACGTTGCTCCACCTGGTTTTAACAGCTGGCCCATGGACAGAACGCACCTGCCCCCACCCCCTGCGAGTTATGAGGAATGGGTTATACAAGAGATAAAGAAAACACCTCCCCAACAGGTTTCAACAAATGGCAAATAGAATACACATTTCTGGTTACATATTAGAGCCCAACACATAACGATTGAGCAGTTCGGATTGAAGAAAACCTGGAGATCCTGCAGTTTAACAGTGCCTTATAGAATGAAGTCCAGAGATTCCCAACACAAAACATTCCAAAGCTGACACCCCTCATGATGAAGGATATTTTCCCAACTGCTTTCAATATTTATTTCTCTACAAGTGCTATGATGAAGGAGAATGATCTGCAATATTAAAAATATGTTTGATATGATGTAGAAGGGTTATAGCTATTTTTCTCTTTTTAATTTTTTAGACCATGACATCAAAAGTGATTGAAAAGATGAAACATAGATTTACCTGTAGACTAATGCAATTAATTTCCAGAATCAGGAAACCCCAGAGACTTCAGCTTCAGGGAACAAGAATTTTATTTTTGTGATATTGAGGAGTAATTGCATTCACATGGAGTTTATTGTAAAAGTATCTGTCTCACTCGGAATGATCAAAACAGTGATAGATTATATCAGGTCTATTGCAATTTTTAGACAAATTTATTTAGATTGTTTTTAAGACACAGAGGAGATTAACATACCGTAGTATCCAATGTTCAACCCATGCAATATATTTTAGGACCAGAATCTACTTATTCTTTATGCACATATGGAGTTTTTTAGCACTTTAGTTAATCATAAACATCTCTGGTATTAATCAGTAGCGACAATATAACCATTTAACTTTTGCTGTTCTCTGGTTAGGTTAAATAAATTATATGACTTTCATGAAATAGGACAGAATAATCAAAACTTAAATATTTTTTGCTACAAATATACACAGATTCATGATCTAATTCTGATCAGGTCACCACAGCTTCTCTAGCAGGGAATAATTCTGAACTTTAGTCAAGTTCTTTCACATTATTAGACATTAAAATACTCAGAAGTTCTTTTTCCAGACATTAATACTGAAAATTGTGCTTTTCAAAATTAGCTCAATGAGGAGGGCCAGAAGGCAGTCACAAAATTTTGTCTAAGTCTATGAAAAGTACAAAAAACCCATTTATATATTCTTTATGTATCTAATACAACATCCAGTGAAAGAACAACTTCCTTTGTGCAAATACCACTTTGTTTGCTCTCCTTTGACTTTCTTGGCTGGTTAATGAGGTTGACTCCTTATAAAAGGTGTATTGTCAATATCAGACTAATAGGAATTTTCTTCAAGATGGTGGATTTGTTCCTATGTGAATATTTTAGAAATAAACCAGTGTTAATATAAAAGTTTCTTTGGATTTTCTGACTTAAAATGTAAAAGCCATTAAAATTTAATTTATTGTTAGTTAACTAATTATTCTTTTTTTAATTATAACACTATTTAGCAGAAACAAAATATTTTAAAATGAGTAAATTACTTGAAGCTCAATTATGTTCTCAGCAACCAGGTACTGAGAAACTGTTGGGAGTCCAGGAAATTCCTTTGGCTGCCCTGGAGGTCAGAGACCTGGACAGGGGGGTCTGGGACCCTGGCACAGAGCCCAGAGGGACACTGGCTTTGATCTCAGTCCATGGGAAAGGCTTCCTGCACTGCGGGAGGGATTGCAGGCCACAAGAGTGTGAAAGATAGTAGTTTAGTTTATCACAGGGTGAGAAAACAGTAGGTTTGGGTTTTTAGTATGGAAGTGAATGGGAGCAAGAAGGAGGATTTGGGTCGTTGTCTCCTGAGAGATTGGGTCAAAGTAGGGATGACCTGTTTAGTATTAAGTGATAGGTATTGGCAAATAATGATAAATAAAGAACATGTAACAATTAGTATAAAAGATAACGCTGCAGCCCAGTGCGGGAGGAGTCACCAGATGCCCAAGCAACTGCACAGACCTTTGTTGGGCACTAAGAGACTTTTAAGATAAGAAACAATAAACAAAGCATGCAACCTTGAAAAATCAGAACCTGAAGACTCTGTCTCTTTCTTGTGTCTGGCTCAGGGCTTTGCAGAAGGCGAAAAGACTCTAAAACCACCTGAATCTGAGAACAAAAACCGAGAAAAAACCATGAGAAAGGTTTGAGACTTTTAAGTGGGAAGCTGCATGCAGAAAGTAAAATAAACAGCATTCCTGCTTATTACACTGGAAAACAAAAGGAGGGTAGTGAATGAACTGACTGAGGAGGGCTTTTTTAAAGTTATGTTTTTAATGTTACCGTCAAACTACAATTTTTGTGTTCAAGTTCAATGGATACGTAAAAGGGAACAAAAACAACAACAAAAAAATTCCATTTAAGGAGTTTTTCAAAAAAATATAAGAGATGTAGTATCCCAATTCCAACATGTATTTCTGGTATGATTTCAAAAATGCATCTTGTGTTCTGCTTTAATTAGTTGAATTTATGTTTACTCAAACTTTTTACTTTCAATCTTGTTGCAGACCGATTTTACTTTTTTTTTCCTTCTCTTTGCAAAGCAAGAACTAGACAAATAGACGCATTTAAAATCACTAAAACTAGAGAAAAAACATATAAACATCAAAACTTACATTTAAAAATGCACTGCATGCCTATTTTTCTCTCCCATCTTGACTGAAATTCTTGGTACAGAGAAGAGGCTTTACTCTGCTCCAAATGAAGATGAATTGTGGGTGTGTGGGTTTTTTGTTTTGTTTTTTTGGGGGTGTTTTTTGGTGTGGTTTCTTGTGGGGGGGAAAGGGGTTTACTATTATTTGTTGATTTATATTTTGTACTCACAGAGAAAAGGATAAGCTTTTAAACAAAGATTGTTATTAATTTAGATATATGAAAATTAGAACTTGTCATAAAAGGAAAATAAAAAATATCCTTTCTTTTTTCAATGGTTTTGTGTATGAACAGAATTTCCTGTCTTACTCTTCTTTATTCTGTCTCATATTTTTATATACCACATATTTTCACTAAACATTAGGTCAGTCTGGAGGGGTGTAGCAATGTGTTTTGTCTGTACAATTGTAGTAGCAAATTCAGCCTGCAAAAATGTCTTTCCATTTCCTGTCTATCCCCTTTATCCAGCATCCTCATCTTCAAGTGATGCTGAAAAAGAATGCTGAGCATTGCTGGGTTCTGATCAGCTTTAATTTCTTGTGGCTCATTTAATATGAAATCCTCCATAACTTCAGCTTATTAAGAACATAGAACAACATTTTTTTCCCCCCTTTTCGATGTACATAAAGCCAAATTGCTCTAAAACCTTGCAAGTCTTCCTAGTTACAAAGAGATTATATCTTGCTTAGATGATCCTAAGTCTTTAATTGGGAAGTGAGGCATTCTATACATACATTCATAATTCTTACTTAGCATTACTTAGGAGTGATACATTGGATAAAAATCTTTTGGGTACTCATGTGGAAATTATACTCTACATAATGTCTTTGTCAAAATTTGTAAGTTTATCTTGTAGGAAATGAGAGAGATGTGATTCATTTACTGATTTTGATTTCACTTTGTATTTATAGGAAAAAAAAAATCATATTTTCTGTAATTCTTACCATCAGTATTGTCACTCCCATATTTTCTTTTTAAACTTCTGAACATAGGTTTCAGTGCAGCAGCAAGTTTCCTGCCAAACATCTTATTGTGCTTGTGGGTAAAATGATGACATGCGATTTGCTGGTTTATTATTAAGCTGTTTTCTTGTCTAGCTTAGTAATTGCACATGAGGCTTTTGATTTGTGGGGAAATTCCATTTCAGATAAATAACTAGTAAGCCTTGAAAAAAAGAAAAAAGAAAAACAAAGTGTGAATGGTTATGAAAAGGCTGGTTTACTTTTTCTATTTGCTCCTTTTCAGAATAACCTTTTTGCCATCTCATGCTATTTCAGTCAAAGGATTCTGGTCAAAATTCAAAATACTTTGTGTCTATTAAGATACCTGTTACATTTTAAATGGTCTTTCTAGTTGTGATGTATGAATCTTTATTCAGACATTTCCATTTGCTCTATATAGTTTGGGTATAGTTGATATCTGTAAAAAAAGCACTTGGTATTCCCCAACTTAAAGTGAGTGAGATCCTGGTATTTCATTGTAGCTGGAAATGAACTGGAAATAAACATTCAACAACTCCAAATCATTAAGTTCCACTGCTCTGAGCTGCTGGTGAAAGACCATTACTGGCCAAAAATATACATTGAGCATCATCAGCAAACACAGACTGTGAATGAAATGCTGTTTGGTTTCAGTTTCAGCGTTCAGAAAAGGGTGAAACTGTTCTCTACGATATCCTTGTGTGAGGTGAATTCCGGGAGTTTGGTTATGGAAAAATGTTCTTTAGATTGTCTTCTTTCAGAGAGTCAGCAAATACTGTGCCTTTCCAGCTCGTGACTTTAAAAGGCACAAGTTAATGTTGCAGCAACCATCCCTGCGAGGCTGATACAGTCCATTAAAATTGAGGGCACTTGGTCACTTTGTAGAATTACTTCAGAAATAAGCTGTAACTTTTAGGCAGCCTCTCCGCGGAATTGAATGCAAAGTGTAGGTCTTTAAATGGTCTCAGGTAGAATGTGTGTGTGTGAGCGGCAGGGAATGACATCTTTTCATTTTGCTTTGGTTTTGGTTTTTATTTTCACCTGAACGATGCTAGGAATATCATTATATTTCTTAGAGTTTCAGGTGATGAGTTCAATGTTTATTGTGTTTGAAATGTGTTTTCCAAATAAAAGACATTATCTTCCTTGAATTTTGTGATTCTTTGCTTGTGAATCTGCTTTTTTTATTAACAGAGCCAGCTGCAGTGGTATGACCTGCCACAGCTACTGATTTATTTCAAAGGCTCTGTCTCTTTCAAAAGGAGCAAAAAGAAATAATGAAAAAATATATCATTATTGTCTTTTATTAGAATTTCAGGTCTTATTTTAATTTAATGTGCTTACTCTACGTAATTTGAAGTAAAAACAATTGAAATTATTCCCATTTTCTCCCTACGGCATATAGCCAGCTATATTGCTTTGAAGGAGATGTTGACCAAACCTTCAAAATGCCACAGTATCTCTAATAAAATATATGTAATTAATTAAATTTTCCTGTGTTGTTTATTTAGGGTTCTATTGTGATTTTTTTCTTTTTTCCTCTTTAAGGAAATTCTGAAGTATACCCATTGGTCATAATATCGTAGAAATTATCGGGCTGTTGGACAAGTGTTGGACAGACTAAAGCCATCAGGGAACCTAAAAATAATGGAATAATAATGATAAAAAAAAGCCTAAAATTAATCAGCAATAAAAGGCACATCATATATACGTCTAGTACATTGCATATAATAAATGTCATTCAGCGCATCAAAACCCTTTTTGTACTTGTGTTTTTTTCCTGCAGTTAATTATTTGAACATATATATATGTTTATCTCAGATGTGAAGATAAATAACTGCAAAGTGCCAGAACAGTGGCAGCAGATTAAAAAATCCTGTTATTCAGCACAACCAGCACATGAGGACTGCAGCCTTCATCCACCTTCTTAATTGCTTGCTGCAGCTGGGCTTCCAGCTTTATTTTTCTGACGTTGACATTCACCCAGTGGAAATATTCAGAAGTCAACAAATTAATTTACAATTGCTTTGAACGTCTACAAAGGAATTGTTGAAGATTATATTAAATAAAAAGTTGAAAGTCACTTTTTTTTTCAATCCTCAGATTAAAAAAAAAGAAAAAAAAAAACAAATACAAAACAAAACAAAACAAAACAAAAAACCCAAACCAAAACAAAACAAACAAAAAACCCCAAACAAACAAACAAAAAAACCCCCACAAAAACATGATCTCCCAGAAACTTGTTTGCCTCTAGAGCTGAGACAAAAATTTTAACTTTAGTGAACCTTTGGTGAACATTCTTAGATAATCTGTGTGCTTTTCAGACTTGGTGGTAGTGGTAGGTTATTTTACGGACATAATTCAATATAATTCAGGATCACTCAGATATATTCCACATAGACTTAGACTGTGCCTGGGGAGGCTCATGTTGGACACCAGGAGGAATTTCTCCGTGGGAAGAGTGGGGCTGCCCAGGGAGGTTTGAAGTCCCCATCCTTAGAGGTGTTCAAGGAAAACCTGGATGTGGCACTCAGTGCTCTGGGCTGGGGAGAAGGTGGGGATGAGTCAAACGTTGGACTGGATGGTCCCAGAGGTCTTTTCCAACATAACCCAGAATTAATAAAAATAGATTGGGAATGAGCAATTCCCTTTCCAACCCCTTCCCTCATCCAATAAATTTGTAAGTGAGAGTGCCAGAGGGAGAGTTTCTAATCTGATGAAAGCTTAAAATTTTGTGATGTCATGTTCTGATGGTTTTTACAAAAGCAATTTTAAATTTGGGTTATTTAACCAGAATTTAAATGTAAGGAAGAACAGATTTTTATTGCTTGGTCACAAAATAAACTTCCACCTAGAAGAATCATGAAAAAAGCAGAAAAGTCTGGAGGCAAGCAGCTTGGGTAAACAGACAAACATATAAAAAATGTTCCTTATCCTACTTTAGCTGATAGACTTTGCTATTCCTCTCTGATCACAACATTAAATCAGATGGATGGAGAAGCAGTGGAATAAAACAGAGCCTTTTCTGCAGTAATATTTTAAATGTTATTCACTATATATATATATCCATCCTTGAAAGTAACTCCCAATTTATGGGAAGTCAAAACACTTCCTAAGGAATGACAGAGAAATTGTAGAAGAAAGTGCATCTCTGTGACAGGAGGTTGACATGTAATGATAAACACATCAAGACAATTGACAATAAACATATCAAAACAAAGTTGTGTTTTGAAAATTGCTGAAAAAATGTATATAAAGAAGCCATTAAGGTTTTAAAAATTAGGAGGCATAAAGTTTTCCAAACTTTTTTAGTTCTAGTTATGACTTTAACTTCGTCCCTTACAGGTTTTATCATGATTTCCTCAAAGCGGTTTTACCACATAGAAAATAAGAATAAGAAAATAGCCACCATACTAACTTTTTTGGGGAGGAAAAAGAAAAAAAAAAAAAAAAACGCTTAGGGTCTATGGAGTTCACTAAAAGTCAACAGACTAAAACCCTTAGAGGATAAAGTGAAAAAATGTGTCCCTTCAGAAACATTTGAATTATTCCTGTCTTTATTCTCCAACTAGTTTCTTTTCTAAGTTTGGATTTTTATTTTTTTTTTTTTCCCTGTGTTCCATCTGACATAAAGCTGCAAGCTAGTTGTTTGCTTAACTCTCACTTTTCTTTTTTTTTTTTTTTTTTTTCTTCACAGAGAGAAATTATAAAACCATAGAAAGCTCCATTGCTGTTTTGCACTCTTACTGCTGTTAATGGGAACCTTACGCTCAATTACCACCATCTTCACAGAATGTTTAATTAACCAAAATAATGTGAAAAAATATGTATTTAACAGCTAGATTGAGTGGAATCATAGTATTAAGCACAGCGAGATATCTCTATATCACCCTAGAATGAACAGGATCCCAAATAATGAGAGGAGGGGAAAATGATGCTTGAAACAACCTTGTACCAGAAATAAATATTGCATTATTAGTCCCATCACTGGAAATAACTATGATAATGCATTCACTATTGATCTTTCTTAGTGGGACTCCAGCTGTGACTCAGTGTGGCTCAGTGAGTTGCAAGAGGTGTCAGTGCCTGCCCATTTAGTCTTGCAGTATTTTGTGTACTCCACCTGCTTCACAGTAATGACTGCCTGTAGTCTGCCTTCACAAGGGATAGCAGTGAAGCAACCCGAAAAAACAATATTTCTAAGTGCATACTAGTAAGCTTTGAATTCCAGGGGGGAGGGGAAAAAGAAAAAAAATTTGAACGTCAAGCAAAAGCATTAATTGTAATATCTAGGAATTTTTTTTTAATGATTTTTGAATGACTTTTCCATTTTTATGGTTTAAGTCTTGTGACCATGCAGGTCTTCCATCTTGCAGCTTCTTGGTTGCTTAAGTAGAATTTTTATTGGAAATGTGATAGATTTTTTTTCCTTTTTAAATTTTTCTTTTGGGGGGGGATGTGTCAAAATTATGTTTTCACAACATAGTGATCTGATTTTTTTTCTTTTTTTGTCTTTTTCCTTGTTTTTTTTTTTTTTTTTTTCTTTCACAGATAATTCACCAAATATTTTTCCACTCACAACAGATATATCTTTTAATTTTCCTAATTTACAAGAATTGTAAATTTAAAAACTAGCACGTATCTCTTGTAAATAAATACATAGCACTTGTAACCATACCACATTATAGTAATACCTTCATATATTAAGAATACAGAAAATGTCTGAATATTCACGAAAAAAGTCTTATAACCTATTTTACTCCAAAAAAAAAAAAAAAAAAAAAATAGAAAGCGTAAAAATATGACTTTGTGGAAACAGCATTTAAAGATTTGGGGGGGGGGGGGGGTGTGGTTATTGGCTTATAAATTAGCGGTGGTTTTGAGCATATAAAAATTATGTGCTGTCAGAGCTGGAGTGACTGAATGATTGAATAAAATTTCTGTTAAGAACCACTGTGTTCTGCATTCTGTAGCTGCTTTAATGGAGTTTGAAAAGAGTGAAAAATTCCAGAACTGATGTGGAACAGTAGCAAACACTTTTTATATTTGTTCAGTCTAGTACATAACCTTCTCATGGTTTCTAGGACCTGAGGGTGGCTGCAGTTACAAGACCCAGAAAGGGTTGGATAGTAACTAATCAGTAAAACCAGACAAGAGATTTTTTTTTTATTTTTTTATTAATAGTGGAAAATAAGACACTTCTGAAAAAATATTCTATAAGAGCAGCAATATACCCCAGTTTTGTAAGCTTTTTTTTTTTTTTTTTTAAATTAAAAAACTTCCCAGATGGTGGAATTACTTAGGCAATTCATTAATTCCTTCTTTTTATAAGATTCAAAATTATTTCTCAAAGCAGTCACCTTTGCACATTATGTACCTAAATAAGGGTGTTGTTAAAAAGAGGAATGAGATTCATAAAAACAGACATAATCCAGTTAATTATAGGAAAAAAAAAAAACAACAAAAAACCTGTTAAGAGGTGATAAGTTTCTCTGGGTAGGGAATTTGTTCGCATCTTTTAAGACTATTTTCAATTTGACACTATAGAAATGTAGACACAGTAGTCTCAGGTAATTTACATTCTATCTTCTAAGAAAGTTAAGTATAATCCTTAAAGTGGGATAATTTCTCTGCTGAACTGCAGATAAGGCTGAAAAAATGAAAAAAGAGCAGTACAGGTGAAAGCACACTATACACAGAAATAATTTAACTAGCATATCTAATTAATGTAGTGTACTAATTGAAAATTGAATGTCTGATACTGAAAATTTTAATCTGCCGTGTTTCTCAGTATGTTATTAATCCAAGGTAACATTAAATTTCCTCTGTGACTATTTCTATGTAAAGTTAGTGAAGTTAAACCCAAAATTCTGCATTGTAATGTTAAAAATAAAATTTATAGATGCAATAATAATCTCAGTAAAGTTGTGAATGCTTACACTTTGTGCCTTTAATGTTAAAATATGTAATCCTACCCAAATAATACACCAGCCTTTGACATGATAAAGGAATATGGCATTACTGAATTAATAATCACAATAATTGCTATGTACAGCTGTGGGAGCACTGATATTGAATTAATTTAGCAGAGATTAATGTAGACATGGCAATCTGAGTATTTACATATCATTAAAGCTTGGTGTCTTAAAGACTCAAGGGCATTTTGTCCCCAAAAAGTCTTTGGTTTACTGTTTTCAGTAGCATTTATCATCAAAGTTGGACAAGGGTTGCTGCTTCAGTAACAATTTCAGGTGTTCAAATCTCATGGAGAAAAATCCGGGCTTAAGGAATCTTAGAAGTAATACCAAACCTCTGATTCTGAAATTCAATGAACTGGAAATTAAGTCTTCTATATGTGTACCTTCATGGAGGGATCTTTAAATGGAGAAATTATACCATTATTTTCATCCTTAAATGATCACTCATACTGGATAGAGACAGGAAGGTCTACAGGAAATAGAAATTTAATGTAATATCTTTCTGTGTTTTTTTTACAGGAGAGTGGAATAACCAATAAACATAATGATGTAAAGTCTGTGTTTTTAGATAAACAGTTTTAATTGTTTTATTACAACAATTGAGATTTGTTCTGCCCTAGAGAGTTTGAGAGTTGCTATCATTTCTTTTCTAGATGTGAGAGTCACTATTTCTTTTATACGTTAACATATACATATTAAAAAAAAAACAAACAACAAAACACAAAACAAACATAATCCACTAAAAAAACAAACAACAACAAAAAACAAAACAAAACAAAACAAACAAACAAACAAAAAAACCCAAAAACCAACCAAACAAACAAACAAAAAAACCCAAAAACCAACCAAACAAACAAACAAAAACAACAAAAAAACCCCCCCACAACACAAAACCCACTTGGTAATACAACAAATCTAATTAAAGAACACTTCAATAAATCTCTAAAAACTTTTGTCCAATACAGTCCACTAATCGATTAACATTCAAACTGCCTTATGCCATTACCCTGATATTACTTAGGCCTTATTTGTATTTTAAATTAATTCAGACTTTTATGTTTAACTGATAGCACACTATCACACTGGTATCACCGATACATGTAAAAAATCTGGTATCTTAAATTCTGTTGGTTTTGGTAGAATTGTTGTGGATTATAGGAGTGATTTATGATTGGAGATAGTGTAACTTCTGTGAAAAAATCAGCCTTTAAAGCCAGACCCATTTATTAATTTCTTTTATTAATTCCTTTTGGTGGAAACAAGTCAAAATGGGAATTATTTTCTTTTTACTATTTCAATTAGTCATTTACATAGTTCAGGTATTTCTATGGCATTATAGGACAAAAAAGGGCATTGCCAGAGACAATGGAATTCACAGTTGTCTGATGCTCTACGTAGAATAATTGTTTACAAAAGCCATTTTATTTGTAGATAGCTAAAGCCGTGTGGAATTAATCCCTACCTTTGCCATGCCTTTGATCTAGGAATCACTCACCTGCTCCTAAGAAATTCTGTAAGAACTGTAAACCACCAGGGATTTCAAGGATTTGAGTATGAAAGTTGTAATTTATTGAATTATTATAGAATTTTTTGGCTATTATTTGACAATTTACTCTCTTTCTAAATAAATCAGAAGCAATTCTTTTAGATTTCTTCATTCTAAATAAACAGCTTGTCAGGTTTCCATCAAACTGTCTCAGCTGTTTCCCTTTAAATAGGACTACCTCCGTCTCCTGATCAATCTTCGGGTCAGTTCTCTGCAGTTTCATAGCCCTGTTATAGTTTCAAGAAAAGTCCATCAAATTTCACTCAAAGCATGAATAGGAACATAGCAGCAAATGGATTTTGAGTGTTAGAGAACCAGAGAATTTTTATCAATCTTTCAAGATGTTTTACACAAGCAGAGACGAAATGACATTGGAATCCAATGGAGTACAACCTAACTGTATTCTATCCTAAAAATTCCTTCTTGAATAAAGCTTTTTAAAACTATTTTTTGAAAGAAAATAGGAAGATTAAAAAAGAATCCATCCTTTAATACCTGAAGACTAACAATCTTCCCTCTCCACATAATAGCAGATACCTTTTGTGATGTTTATACCTTATGAGAGCTTTTTGTTGTTGGCATTTGTGGATACTAAGATCTTCATGAGTCATATTTAAAATGTATAAACAACTTAGATTTTCTGGACAAAAAAAAAAAAAAAAAAAAAAAAAAAAAAAAAAAAAAAGTCTGGGAATTTCAAAAGTACTGACATCTTAAGTAAAAACCTAAGTCTGATTTGGTTCAATATTCGAGATTGTCTCTGTTTCTCCAGATTACTCACAACTTCCCATTCTTGACCTCCTGATCTTTTCCTCCCATGAAAAAAACACCATCGCTGTCCTACATTCTGTCACATGACCTTTCCTCCTACACAAATCTATTTAACGTAATGGGTCAAAATTCTTTTAATGACTCTCTTATCAGAATTTTCACTTCTTTCCCAACACTTTTTTCCCAGTTTGTGTTCCAGTCCAGTGCTATCTTCACCAAGAATATACATATTGTGTATCCTTCCATGTCATACCAGATACTTCGGAAAATACTTACAGGATGACCAGTTGTAAAGGACAAGGAATTTACTTTATATCTTTAGAAGGGCATTGAAGGTTCCTTCATGCAACGTATTATGCATAAATATTAATGTTTTATTCAGATTTAAATATTAAGGATGCTATTATTCCACTTAAATGTACAATGATAATTTTATAATATGTATTCACCATATGCTGAAAAAGATGACCAGGAAAATCATTGAAAGGGATGGGCTCATCCTATATTCATGGTTTGGTTTGGAAGCATTTTGTGCTACATATGCACATTGATAGTTGAGCAGACTTTTCATTGAGATAATAGAAAATAAGGGGAAAACAATATTTAAAATATATTATGAAAAAATTTGGGGTATTTTTCCAAAGACAGGATATTCCAGTTTTGTTGTTGATAACACTGGAGCACTTTTCTTGACTCCCTTGCTGCCCTACAAAGGCAAGCCAGAAAAAAATACAGCTTTTTCTTGAGCATATAAATTTAAAAATCCACAGGTAAAGAACCTGTGTCTGTGTTGCTTCTCAAGTTCAAATAACTGGTTTACTAAACCTTTCAGTTTTTCTTCACTTATGAAATTAGAAAATATTGACACATAGACAATTTTACACATAAAGTAGATTTGTCAAGATATGATAAAAGCATCTGAAATGTCATGTGGATAAAGTTATTATTAATGACAGCAGTTCTGCACCTGGGTATAGAAGGTGTAAAAACACAGGTGATTATTATTGGAAAAAAGAAACAGCAAGAAGAAGATTTTTTGCAGTGAGAGTGGCACAGATTCCCCAGAGAAGACATGGTTGCCCCTGGATCCCTGGAATTGTCCAAGGCCAGGTTGTGTGGGGCTTGGAGTAAATTGGGATGGTGAAAGGTTTCAGGAAGTTTGGACTAGATGACATTTAAACGATAAACTATTTTATGATTCTGTGATGTTTATCTGAATTGCAAATATATTCCGTATAAATAGCCACTTGAGATCCCCAAATAAATAAAAAAATGAAAAATGTTCAAAATGAGGCAAGGAAAGTTTTAGCCTTGAGATTTAATTTTTCCATTGGGGAGAAAAATAAATAATTTCCTATTGAAGACAAATTTTGTCTGTTTGCCTTCCTAGCCTCCTTAAAATTCTTTTTAAGCATTTTGGATCTTGTCCTAATATTTATTGTTTCACAGAGAAATTGATTCTCAGCCACCAAGATGAGCAAGGTACATAAAAAAATGTAATTTTTCTTGCATAAGCTATGGATTACTCTTACCAATTTGGCACTCTAAAAGCTAATAAAATAATAAATTACAGTCTCTCATATCACCTCACAGTTGGCAGAGTGACAGCCATCTGAGGATCCATCTTCATTTGAGGAAGATTGTCTTTGTATAAATGTTCCAATGCAAAAACTTTATCTGTGTTACTCTGCCTTATTTCTTTTCATTTAGTTCTGTATAGGATCTATGGCTATTACCTTGATGCATTTTTATTGATCTGCTGAAGTTTCTGACCCACTCAGTTATGAGACATTGACTTTTTGACTTTGTTTTTTCCCCCAGACGGAATTAAGGGAATGTAAATCCAGGGTCATTGCAGTTAATTTCAGTTTATTTGTGTCCTCATGGCTCTTCAATTCAGCCTAACTGCTTTCGTGTAGAACCTGGTATTTCAGTCTCTTATATTTTCAAGCAGAAATCTTAGAGACTTTAGTTTAGACAATTTTGTATGACTCTACCTGGAACTGGTCTGTATTCCCAATAATTTTACAAAAATTTTTTTACTGATTTTGTTGTTGTTGAAAGAAAATAAAAAGGAAAAAATATCCATCAAGAAAAACCAAAATTTTCTTCCAACAAACAAGGTTACTTAATATTTTATGAAAATATTTTCTACTGTGCTTCAAAGGTAGCCATGGAGAGGTATTTAGTAGATATTTCATCTTAACTCTCTGGTATTCAATGGGATGGAAGAAGATAATTCTGCTACAAAAGAGGAATATGATGACAGCTTTATGTTTTAAATGGAAAAGTCAAAATCCTGTTAAAATTGTCATGTAAATAAAAAGGCAAAGGAGGAGAAAATCTCTTTTTAATATTGCTAATATGGTATTCTTAGTATTTGGTGCATGGTAAATTCTCTTGGGGGGGGGGGTTTAGTTCAGTATTGGCTTTTTTTAAGAAAAAGCCAAAAAAAAAAAAAAAAAAAAAAAAAAAAAATAAAAAATAGTTCCCATCTAGTCAGCAAAAGAAATACCTTTTAGTGGACTAACAATGTGAGAGGAAGCTATAATGTATTAACATTTTTCCCCTTAAATGTCATGGTGGAGCTTACAGCAGTCATGTTCCACAAGCAGAATGGGAAAATGTGTAAATATCAAAGGTTTTTAGCTTGACCTTCAGACTTAAAATTATGAGTTTAAAAACAGAAAGGAAGAAAATCAGAGAAAACAAAAATGCTGAAAAAAGATAGGGCTACAGGATCAACCATGTTACAATTTAAACCAGAGAAACAAGAAAAGCAACAGGATACCTTATTACATCACTCTATACTGGTACTTAGATTCTTTTTCACTAATTTTAAATATCCCTTCAACTCATATTCCTGACTTTCAAAACTAACTCTCTTTGAGCTGTCAGTTGAGTGTGTTTTGGACATAGACATTAAATTCATGCATGCATATTTAACCTACTAATTTTTTTTTTTTTCCTCAGTTACTTAATTGTATTCTTGTGTTCCCCATGATATTTGCACCAGAGAAGTTTAGAGAAATAAAAGTTGTCCTAGAATTTTTCTTTAAATAATAAAAAATGAAAACACTGTGTTTTATTAAAAAGTTCATAGACTAACTCATTTAGTTGTCTGTTTTCCTGGGTAATAAAGCAAGTTTGTGAAAACATAACAGAAAAGGATTGAGGGTGATATTTAAAATTCATTGCTTACAAAGTGAAGCCTCAGTTAAAAACTTGATAGATGTCTAATTTTCCATGAAAGAGTTCAGACAAAACTGATTTGCTTTTTTGCTTTAAAAAAAAATATTATTATTAATTGTGGTTAAATCATATTTCCAGAAAAAAAGCCTGTAAGTGTTCCATGGTACTAGATGAATGTTATACTCTAACTACAAATTAAAATTGTTTACATTATCACATTCCATTGATTTGCAGCACTATCTCCCCAGATATTCAATCTCATTTAATGGGTCATCTAGCCTCTCATTAAAAAAAAAAAAAAAAAAAAAAAAAAAAAAAAAAAAAAAAA
>JANEHK010000042.1:6459868-6491814 GCA_025960845.1 Tachycineta bicolor | reverse complement strand
AAAAAAAAAAAAAAAAAAAAAAAAAAAAAAAAAAAAAAAAAATTCCTGTCCCTTTGGCAATACTTCCCATTATTCCCATTAATTTCTGTGGAGAATTCATCTCAAAACAGCTTGACCAGGAAAAAAAAAAAATTACATAGATCACTGCAAGATTAAACATATGCATTTCTTTTTTATTTTAAGAAACACTGTCTTGGAAGTAGAGATGCATGAAATCTTTCAAATTATTCTTTTTTTCCCCCCTATATCATAGTGAAAATAATCCCTTAGACTTTGAAACACACCTTGAAATTATGTGTTTCTAAAATAATTATGTCATTTACTGCTACTGCAAAAATATTTGCCCTGAAAGGTGATTATACTACAGAAATAAATATCCAGAGAAGACTGTGGAGGGGGAGAAGGAACTCAGCTCACATCCTTTGTGGTATTAGTCTGTTCAGTGAGTTAATGGAAAAGCTGATACTAATGGTACACTATAAATTAGTACATCTGCAATAAAAGAACTTATTTTCCATTTTAATCGCTTGGGAGATGTTCTGCAAATGTATTTCCATCTCAGGTGCTGGCTAGTTCAATGATGTGCACTACAGGGCTCATGCTCCAGTAAACTGGTGAAAGATGTTAAATGCAAGAACAGCATTAAAGTTATGTCTGGTGGCAGTATAAATGAAAGTCTCTCACTATTCCCCTGTAACCTGCTCAGGAGTTTCTAACTCAGCTGTGAAATGGGCACTCAATTAAAAAGACTACTGCACGAGTCAGCAGGAAAAAAAATAAAAAAATTCTCTCGAGTTCATTGGAGCTACCTTAAATAGACTTTGATTTTTGGGCTTGTCAGGGGACACGAGTTCTGGTTCTGGGAGATAAAACTGTTGATGTGGTGCACGTGTAGGAAATACAGCTTGTCCAGACTTTTTTGGTAAATTCTGTGTTATCATGTTTATATCTCTGTATCAGAAATATCTTTAATATACGTTACCACTAATCTCTGACTATTGTAAACTGTCCATTCTCTACCCCAAAAGAAATGAAATCTGACACAATTTATACTACATTGCAACTTTTGCTGAGGATATTAAATTAAATATGGAAGTTTTAATATGACTTAATTTAGAGTATTTGAAGTCCTGATAATTATTTATTATGACATCTATGCATTAGCTTTTTGAGAGCAGGAATGTTTAGCTGCCAAAATATGTGTGCCTGATTCTCTTCACATTCCCTAGGACATAGGAGAAAAATTCAGTTGATGTCCACAGAGATTTACCTTTGTACCAAACCATTTGAACTGCGAGAAAACATCTTATGGTGATGCAATTAAGAGCTTTCTTAATGTCCCACTGTGGCTTTAGATAGAGACAGGTGTGTACAAATTATAGGCCAGAATTAGAGAATTCTGACATAAATCCTCATGTTTATATATATATATTTATATATATATATGTGTGTGTGTGTGTGTGTGTGTGTACATATTTATCTCTATATACAAAGAATAAATACATGTATACACAAGAATCCTTCAGGCAAAGCAAGATGATGAAAATTGTTCTCTTTTCCAGTCCAGTGGGAACCCAGAAACTAAGCATTTTCTGGGGCCAGAGGTATTTTGTGTATCACATGAGAATGAGTATTAGTTGTTAGAACAGGTTGTGCTGGAAAATAACTGTTCTTGTCCCCATTCTGTACATAATAACAAATATTATGTGGCTATAAGACCATGCCATCCTGCTCATGAATACAGCTCTTGACACATTACAATCCGCTGGCAAAAGGGATGTTTTCATATGCAAAGTAAATTTTTGTTTGCAATCTGCTTCATCTGCCAGTAAAATGTCCCTCTGTTGCATCATGTACCTTGGTTTCAAAATAATATTGATATCAATGACTTATTAAAGAAATGTGGGTATTGATCTAGTGTCGATACCCAACTGTGACGGACAAAACCTCTCTAACAGTTTTAAGTTAGAAAGTGTATGTTTATTACGGCCGGGCAGCACGCGGGATATTTCCCTAATTCGCACTGCGAATTTCACGGGTAATTACAAAGTCTTTTATTTCCAAAAGTGTTGAATACCCAAAATGCAAATACATATTCATATCCCTGTCACCTCCCATTCCTCATTTTGTATGCTAATTGGCAAAAAGGCTATTAAGCATGTACAGTTTGTTTCCTAAAATGAGTCAGGGGTCTATTCTGGGGAGGGGTCACCCAAAATGACGAAGTAAGATGAGTCTTCCTCGTCCTGACCTTTGTCTTTTCAATGCATTCATGACAAAGAATCCTTGGTAGAACTTACAGTTTCCTGTGTTCAATGGGTCCTTTAAGCAGGAAATCTTATGCCCTATTTACCACATTTTGGTTTTTGTTACAAGCACAGCTACATAAACATAAAGCTGACAAGCAATGAGTTACTAAATCCAGGATAGCTTATCTAAGATCCAGCTTCTATTAACGGCAAACAAAGCTTATCTATCTACTTCAGCTAATTCAGCATCTTATTATCTTAACTTTCCTAAAAATCCCTAATTCTTCAAATTTAATGTCTCATCAAAAATCTCATCAAAAGTTTAATTACTGACCATTCTTGCTTAGAAGTTAACATTTTACTTGCTTTAGTGACTGCAGGTATCAGTAAAGAATTATTTAGCCGCTTTTAAAAGTCAATTGTATTCTTACATAATTACATTCTCTATTTTCTCATTCTTAAGAAGGAGAAAATGTATTTATTTCTGCACAATTAGAGAAAATAACAGGCATAACTTCATGTAACTAGGGGTTTTTTTTCTGCTTATTGCTTAAAACCACAGGAAAATATGAAATTAAATTGCCATTTCATGCCATGTAAAAGCCACTGAGAGTCTTCAGTGGCTGATAAAGAAGAAAAGTTAACCTGTTGTGTGTTTTCTATCCCTGCTCTGAGCTTCAGGCAGACATCTCTGTGCTCAAACTAAGGAGCTCCTTGTGTAGAACAGTGCAATTAACTAAGCAATTAGCTGCTGTTTGTAAAAATTATCTATACACCTAAGATAAATTGTCAGGATGGAACAATCCACATAAAACTCATCAATGGCAGCATGTTAAAAATCACATTCTGCAGCTGATTTTGAGAGGAAACTCTTTTTTTTCTGTTAAAAAAAATAATTTAGAGTTCTACTCATTTCAGTGAATCTTGACCTCCAGTCTCAATTTTTTCCCCTATATTAATGGTTAATGCTTTTGGTGCAGAGCTTTGCAACATCTGAAAACATTCTAGGTGCTGTTTATTAAATTGTTGTGTCGCACAGAGTAATTAGTAAAATAAATTATTTGCACACTACTAATTCTCATAGGTTACCCTGGAAATTTTAAATTTAAAATGAATCCTCAAATCCCACCTGATCAAATATTTCATCCACTTGATGGTTTTCTTTCAGAAGATAATGCTTAGTGAAGGAATGAGTAAATATTTAACACTTTTATTATTAATTAAAGAGGGAAATACGATCTTTATGTGAGGTAAGAGGTTTCTTTACTACAACAAATTTTCCTTTTTGTGTTTCATATATAATTATATATATATATTCCATAATTCTACAAACTGTATATTCTATATTTGTTAAATTTGACTTTCTGTCTCCCAGATGATTGACTATATTTTAAAGTATATTGTCAACTAGGGGTAAAGAATTCTAAAAACCAAATATTTATGTTTTACCCAAAAGACAGACTCTCAAAAATCTGAAATCTCAAAGCAGTTTGTGTAGATTTCTTCAGATTTTCAGTCTTACATACTCTATATACAATTATTTTATTGCATTTCAAAATACTTAACATTTTTATCTACATGAATACATTCTTTTAAAAAGATAAGTATGTCTTCCTTTAAATGAAGTCCTGGAATAAGTCAAACTCAGGGGGAAAAGCTTTATTTCTTATTCTTATTAGAGGTGTTTTTTGTCTCCTGTGTTTACTAGAAAGGTTTTCAGGACTGATGTGACAGAGTTTAGCAACAACACAATTTGAAGTATATTCACAACTGCTAACAGAACGTTGTTACGGTAAAAAAAAAATGAACCCCAGACTATTTTTAAATCTAAATCTGAGTGGAAATGGCACATAATAATGATATACACAGGAGAAAGAGACACAAAGGCTCTTTGAGAAATACAAATGTAGCAGAGAAACTCAAAAAATGCTACAACAAAAACACAGTAAGGTTTTTGTAATAACCAGAGCATCAATTTTTATTGTAATTTCTTACATTAAATTATGCTGCTTTTCTAAGGGTAAAGATGAAAGAGAGATTTTTACACCAGGAAACGTTGTTCTTAAAAATGAATAATTGAGTAAATGACACAAGGTGATCCCAAAGCAACTCCCTCTGTGAAATTCATCTGTGCTTTATCTTCCTTTGGAAACCCAAGAGTCCAGTTAAGGCCACCCCCCAGAGTACAGCTCATCACACCTGCCCTGCTCTTTTGTGGTTTTATTACTGCGCACCTGAAATACTTGGCTTTGACATCCTCATTTTGAAGAGATGCTGGAAGACTTTAATCCCAAGGTTCTTGGCTTAGGTAAGATGTCTTCACTTGGACAACTTGTTATATAGAGGAACAAAATTCAGGTTATTTTAGCTGAATGAACTGAATTTTAGCACTTAAATTCTAGCATTTCTGCTGTCAGAGCCTCGCAGAACCAGACCTAAACTCAATACACCAGGCAAAAGTAACAACTCGGTGAACCAGACTCACATTTCAGATCCTCTGATGGGCATTTGTGGCAACCTCACCAACAAAGTGATGCTTTTGCTTTGTAAACAACTATCATAATAACAGAATTATCTGGTGAAAGGTTGGAGACAATGCCTTTTTTTTTTTTTTTTTTTTTTTCCCCCTAATTTAAAGCCACCACCTGAACATTTTCAACTGCCTCAAACACACCTTCCAAGACAATTAGGCAAGTAAATATTGTAAAATATTGTAAAATATAAAATGAAGAAAAATCTCCCTTTGGGTGTGACTTTCTTACCCATGCAAACAAAATTCTTTTATCACTACAGAGGGAGCTACCTCATGCTTACTAGCAACCCCTTTTTCTTACACAGATTTCTTACTGGCTTTCTAGCTATCCTTGGGGTTTTTAAATTGTCCTGACTGATCTCAAAAACATACAGACACGCACACACACGCATTAAAAAAAAACCAAAAAAAACCAAACCAAAACAAACAAACAAAAAACACCCAAACAAACAACCAAACAAAAACCCCTAAAGCAACCAAATACTTAATTTTGCTCATCTGTAAGATAAGGTTTTCTAAAAATCAGCAATAAAAAGATTAGACATTGTTAATATATTTGTGTTTTAAAGTGAAAATTCAAAATGACAGTTAAAATGAAACCCACTTTATTTAATTTTACTCAACGTGTAAACTTTCATCTTAAAAGTGCCACTAAATGTCAGACTCTTAAATATCAAACTGTGACTCAACTACATGCTTTTCTGCTAATATGCAGCAATTCAGAGGATTTTAAAACAGGGATCATGAAGCTTTTTAAACTAAGTTCCCTGTAAGAAGTTTAGTCCTTACCACTTTTCATTTTAAAGTGAAAAGCCATTTCATCCAGCCCAGTAATCCATTCATTTCAGCCCAGTAATATTATTCTGCTTTGGCTCAACTGTTTGTGCCTTGGTGTTTCATTTTGATGGACACTGAGCATGTGCAGACTACATTCCAACCTGAAATTCTGCAAGAATATGTAGTGAATGACCATGCTGATTTATTTATTTATTCTTTCAGTCATTTATTTACTATTCTTTAAAAACTTAGATACCAGAAGTTGTGGAATTGTTTTGGATAATTGTTCTCAGGTTTCTGCAGCACTCCCAAAAAGTATCAACAGGTTCTACTCAGCTGGGACCTCTCTGAATTGTCAAGACAAAAAATGTCAATTCTGACAACAATGATTTTTAACTATAAAGTAAAACAGTTTTCTACATTCCATTGAAATAATTGAAGCCACAGTGCTTAAGGCAACCGTTAAAAGAGAGCATAAATTTATATATATATGTGTGTATGCACATAATTTCCAGATTATATATGGAACATCCCTCACTACTCTAATAGGAATATTCTTTTCACAAATCTCTTAAATGTATATAAAAACAAAAAAAAAGCTGGAAGCAGGCTGCAGTCAGAAATTATTATGCACAAAAGGTAATGGATGTGTAACTATTCCTAAAGCATTAGGAAACCCTTTTGACACGCCTATAATGTTCTTATTGCAGCAGTGGAATATTTTATATGATAGGATGCATGCAAAATATCATCAAATCATTGCAGAAAATTTCCCACCTCACTATTAACTTAATAAAGGTGTTAAATTATTCTTAATTTAGCCTGTATTCCCTTGTGAGAAATACAATGAGATGTTGGGGAGAGTAAATTTGCATGGAATCAACTTTGCCACCTGAAAGAACTATAGTGAGTGAGGTGCATAAATTACCAGACACCCAAGCTGACATATTTACAAAGGCATCTCCAGCATTCTTGGTCTAATCTAGAAGCATCTGAAAAAACAAAATTACCCAAAATCCAGAACAAATTAAAACAAACAAAAAAATTGAAACAACCCCCCCCACCCCAAAAAAAAGAGAAAAACATAAAACCCAAAAACAAACAGACAAAACCCCCCAAACCATACAAGCTAAAAAAGAAAAAAAGAAAAACAACAACACCAACAAAAACCTGAGGCTGCGTCCTGTCTCCGCATTTCTCGCACCGCAACATCAACCCTCAATGTAAAAAAATCCCAGTTTGTTAAACCATCTCTATTATTTCTAGTGCTGGATTGAACACAGTAGAGTTAGGGTATTTTTTATTATATTCACCTGTCAGATAATTTTATCTGTTTTTTGGGGTTTTTTTCCCCAAACCTAGGGGGGAAAAAAGTACTTTCTTACTAATACAAGCATTCAAAATATGTTAATTAACAGTATTCTTTTAGAATGCAGGGAATATACTTGAATTTTAAGAGAAACGTGAAATAAAATTAAACATCCAAATAAAGTAAAAACCCCTCAGACTTTGGCCCTTAGAGGGCCAAAGATAAAAGAGACACCATCCTTGGTGTCTTTTTATCTGCCAGGAGGAATATACTCAAATTGTTACTTAAAAAAAGGTTATGGGTACAGAGCTTTCTTAAGCATTTTTTTCCATTGTCTTTCCTGTTCTTGTGTCTGAACATAATTTTTTAGGCAGGGTTCCAATCAGAAGTTCCAATCTGTTCTGATTTTATCATTAAGTTAATGAAAGACAAGGAAAATTACCATCTCTTAGGGGAAAAAAACCAAAATGACCAAAACAAACAAACCCAGAAGAAAAACAGCCTTTAAAACATCAAAGGCTATTTTCTTTATTACATGGTGCAGTACAACACAATAATAGAAACACTCTGCTTTTTTATTGCTTTGAGATGAGACAGTGGCCTCAGAGAACTCTTAAAATTTATATTGCTAGATTCAAGACAAATCATAAGAAAACCACCCAAACATGCTCCTCCTCACAACTTTATTTATAAATGCCATTTGCAGGGTTTTCTGTAGAAAATGTCTACTGGAGTTCACTCCTAGAGCTGTTATGGCTTTGGTAAAAAGAAGCACTTCTGACAGCACCTTTTCACTCCTTTCTGTGCTCCTTTTCCCAAGTACTTATATTTTTGACATCCACCTTTGGCTGGTAGAGCCTATTGTGAAAGGTTTTAGTCTTCTCTTTTCACAGTTCCGTGTGTAATACAGTAGCACCCAATTAAATAGATATCTGTGTGCATTTATACATGCTAGTAAGAGTAATTTGCTCTATTTTCTCCCTTTAAGATCTCAGTTTTCATCAGGTCTCTGTATGTCATGGGTTAATCAGAGAGGAACTGAGCACCACATAGCCTCTGGCTCACTTTTCTCCCTCCAGCAGGATCAGAGAAAGAGAACTGGAAGAGTGAAAGTGAAAGAAAACCTTGTGAGTTGGGATACTACCAGTGTAACCCTTGACACAAAATAAAATAAAATACAATAAAATAAAGAAATAAAATAATAATAATAAAAAGACAAAGCAACCACAAAACAAGTAAAATGACACAAAAATAAACAATGGAAACAAAAATTATAATAACAACAGTGGCAGTGATGATGGTGCTGAAAGGAAATAATAAAGTGAGATAAATTAAACTCAAGAAAAACAACTGATACAAATGAAAACCAGAAATGAAAACTCACCACCAACTGGCTGATTCCCAGGCTGTTCCCAAGTAGTGTCCTCCCTTCCAGCCTTCCCCCAGCTTTATACACTGGGAATGACACCGTGTGGTCTGGGGTATCCCTGTGGTCAGCTGGGGTCAGCTGTCCTGGCTCTGTTCCCTCCCAGATCCTCGTTCACCCCCAGCCTCCTCACTGATGGAGGGAGAAGTCCACAAGTCTCTTCTCGTTGAGAGATACTGAATTAGAAAACAAGCTTAAAACCTTTTCTCTTTCCTATTTTTTGCCTTTCTTTGGTAATTTTTATTGTCTTTTATGAACATCTTTTTTTCTAAATGTTGGCAGATATCAGAGATTCAGAAATGACAGATGGCACAAATACTTTTATTAGTGGTGAGGGTTTGATTTTTCTGGGGTTGAGTGGGAGAGAATGTGCACACATCATCTCTCACAAAACAAGAGATTCTTGTGTTACAAAGGCGACCTTAGCCAGAGGCATTTTACCCATTAGTAGCAGACAGGGTGGGAGTTCCTTTGTGCTGACAGACATGAGGTCCTCATGGAGGAGAAAAGTGTTGCAGGCACAGGAGTGACAAAGATTTTTCTGTCTGGATCAGCAATGAGCACTGTCATCCTCTCACTCAACTGCAGACAGCTGTCGCCTGTACATATCAGGCAAAATCTGCAGTCCATCAAACATTTATATTGTAGCCATGCATTTTAAGCTTGAAAAACAATTTTATGTTCTCTGGACTGGCCTCCTAAATAAATGCAGGCCATGAAGTTAGACACATATAGTGACTGGAGAGTTTACTCTTCCATTTCAGTTCACCACATTTCCCTTACAGCTGATTTATCCATCAATAAATCAAATGTGCAGATTAGACAAATCACACTTGCTAGTAACATTTCCTGTAGCAAACATCTTAATCCCATTTCATGCTTTTTATGGAGTGCTATTAATTTTTTGCCTGACTCTTGTTACTCTCCGGGAATGCGAGACACACATTAAGAAAATATTTATTGAAGTTAAGTAGTCATTTTATTAAAAGTGGACATGGATATATAGACACTGAAGCCAGCATTTTGCTCTGCATGCTCATGTTACCCCTGGGGAGAAATAGTAAACACCATTAATAGCTTATTTAAATTCAGAGATAGCTATCACAGAGATGAAAAATGTGAAACTCTGCAGTCAAAAAATAAAAAAAAGAAGCTATACCTTCACAAAGGAAATATTTTTGAGCTCCAAGGCTCAGAATGACCATGAATGTAATGACTTCTGTTGAAGGAAAGATTGAGAAATTTCTTTTTGGCATTTCATATCCCATGATCAAAGGAGAATTGCCTCCTGTCTAATATAATGTCCCCAGTAGTACGTGCACCAGGACCTAATAACAGTCACAGAAACTAAAATATAGGCATCCAATTTTCTTTTCTTTTTTTTTCTTTTTTTTTTTTCTTTCCCTTAGAAATATGCATTAAAGAAGTAGACGAGAGTTTTTAGCCCAAAGATTGTCATTTGTTCGTGTTTGGTACTGCTTTATCACTTTCAGAACCAAAGTTTGCCAACTCCTTTTCCTTTCTGCCTATATCTTCAAAACCATTAAATCATGTAATAATTATGAAACATTTAATTTGGTAGGAGCAGGGGAAGGGGAATGCAAAGGGCAACAGAAAGGGGAAGGGGGCATCACATGCCTGGAAATGTGATTAACTGAAATGCTGAACGATAACATTTTTTAGAAACCCCTTCTATTTATTTTTATCTTTCGGTTCTGGAGGAAGAAGAAGGGAAAATCCAAAGGGGAAAGAAGTCTTTGAATACATGTGAAACTTAACAGGTTTGAATTTCTAAAGGTTTATTTATTTGTGTGTGCTGTGATCTTACCTGTGAGGAGAGTCCTATACCAACCACCATTCTGATCTGAAAATGTTTACACAGGTCCTACAGTTGCTTTGCATATGTTGTAAAGGGTCTCGGAAAACCATTAATTAACATTTTCCGTGGTGAGAGAGCAGCAATACATTTTGATCCCTGTTGTGGTCCTTTAACAATAACTACAATAAGGATTCAAAGTGCCAGAGGGCAGGGATGGATGGGATATGGGCAAGGAATTGTTCCCTGGCAGGGTGGGCAGGCCCTGGCACAGGGTGCCCAGAGAAGCTGTGGCTGCCCCTGGATCTCTGGCAGTGTCCAAGGCCAGGCTGGACACTGGGGCTTGGAGCAGCCTGGGACAGTGGGAGGTGTCCCTGCCTATGGCAGGGGTGGTACTGGACGGACTTCGAGGTTCCTTCCAACCCAAACGGTTCCACGATTCTATGACTATGAAAATCTTCCCTTTTATGTTCATCACATTCCCATTTTTAGGTACTGAGATGGCTTCCAAAGACCACTTTGGTCCACATTTTTCCATTCAGCTGACTTGTCTTCTGATGTCTTTTTCCATGTCCCACAGAGTCTAATGAGATAGGTAATGAAATATTACAGGTGCCTAAACTGTTCCTGCACCTTTATTTTTCCTCAGGTGGTAAGAAATATTATTCCTGTACCATAAGCTCCATGATTTTAACTGCATCTGACTGATACATAATCTCCGCATGTTACCAACAAGAAGCATTACAATGCATGCAACTTTCTTAAAAAAACCAAATCACAACAACAAAAAAAAATGGGTTTAAAAAAAAAAAGAAAAAAAATCTACCTGGTTTCTTGTGAGCAGCAGTATAATATTAGTTTTTGAACACCTAACACCCAGATGATTGACCTCAGGCAAGAAAAAGTCATAGTTATTTGACAGATAGAGTTGCAGATTAAGTTTTATTTCATTGAGTGTCTTGTCATAAGCATGTCTTTAAGGCTGAATCAAGGTACATGACTGCATTCAGAGTACCATCTAAGTAATTGGACTCTTCACTCTGCATCTCTTGGACCAGCAAAATTGGACATTCCCAGCAGATTCCAGCATGTTCTACCTTCACAGGAGGAAAATTTTGTCAGACTTTTACAATTAGCTTTGTTCTAAAGAGTAAAGTGGAAAATAAAAAATAAAAAAGAAAGGAGGAAAATTAAAGACATAAAATCACTTGGTATAATCCTTTGCAAATCATAAATGAGTGAGAAAATTTACCACCTGAGTTCTACTTTTAAATGAAAAGGAAAGCAGTCTTTGCAGTTAGGACTGGCCTTAACAAGATTTTGATTTTGCTAAACTGCCTCAACTAAATTAGCAGTTACTCTGAACATTATCTCAGACTCCATAAATTTGTTACTTGGTTGGGGACTCATGTTCCTCAGGACTTCTTGTGATTTTACAAGAGCTGGGTTAGCTGATTCCCTCTGTGTTTTGAATACCTGCCCCATCTGTAACAAAACACAGAGTGTTATTTCTTTTTGGACAAATGTCACCACTGCTAGTGTTTAATATTTCAACTAAGTGTTAAATATTTAGGAACTTTGTACCAGTGAGTAATGTGCACTAGGAAAAGAAATCGATGCCATAAAGAACAGAGAGTTTTCCTTACCCAGCTTCTGATTTTATCAGTTCTTAGTAGGAAGCTGTCCCATGGTTTTGGATAGCTGGGAGCATGCAAGCCACTTTACTCTATGCCAGCTGCTAATAGTCCAAGGCTTACTGGGCCATAAGGAGCTAGACAGGCACATTTTTATTTGTCTGCCCATCCATGGAGAAATAAATTATTTTTTAATTTACTTATCCCATTTTCCAATTAATTTGGCCATATCAACATTCCAGTACCCAGCAAAATGTATTTGTATTGGCAGAGTTGTGCAAAAGCTGTGCTTGAAGTACTGCAAATTCGAATTCCTATTAGCTATTCAATTAAGCAGAAGGAAGTTTAAATTACCAGCTTCTGACTTTATTTATTTATTTTTACAGAAGACTAGTAGTTAACCACGTTTAAAGTCACATGAGTAATAAGGGAATATATACTGGATCAAGCCACAAAAGACATGGGGGAAAAAAAAAACCACAACAGAATAAGAGAAATGAGAAGAAAAGGAAACACATTACCATTGGAAAATAATTTCTTACTTAATTATGATCTGATTCAATGACTTATTAGACTTCTATTTAAAAAGAAAGTCTGATACTTAAGTTGCTATTAAACCAAATTGATCATTAGTTTAGGAAACACAGGCAACCTTTTTATTAAGATGCTGCTTCCAAGTTATGTAGCTTTAAATAGATATCTCTCTCCAGTAACCCAACTCAATGGAGCCAGCTAAAATATTTTGTGTGAATAAGAAAAACAGCTAGAGCATGCTCTGCAGAAAAGAATTGATCTAAGCTGCTTAGGGATACTCTAGAAGAAGCAGTGTCTGCTTTCTGTTATCTTGAGAACAGTATTGGCTGCCTGGCCTCTGGGAAAACAATCCTTCCCTAAACTGTAATACTTCTAATTTTTATTATTTTTAAAGTACGCTTGCTACAGGCACACTGATTTAAAACTTCAATTCCATTATTAATGTAATTAAAAAATACAAGTTTTTTTCAAGATGGGTGAGCCCGTAATGATCACAAGTGGAGAGTATATCCATTTGTAGCAAAATGTTTGTTTAATTTAATCAAAGTTAAGCAGACAACAACAACAACAAATTAACAGTCTACAACATCAATGTTACATGTTAAATTCTACCTAAAAATCATGAAAAAGGCAACAAGTCTTTTTTTGACACCTGCTGAAATTTTATATTTTTTGGATAAATGTCTGTAAGTAAGTAAAAGGTTTTAAAAACTGAAAGACACATAAAAAAATCTTGATTGCCTCAGCCCTGTCTAAATGACTGGGTTTATGAGTAAAATTTTCAAAACAATTTTGATGTCTGAGCCATTTGACAAAATGTTACTCAGGCTGTTGAATCAAGAGTCTATTTCCAAAATCACAGCACTTGAACAAGCAGAGTTTCTTTCTGTAGAAAGAAATAAATATTTAAACATAAAGTTTTGACTTTGTTGTTAATTTAGGGTTAAAAAGATGATATATTACAGAATTCAGTGTTTATGAAAAAAACCCAAAACTTTGCAAATGAAGATACTTGATTCTTTAGTTTTAAATCTTTTGACCTTCCTTCCTTCCTTCCTTCCTTCCTTCCTTCCTTCCTTCCTTCCTTCCCTCCTTCCCTCCTTCCCTCCTTCCTTTTGTCACACAATATTTACATATTATATCAAGATTTACAAGACTATGTATAGACAAGATTTTTTTCAGTTTTATGTATATTTCCTCTGTCCATATTTGGATTCTTTAATCCCAGAAGAGATGCAGTTGCTGTTAGAAATAACAAAATAATTTCCAGAAACATATTATTGATTAAAATCTTATTAGAGTAATAATGTACTCAGTAAAAAATCTGATGTCACTTAGAGAGTCCTAAGTAAATAGAACAATTTATTATAAGAGAGGAAGTTTTCCTTTAGTTTAATTTACAATTTCTATTGTTCATGTGTCTATTTTTAAAAGAAAAAGCTATTAGAAATTAAAATAGGAAATGGGAAATTCATATAATAGTTTATATTACTCAGAACACAGTTCTGGTCTAAAACTATCCAAATAACCTAAAGCAAACTGGAAGGATTTAAGAAGTTGAAAAGAAGGCTATAATTGGAAATTTAAATTTTCTAACTTTGAAATTGTATCAAGATGGACTACACAGAGCAAATTTGTCTTTTACAGAACCCCTTATCCTATACTCCCAATTATTTAAACATTCATGGCATTAGAAACTCCTGTGGTCCAAATTTTCAGAAAGAGACAGTTTAATTTTTTTATTAATTATTTGGTCTTGATTTGCCCAAAAGACCAGTCTTTGAGAAAACATCTCCCTCTTGTAAGCTTGTTTTTTTCATAAAGTTTAACTAATTAGATTAATCTTATACTCAGATTTTTACACCAGCTTATCATTTATAACTTAATGCCTTGAGAAACCATGAGAGCTTCAGACTGACTTTGACTCATCAAGATTTCCTTGTAGGATGCAGACCAAACCTGACAATGTGAAAATATTCTAATTATACAGACCTTGTAAAGGAAATACAAAAGAGAATTAGTTTAATAGTGGTTTTTTGTTTGTTTGCCCTTTTTTTTTTTTAATTATGACTACTAGAATTTAATAAAAAATGTTTTGAAATTAACATTATTTTTTTATTTTTCTCATAGATTCATCTCAATTAAAAAAAACCCACCTGTTGGCTTATTCTGCTTTTTCCTGCTTTGCCAGAGGCAAATGTCTCACCCACACAGATGGATGTATTTCATATAAGACTGACAACAGAATGCATGAAATAGAAAAATTTTAACATGCTGTATAATTATATGATATTATATATATACACGTAATATTATATAATATTATATAATTCATTGGCTTCATAGTTAGACCTTCAAGGAAAACCTCATGGACTGGCATTGTCAATGGGACTAGAGTTAATTTTTTCTGATTCTGCATCAAAATTAATGGCAGTTGTTCACACTTTCACCCTTTGGCAGTGCATGTGTGTTTATACAAACAGATATTGAGTAAGCATGTGTAGACTAAAGAGACATGGGTTAATAATATTTTTTTTTTCCTTTAAGTATTTTTAAAACACAAGAAAAAAATCCAGCTTAGCACACAGTACTTGGTGTAACTCTCATTGTAACTTTGGCCTAAAAGAAACATATATTGCAGTGTGATTCATTTTTACAAATGGTCATAAAGTGTCTTCTGGTACTGTGTGTCAGATAATACATTATTATATATTATATATTATAAAATGTGTTTCTATTATATATTTATTGTATTCTCTTCTCAATTATTAAATATATAATTATTAATTAATAGGCTTATGTTTTCACTAAAGTCTTGTTGACATAAATGAATATTTTAATACCCCTCTTTTATCTATGATGTGGAGAACAGAAGACACTGGACAAATTAAGACAGGTTTCTGATTTACATCCTTACCTATGGGAAGATATGGATCCTCATCTCTCATAGATTTAAGATAATTTTCTAAAAACTTGCTTCACTTTTGTGTTTAATAAACTTATACAAGGAGGTCTGTGAATAAAAAGTCATGGGTTTGGGAGGGTCGTAGCTCTCTAAGTGCAGGGGACTTACCAGGATTGATCACAGAATTGTATGGACTAGAAAGAATACACAAGGTTGTGTTATTCAAAGCAGAGATTAACTTCAGACTGGAATTAGCATTGTCAGGGCCCTGACTGGTCAAAAAAAAAAAAAAAAAAAAAAAGCCAACTCTCTATGAGCAGTTCCAATACCTAATCGTCCTGACCTTGAAAAGGCTTCTCCTTAATACACTGGATCCTTCTCCTTAATATACTGGATCCTTAAGTTCCAGTGGAAATCACCTCCATTCCTGCCACCTGTATCCTCTCATCTCTCAGCTGTGCTGCTCTAAGCCTTCTTTTGTCTTCTGCATGGGGTTCTTGCCTTTAATGAATTTAAAACTGAATTTAAATCATCCTTAACCTTTTCTTTTTGAAGCTAAACCAACTGACCTCCCACAGCCTTTTCTCAGCATAAACATTTCTATGCTGGTGTCCTTCAACAATTATTTCCAACATGTTCAGACTAAATGTTTTCAAAAAGATGTCAGCACAGCAGGACAAAAAAACCTGTGAGTCTTCATCACCACCAAATATTGAGGTGACAGCTGCTCTGCTGAAGTCAACATCTCAGAGTGATGTCAAATCTGTGCCTGTGCTTTTCAACTCCATGTAAACACGATTATTTGAAGTAGCACACTGTTTCAGATTTCTTGTCAAATGCATCTTGCTAGAAAGGTGAGGCAGGTTAATCCAGTTATAATACAATTTTTAACATAATAGATCAAAACTGATTTTCTCTGTTACTTACGTGTCTGGGTAAGAATGGGTCTTAGAGATAGCTTTCAAATCATTTGAACAACAACAAGAAAAATTTGCCTTTGACCTTGTGTTGTGCCATTGTGAGACCCCACCTGCAGAGCTGCCCCAGCCCTGGAACCAGCACAGGAAGGAGCTGGAGCTGCTGCAGCCAGGCCAGAGCAGGCTCCAGGATGAGCAGAGGGATGGAGCAGCTCTGCTGGGAGGAAAGGCTGCGAGAGCTGGCATTGTTCAGCCTGCACAGGAGCAGCTTTGGGGTGACCTCAGTGTGGCCTTGCGCTGCCTGAAGGGGCTGCAGGAAAGATGGAGAGAGACAATTGCCAAGGGCTGGAGGGACAGGACACAGGGAATGGCTTCCCAGTGCCAGAGGGCAGGGATGGATGGGATATGGGCAAGGAATTGTTCCCTGGCAGGGTGGGCAGGCCCTGGCACAGGGTGCCCAGAGAAGCTGTGGCTGCCCCTGGATCCCTGGCAGTGTCCAAGGCCAGGGTGGACACTGGGGCTTGGAGCAGCCCCAGGGATAGTGGGAGGTGTCCCTGCCCATGGCAGAGGGTGGGAATGGATGAGGCTTAAGATTCCGTCCAACCCAGCCAAGAACCCATAAAAGAACCAAATTGAAAACTGGGAGTAAAATATTGAATCCCAAAGTACTTTAATTGGGATTCCATTTCCTATCCAGACTGGAAGGGAGCAGATCATCCAGTATTCTTTACTTTGGAAGAATGATTGTTTTTCTGTCCTGACTTCCCCATTCTTTACACTGCATTTACCTGCATATGTGTGAGGCTAAACATGCTCTTATGTATGATCTGTGATGAGTTTGGGGTTGAGAGCGTACCCAACTGCTTTTCAACTCATGGTTGTTCCCCTCTCCTCACAAATTCTCCAGTCTTGACAATGAATTCAATTCTCAAACTTTTGCACTGAATCAGAACAGAAATCTGAGTGTTTTCCCTCTCCATTTATGGGGGTTTATGAGAAGGAATGCTGTTTTAAAAAAAATTATAAATGTGACATTTTCCCTAACTACAGGATTATTGCCTTTTCTAGAGGATTAAATCCAAGCTACCTCACAGTTAAGTATAAAGTTCTCTTCACTGTCGGATTCAGCTGTCACAGGGTTTTCATAACTGCTGGATGTTTTCAGGGTTGTAAAGGATCTAAGTAGAATGCAGGATAAATATTAACTGATCTCAAGTAGTTAGGCAGAGCACGTACATGAGAAGAAGAAACCTTACAAGCAATTGTTTTCCTGAAGCAATATAAGGCAGAGATGTATGACAGAATTCATATTTTTATGTGTAACTTGTCACTAGTTTTACAAATGGAACAGATTCCAGATTTCAAATATCTGCTATATTACAAATATTGTGTATCAGAAGAATTCAAAATGATCTTTCAAAATAATGCCTTTTTTTACCTTTGAACAAGTAATAAATAATTGTAATTAAGACAAGCAAACAAAACCAAAAAGAAAATGGTAAAGATATATCTAATAAAACCATAGGGAAATTACCACTGTTGATTATGTCTCTAAATTATTTTGAAGTTTGCATTAATGAAACTGCAAATTGAATTAAGTACCTTAGTCTGCTTCTAGAAGCTGCTCAGTCTGATCCATTAAAGAATACACATTTTCACTGCAGTAATCAGAGGTTTAAATGGGCTTAATGTAATTAGAAAAACCTTTGGAGATATATATTATCTCTTATGAAAATGGATATGCTTCCTAGATTAGAAGACATTGTTTCAGCGTCAGTGTAGGACTATAAAATTACAGCTCTAAGTTTCTAACTATGATTAGTCATGGGCACAGGGATCCTGTTGAATATAAAAAGAGGCAAATGCAGTGGAAACATATATGTACAAAAATCACACTGATTATCCCTATCAATACTCTAAAGCATGGCATGAAAAATGATTCACAATTGGCACAATACTTTTAAACAATTCTGAAAATATAACTGTGAAAGTCCTACCCCAGTTTATGATGTCAAACAAGTGTCAGTCATGTGGCTAATAAGACATTTAAGCTTCATTTTTCACATCATAATCCATACAAATAAATCAGTGCTTCTCTATATGAATCCAAGCTCCATACACAGAATAAAAAAATCACAATATTCTTTCATGAAAATTCAAATTATAGAAGCCCAAATTCCTGACCTGCTTACGTATCTGCTATTACCTACATGCAAACATTCATGCGTGTCTGCATTCACCCTGTGCTAGTGCTTGTAGGATTGCAACTTTCATTTTCTAAACAAGAATCTCAGCAAAGAAACTGGGAAATGTGTGTTTTTTTACAGCGTCCAGCACACTGGTTTGTCATGGCATTCACCACATAACACTTCAAACTTGGTAATTTGTTTCATTTAGATTAATGTAATGATAACACTAATTTTTCTCTTCTTGAGATATGATTGGCTGAATATCTTAAGCATGTGTTAATTTTAATTACAAGCTGAAATTTTAACATAAATGTTCATGTGGTTGGGGTTAAAGCACAAACTTAAGAGCTTTGCTGGAACTAGGATCTTACTATATACTAAGCTCTCCCCACCCATGAAATCAGTCCCCAAGACAGTAAAAACATGATTATTAGCTCTGTTTGATGTATGCTTTCTCCCTAGGGAGATGTTTACTGGGTCAAAAAGGGACTCAGGGTGCAGCCAAAATGCAATTCCAATGTGGAGGATCAGCCAGAAAATCGCATTTTGCCTCTAAAGCCGCTTGATCTTCCCACTCGATGTGGTTTTGTCAGGAGCAACCTGCCAGCAGTGTTATCTTTTCCCCCTGAGAAGGTGTGCACTGAAACACTGCCAGCTGTCTGCAATGTCAGGTGCAGGCTTACCTGGAGAGCTAAAAAGGCTGGAGCCTCCTCCCCTGTGTAGCCATTTGTTTGAAGCAATTTTCTGCTATTCTTTGAGTGATTTGACATGGTGACGGCCAGATGACTGTTCATTTCTTGCTAGATGTCATCTCAGTAATTTTGTAAGGGAATACTTCTCAGGAAGAACTGTGTTATTTCATATTCCGGTCCTCACACGGCCCCCAGGTGAAGAAGGGACGTGCTAACTGCCATGCAGAAGGACAGATTGCCATGGATCTGTCGAGTCTTTGTCTCAAGAACACTGCAAGTCACCACTCTGCAGTGGTGATTAACTCCCATCCAATTAGCCTGAAACCAACACCATGGACTGCTGCAAAAATGGAAGGTTTTGATCTTAATGTAACCAAAATTTCTCCTTTGGCAGCTTCAGAGTTTATTTACATTCCCTTATTTATCTACTGATGATCAATATGCTTTCGCATACCTGAACATTTTGAGGCCAGATTGACTTAGCAAAGCATTTTCAAACAGCTGAAAGGAGTGTTGTCTTATAATTTTAGTTGTCAGTGGTTTATTTTCTTATTCTGTCACAAACACTTATGTAAGTGTTAAACACTTTTTAACAACTTACGTAGGTTGTTAAAAAATTGTTAATTTCTCATAGCTGTGACAGATGAGTCACGTTTCATTTGGTTCTCTTGCTTTACCCTCCATCCTTTTAAAATTTGTCTATTTAGCAAGAAAACATGATCTTAAATAAAGTGAGTCATAATTCTATGACAAAATTAAGCATTTTTGTTGGCTTTATTTTGATAGTTATAAAATAATATCAAGATAGATGTTTTGAAATATCCATATCCCTGGTGCCCTCACCCTGAGACAATAAATGTTTCTGAAGCCTGACCCCAAACCAAAGTCTTGCAGATTCTGGAAGGCTTTGAGTCCCTATGTGTGCATCAATATTTAGGTACAATATTGGCATTTTCTCTGCTTAACCTAAGAGTTTTGCCTTTTTTTGAGGTGTGTTTAAATTTGTTCCCCCACTGGAAGCACGGAGTACAAAATGTACATTACTCATTTCTGATGCTGCGATTCACTCTATACCCCCTTTTCTCCTCTTATATTTGGGGGTTTCCTCCATCTTCAAGGAGGATAGTAGTTTGCAAAAGAACTTTGAGGAGTCCTTGGCAATATGGCACTAGAAAAATCAAAAGAATCATGTAGAAAGTATCTTGTGTGGCCTGCAATTTCTGACACAGGAAGAAAAGTGTCTGTTCATTTCATGGATTGACATATAAATTTTACATATCTGTAAAGACTTGTGTAAGAGCAGTAAATTTAGTTTTAGTGGGAATTACATATTCAGAAAATGCGAGTGAGTCCTTTAGTATGTCATTAACACAGAGAAATGGTGTAATTACAATGTATAGTCTTCATTTATCTCCTTTACAGTTGTCAGCATCAGAAATCCTCAGAATTTGCCTAAAACATGTAAGTCTGTGATATTTGATAGCACACTTAATCAGTGATTGTAATCAGTGATTGGCTGTTAAAAATCCCAGTACATTTATAATGTTTTTGGCAGGCAGAATAAGAATGTTTTTTGTCCTCGATATCTTTGTTTACTTAAAAACACAACTGTTATTTCTAGTTAGGAACTAAGTAGTCTCCAGTCTGCTGTTTGAAAGTAAAATGACAACTTATGTGGAGATAATTATGCAAGAATGGGAACACTGCTTGATTGAAACAATCAGTTCAGGCAAAAATACACAGTCTCAAATTTGGAAGTGACAAGATGTTACAGTACTCTGGGCTTATTTATATTTCTTTGTCATTTTCTCTGAATTCTTAAACTGGTAGAAAACAACCATGCTCTACCAGTTTGATCTTTAATTTTTTTTTTTTTTTTTTTAATTTTCTGTTAGTCGAAGGAATATATGTAATTTTTCTTTTATGCCATATGTTGCCTAATTACAGAGCATATTTTATGCAGAGCTTTGAGTCCTGCGTTTGCAACGCAGGACTCAAAGCTACCAAAAAAAATTGTAAAACACAAGGAGTGCAGGATCTCATTGAGGTAACTGCACTAGAGTTCACCTACGCAGATGTTTAACCACTTAATTAAGAGAAAGAGTCATTTATTTAGGGTTTCCTAATGAGTGAAGGAGGACATCCTTATTGATAGTGCAGTCTAAATCCAGTCTATCTAAACCTCAAATAAAAAAATAAAATAAAACATTGGTGGTTATAGCCTAGTTTAGCAAATGATTTGAGATTTGACTTAGAGACATTTGTTTGTATTGAAAAACAAAAAGCACTTGGTCCTTCTAGCCTATACAGCACTTCTAGGATTTATGTCTCCAAGGAAATAGAATTCTGGGGCCTCGTAGGAGAGTTCTTATATCTTGGCTTGGATCCAGCAAAAAAAAAAAAAAAAAAAAATTTTAAATCATTACTGGATTTTGCATTCCAATTTAACAAAAGACCATTCCCAATCCAGTGAATTTATCTAAAAAGTTAAATTTTAATGGATTTCAAGCCTAATTTTTAGGGATGATATGAGTTAAGTTTAATTCTTCCCAGGTAAGCTGTTTTTATTTCAGCCATTAAGAAACAGCAGACCTAGGATTGACTGTATTGGATTATGTAACCTAAAAATGTGTATTCTATTTCATCTGTTGAAAGCTGTTTTTAGGGAATTGTTTTATCCTTCTCTCACCCTTCAAGGAGTGAGGGAGGAGGATGCTTTCTGATAATGACCCAGCCATTAAAACCAGGTGGGGCAGTGTTTCTTATCTCTTTCATCACCCCTCCATCCTCCAGGGGCACATCTTCTGATAATGGGCCATTAGGACCCACCAATGACATGACACATTCCATCATCCCATTGTGAGATGCTCCACCCAGTGGGGCAGGAGCCAACTGTTCCCAGATAGATAAAAACGGGGACTGAAGGACACAAAGTATCTGGTTTTTCCATGGGATTCCTGGAGGAAGACCGGACCCATCCTGTCACCACTGGACTTTCTACAGGACCATCTCTACTCCACAGAACCACATCTGTTACTCCAGGAGGATTTATTTGGACTGCTTCACACCAACAGGGTGCCAGGTCATATCCCTGACTCTGTCAGGATTTTTTCCAGGATTTTTTTTTTTTGTTTGTTTCCTTGCTTGTTTTTTTGTACTACTACAGTTGTATTTTATTTTATTTTTAATATTCCTAGTAAAGAACTGTTACTTCTATTCCCACATCTTTGCCTGAAAGCCCCAAATTGCAAGATTATACTAATTTGGAAGGAAGAGTGTTCACATTCTCCATTCCAAAGGAGGCTCTCTAGCTTTCCTTGGCAGACAACTGTCTTTCAAAACCAAGACATTGATTTTCTTGATATTTCTTTAAAGTTCTTCTGGTCTTTATCTGAACCTTTCATTTGTGACCATGGTTTTAAATGTTGCAAAATGAGATCTAACTATTATCATCATCAGTCACCAGAAAAAAATAGAGTGTCTTACCTTACTCAGCTCAGCTAGACACGCTTCTCAGAATTTTTGACAAAACTGTGCCAATGCCTAAACTCTTGCAGTGATACAGTTCTTTGTGTCTGGTTCAGTCCCGCTCCGGGCGGGAGCTGACCCCCAGCTAGCTCGAGTCAACACAGACACAAAGTTTCCAGTTCGTTTCGGCTTCTCGGCTCAGCAGCTAGACCCAATGTATCGAGACAGTCAACAGCAGCAGAAGAGAAAAGGCTGGCTCTCAGCTTAGCAGGTTAAAGATGTTTATTAGCAGGGAGCTCCGAGGCGAGCGGCTAGAGAGCTGAGAGCTCCGAGGCTGAGAGGTGAGGGCTGAGAGACCTGAGGGCTGAGAGTTGAGAGTTCCCAGCGCTGAGAGACCCTCTTCCTCCCTCCTACCCCCTATATACGGGGGAGGGGTTCCAGGGAGGAAACAACAAGACAACAAATCAGGGGGTACAGTGGGTCCAAGGTGTGCCCACCCCCAAGCCTTGGACCAACCACCCCCAGAGGAAAAGAATTCCCCCCAGAGGACCTATCACCTGAAGGCCTCTCCCTGAGATTTCGCAATCCGGGAGGGACCCTGGAGTGATAGACAGGCTGCCCCAGAGAAAGGGGGGGCAGGGGCAGAGGGGATGTTACATGTCATGTGAGGGGTGGGATGATTGACACAAAACACCTTATTATGCAGACAACACAAATGGATACAGAATTGGGGATACAGTGAAATGAACCATAACATAAACTTCTTACAAAAACCTAATAAAACAGTTCTGCACCACCACAGTTCTTCATCGCTTTAAGTCCTCCTGATCTTCCTCATCACTTTTCTCAGTATTATGGAGCATGGATGGAATGGATCTCAGGAGATTTTTCTAGCTCAAAACCCCATCAAAACAGGATCAACACAAAATTCACACCTATTTCTCCTGGGCTTTCACTAACAGAGCCTTGAAACAACCTGTCTTGGCAACTTTGATTGTCCTCATATTGTTCTTTCCTCTTTTCTCTATTTCCAGTCAGAAATCAGTAAAATGCCTCCTTTTTCTCATAGGGATTAGGAAGATTATGTTAAGTCCCTTCACACTTTTTTCCCTCCATTTTGAAACAAAACCTAGTTCCTTCAACCTCTCCTCACATGGCAAGTGCTACATTGCCCAAGAATTTTGTTGAGTGCACATCAAGTTATCTACATCTTTCTTACACTTGGAACCCAAAACATTTTGCAGTGGAGCCTGAAGTCTTGAAAATATCACCAAAGTGCTCCTAAAATGTGCTTTTACAGCACGTTTGGTGATTTTGCACCAAAATATCACACTGCTGTTTTTCCCATTCTTTTGTTTTATGGCATGCATATTGTTAAGCAGCTGTGCCAAGCTTAATTACACTGAATCTAATAGTAATAGATTTTTCTTGGTCTTTTGACGGTGCACTTGGTGCTGTCTGTGAGATTATATTTCTGGAAGATAACACTGCTGCTGTGCTATATGGAACATATATCATTTACAGAGATGAATTATACATTCTAACTGAAATTTGAATTATATATAAAACAAATGCATAATTTATGATTGTGAGTATCTATTGTATACACAAGATGATTTTTGAACTCCACTTTTTCTGTAGCAGTCAGGTTTCATTAGAAGCACTCTTCCTAAAACCTAGAACTTTCCCCAAATTTTTGTGGCATTATGACATACTGCAATAGTTTATCTTTTGCAACGTTGACAATGTCACATATCTTGTTTATTTCTTTGGTTGTGGGTTTTTAATTGAATATTCTGAGTAAATTTGAACGTTCTAATTAATATTCATATGCCTGTGGTCCTGGTGGACAAAAAGCCTTCTGATTATACAAAAGTTACTCCCTCTGGAAAATCTAGAAAATTAGGGTATTTATTGGGATTCTCCTTATATAAAGCATGTTTCATTTTGCACCTAGACTAATATTTCTTTTACAGTGAAAATATGAGAAAGTCGTGAAAAAAAATTCTTCAATATATTTCCTCACAATTAGACTACATGGCAAATATCTGGGTTTGTTAAATATTTTCTGAAGCAGGACATGTAAAATCCATAGACCTTCTGTTGGAGAATAATCAGGTTGCTGCAAACTGAAGTGTTTTAAACTGCTTCTTGTTGGCATGACAGACATTTGGAAAAAAAAGAAAAAATCATATTAATGGAATATCTTCTCCCTGGGAATCAGTTCAATGTAAATATTTAGATTAGTCTCATAAACTTGTATCACCCATATAAGCACTGCATAATTTTAATTAATACTAATTGTGCATTGAGACTGTAGATTCCTTTTCCTAAAATAGTTTTTCTCCTGAATTTGAGAAATCACTAATTTGGCACTCTCTTTTTCACCTGTTAATCCCTTATAATCCCATTGGATTCATGGTGGTGCATAACACAAATCTTCTTAACATAAAGAGAATCACTGGTACAAAAACCCTGACTGTTTTAGGAAGTGACTATCTGTCCCTCCTAACTTTTTTTTTTTTTTTTTTTTTTTTTCCCCTCCTTCTGAAATTTGTGGTAATTTAACTGAAGCAGAGGGAAGTATCCTTTTATATCCTCATTGATATTTGTGCTTTTTCAGCACATATTGTGCCTGAGAGTTTAATTGCATTTGCCATGGCCCTGCCTAATCTCTCTCTGTCCATTCAGACATGTCTGAAATAATTTGTTATTTTACCAATTTCTACCATCTCCTTTAACAAAAATCACCTCTTCTCTGAGGTTAGAAAAAACTTCAGAAAAATTTTCCCACAGCAATCCAACACTAATTTGCCCACTTCTTTTTTTTCAAACCATATGAAAATATCAAATAGCCTTCTTTCGTTTTGTTTTGTATTAACTGTTGTAAAAACCTTCTGTTAGACCTTAACCACAATTAACTACATTCTAGTTTAAATATGTAGTTAGTAAATAATTTCTAGATTAATTAGGCAACATGTTTTTCATGTCTTTAATCTTCCATATTTTTAAACCAACTGGAGAAAAAAAAAAAAGGAAAAGGAAATAAGAGGCATTTCAATGTCTGGCAGGGCATTCCAGCATAAGTATATAGAAATTGAAATTTTCAAAATTTAAAACTCAATTAACCATTCTAAGTCACCCCAGCTAATAAGCCATTTGTAAAAATAAAATGGTTAAGTATAATATACACCTCTGTTATATAATATGTATGCTGCATATATATATACACATATATAATATGTATATCGCAGTATCAGTTGTTTGTGTCACTTAGAAAAATTTTCAGATTTTCACAAAAGCACCCAACACGGATGTAAAAATTTAGCCTGCATATGTCATCAGGATGAAAACTTCTTACACAATGTTTACAACATTTATAACATTTCTGTCATTGAAGGCTCATATAAATGTTTTGAAAATAAAAAAATTCAAATATAAATACATTTTTATTTATTCTTAAACAAATATTATTTGACTTAATCATAATATCACTTAATAAGACCTAAGTATTCAATAAGTAATTAATAAGACCTAAAATAAATAAGACCTAAGTAATTTACCAGACCTAAGTAAGTAATAGAGTGTTGTTCTATTAATTTAGGGTTTTAATTTTCCTTGTTAGAATTCTTAAGGTTGACACTAAAATTTGTGGGTTTAAGATACAAGATATTTTTTAAAAGATAATAAAAAATATACAGAATTGCACCACGCACACAAAACTTTTCTTCTGAAATTCTTTCCGTCTCCTTATTTCAAACAAATTAATGCAGATTTTTAATATAATATATGAATTTTCTATTACCTTATGTATCACATATTCCACTGGTAATTAATATTTATCTTTATTAAATAATAATGATTCCAGAGACTAACTTAATCTGTGATGGATTTCTTTCATCTTTGCCACACACTTGAAGAAAACTGTCTTTTTTTTTTTTTTTTTTTCTTTTTTTCTCTAACTTTCTCCTTTCCAGTGCTACATTTCCACTTTTCCTTTATTTCTGTACTAAACTAACCAGAAACAGAACACTATCAAGAATTCCTCTTTATTCAGTGGAGGGCTGCCTCAGGACACTGGGTTAAATTGTAACTGTGGGGAGTCAGCCAAATGTGACACGTTTGGCAAATCAGGGAGGATTTGAGCAGGGACGATCAGAGCCCAGCATGCCGGGGGAATAAAAACTGGGAATAAATCTTTTGCAGCTACACGTTGTCACAGAGAGAAACAAATCTGCAGGGAAGTGTTTGCTTGGAGTTATTCAGACTTGCCTTTTATTTCTTCCTCACTTTTCAGGTATTTGAAACAAGCTCAACTAGTAGAAAATATTTTTCTTCTGGGTCGTTAACAACTTCAGTGACTATTTCTAACGGTCTTTTCTCTCTTCCTCCTTTTTTCTCCTTCCCCTGTTTTCTTTCTGTTCTTCTTCTCATATCTATATATCTATCTATATCTATATCTATCTATATCTATATCATCTACATTGATATCTTTATATCTATATGTTTATATATATAACAAAGAGAAGGAAGAAAAAGAAATATATATTATTTTTTAAATTTCTGAATGACAGTAAGGCTACCAAATATTCACTGTTCAGTGGTCAAATATTAACTTATGCAGGAATAAAAATGGTCATGTTAAAACCCAAAGAGTAATTCAATTTAAAAAAATTACATAAACCACTTTGGCACTGTAAGAGTGACCAAGAACTGTAACAGAAAGGCTATGAGTTTTCAGTCCCTGGAAACAGTCAAGAAGCATTTGGACATGGTAATGAAAGATGGGAAAGAGGGGCAGAACCAAGCAACGGTGGGTATGGTCTCAAGATTTATGTGTATGGCAGGTTTTTAGATACAGAATCTTCCATTTCATAGTAGCTTGGACTTAACAGGAAAATTATTATCATCCATGCATAAACTGCTGCAGTTTATTGCACGGAGATGGCATTACAGTAAAAGAAATTGTGGTTTTCTTACTACTCCTGTGCTGTTTGAATTAACACTGTGGTACTGTGAACAACAACAATCATGCATGGCTGAATCATTTGGCCAAGAGGACAAGGGCTTGGCCAGTGCTGGGGGAGGCTGCAGACCTGGTCATGATCTCCAGGATGTGCATCCTCCTTGTTGATTGCAAAACCTTTGTGCCAGGCAAATGAAAACACCAAGTTCATTATTAATTAAGAAGAATCTGTTTTACACATAGTATGATTACAAGTAACTGAAAGATCATTATGCTTCACAGTGATGCCAGAGTTAGGTAGGGCCTGAGATTTAGTCACCTACTGTGTGCAAGCCAAGATGTACCAATATCCATCTACACCTACCTCTACCTCTCTCTACCTTCCTCTATCTATCTCTATCTATACAGTTATCGCTATCACTATATCTATCTATCTATCTATCTATCTATCTATCTATCTATCTACCTACCTACCTACCTACCTACCTACCTACCTACCTACCTATTCTCCTGTATCCTGAGGTGCATCAGGAAGAGAGTGGGCAGCAGGTCAGGGAGGGATCCTGCCCCTCTGCCCTGCCCAGCTGAGGCACCTCTGCCGTGCTGGCTCCAGTCCTGGGCTCCTCAGGACAGGACAGAGCAGGAGCTGCTGGAGAGGGTCCAGGGGAGGCCACAGAGAGGATTTGGGCTCTGGAGCATCTCTGTGCTGGGCACAGACTGTGGGAGCTGATCCTGGTCAGGCTGGAGAAGGGAAGGGTGAGAGGGGATCCCATTAATCCATACCAACATCTCCAAGGGGTGCCAGAGGATGGGGCCAGGCTCTGTTCAGTGGTGCCAGTGGCAGGATGAGGAGCAGTGGCCATCAAATAAACCACAGCGAGTCCCACCCCAGCAGGAGGAAGAACTTCTCTGCGTGGAGGGGCAGAGCCCTGGAACGGCTGCCCAGGGAGGGCCTGGAGTGTCCCTGTGTGGGGACATGCCAACCCCAGCTGGACACGTTCCTGGGGCCTCTGCCTGTTATTTTAAATTTTAGTGATGCCATTGCTTTTATTTTCACCACATCTTTACCATCATAATGTCCACAAAGTGAACGTTGTTTGTTAAGAAACTCGTCCAGAAATTTATTAACTTATGCCAACAGCCCATTGCTTTAACCAGTAAGAATAATTATGTGTCTCCGGTTTGTAAGGGAACTAGGGAGTGACACACACTTGGAGGGGAAGGATTAGCAGGAGTTAAGCAACAATTACAGTTAGTCAAATACTGCTTGTGGACCAGCCTTGTACTCCAGCTCCCCTGAGGTTCCACTCCTGCACTGAAAACATTGCAAGACCCAGGCCTCTTCTTGTGCAAATTGAAATTTCTCCTCCACTTGACGCTAAGTAGGTGCCTTTGGAAAACACTGCTACAGATGCTATTATTATTTGGCAGATTTTAAAGAAGTCTCTTGTCCTTGCTGTGTGAAGCTTCTCCTTCTCTGCAGGGTAAAATCAGAAATTTGGATTAAAAGGCAGCAGAATAAGAAGATGAATGTTTGCATGTATCTGGTTCTCTCATCAGAGATAAGAATGCATAAATGGTCACTTTCTGCTAGACAGCTTATTTTTCCATTTGGACTCAGTGTAATCCTATGGGTGGGTATCCCTGTGGCACCAGTTCTAATGAAAAGCCTTCTCACATCCTGCTTTGCTATTACTCTAAGCTCATTTTTAAGTCATTTTAATGCTACTTTTTCCTCTGCCTTTTAACTGAATTCTCTGCCTTCAAACACATTAGTCTTCACATGAATTAATATCATGGGCACATTGATTTTAAAAGAAAAATTAATTCTTCTGTCTTTGGCTAGGATCAAAAATGCCTGCTCTGAAATTTTTTTTTTTTTTTTTTTAACCCACAGAAGCAGGTCTTGTTTGGGAGACTTATTTTTTAAACCATGCTAGTATCAGCTGCCCTAGGTTGAAAAGACATATGTTCCTTGTGAGCTATTGCTTCTTCTATAGCTGTCCAGGCTTTCCAGAAACAAACCTAACAGTTTTTATAGGGAAAACATGCCATTTTTCATAACAAAAATCATCACCATCCTATTTCCTTTCAGAGCAGGCATTTTTGGTGTACATTCTGTACATATCATGGTACAATATATGGAATGCTCGGTGACTTTAGAATAAAGTTTTGTTTATTCAAATGGGACTCCTTGTTTGATGGCTAATTATGACTGCTTATCTGCCAAGGCTATTCCAGCGTTTGCAGCGCTCACCATGCCGGGGAGACACCTGTTAAAGTCTCCTATTTAATGTTTAGTACAAACAAGGTGTATCTGCCACAACCATTCTCCATATAAGAAAGCTCCAGAATTGGAATGTGTAGCTGTATCACTCTGTTCTCTCACACAGAAATACAAAATTCATTTAGAAAACTAATTTTCAGATGTGTTAGACTGAGTCACTCTTATTGTCCCCCCCCTTATGCTTCTCTGATTTACCTCACCAGTTTTGTCTCAGAAAACTTGTATTCACTCTTCAGTATTTATGTTTTATGTAATTTTTGTTCCTGCTGTCCTATTTTGTAGTTCACAAAATCTTTCTGTCATTTTTTTTTAAAGCTCGTAAGTGCCAATTTTTTTCAATAATTACTAACATCATGTTTCCAAAGTTTCACAATAGCTCCCATCACAGAATAAGATCATTTTAATCTGCCGTCTTCAATACAAGCAGACAAAATGACAGAATTTTTGTCAAGAATTTTTATCAGAATCATCTGATGCGCGTGTTTTTCTTTTAGTGGTGGCTCATGTGTGTAATGACCATGGAAGGGTGATGGTGATGGCTGTGACTGACAGACACCTCCAGCTCCTCTGGGGAAATTTCCAGGGGCAAAAGATTCAAATCCCCGTTGTTACCCTCAGTACCTCTGAGAGCAGAGATCCAGATTAGTGTCAATATTTTGATTGTCACTGCAACTGGAGAATAAGGATGTCTGCACAAATCTCTTCAAAGCATTTTTAGTACTCTGGGTTTTAATTAGAAAACAAGTATTTGCCTCAAAGCTGGAGTTGTCATCAGAGATCCCATGTAGCTTTCAAGCTCACTAGTATTAATCTTCTTTGCATATCTTTAAGACTAAAAACATTTCTAATTAAACTCTTAAAGCCTCTTATCACTGTGGCCTGGTTGACGCTGCAGTGGAATATATCATTCCCAACAACAATGAGTAAAATTGTAATTCCCTGCATAATACCAATCAAGTTCATTGTAGAACATTATGTTCATTAGGAAGTAATAGATTTTTTTTTTTTATGTGTTTGATCAAAGCAGCTGGCATTTAATCTAGGCTGAGAAGCAGAATACTATTTCACACTACTTTTTGGTTAATTCATTGCCAGGTCTGCAAATTACTGAAAAACTAATCAATCAATGTTACAGGATGCATACAATGTACAGAATATGTGCATAATGAAATACATATATATACACATACTGGTCAGCAGATAAAATTAGCATAATTAGCAAAAGTAACTTTCATAATAATGTATTTTTGCATTAAAAAAAAAAAAAAATGCAGGTGAGAAGTGAGTGCAAATTCCAAGGGATAAATTTGTGGGGTTTTATGCTTTGTCTTGCACAAGGACAGGAGTTGGACTCAATGGTCCTTTTGAGCCCCTTCCAACTCTGGATATTCCATAATTCAAGTTTACTTTTAAACAGTGTTAGAACAATTTAGGTAAAATGCACCTGATCAGCCTTGTTGTAACATCCACTTACTTCCATTGCAACAAATGTTGTGGAATAAATTGCCTAATGTAGTAAAATCAACCATAAGTAATTTGCAGTGTAGACATTCTCTATATGAATTGTAAATAAATACGAGAGTGTCAGAGTAAATGACACCTAAATTTCTGTAAATGTCAAAAATACTTACTATTTGTTATTTCTGTATTAATTTCCAAATAATCTTTTCTCAGTTTTGTTTACTTTAGTTTTGATTTTCATTTCTTGTTGGGATTTTTTCCGCTGTAAGTTGCATTTGATCCTTTGGGTTGTTCTTTGTTTGTTTCCTCATGTTTTCATCTTCTGTATTGCTTTCTGAATAATTCTGGCTTTATTTGAACAAATAAACACAGATTGCCTGTCTAAATCTGATTTAAATATTCCATCAAGAAGTTTAGTTGTACAGCTTTAGGCAGACTTGCATACTAATTTCTCCTGGTATTTATTTCATGCTTTAATAGCAGTGCCATAGTTTTTGGAGAAAGGATTCATGGGAAATTGGAATTTTATCTTACTCTTTCATCTTCCTGTATTGCTGATAGAAAGAGTTCAATTGGATGAAATCCTATAGAATTCTGCTATAATTATTATAATTTTTCAATAGAGCTTTCATATTAATTGAATTTGTTTCACTTATTATATGGAAATGATTTAATTTTAACTGGTTTTGTGGGGGTAAGTTGTTTGAATTGAGCTGGGTTGGGTTGAGATTTTTCCTGCTTTGGGGGACTCGTGTTTGGTGTTTTTTTTTTTTTTTTTTTTTT